>JAEUWJ010000061.1:0-325159 GCA_018524395.1 Podaxis carcinomalis | reverse complement strand
TACAAATGTTCGTCCGAACCGGGGTGCCATCCGAACCGGGGTGCGTCAATAGTATTAGCACACATAAGTACTTATTTTGATGTGCCTGAGAGACTGGGAAAGCCAGAATGTCCTGCATCACGCAAGCAACAACAACAACAATCCTGCATCACGCTTTGGTTCCGCCACGTGATTGTAACTGGATGGCGTTTACAAGATGTAGAGACGACAGAGCATGTTGTGAACTAGCTCAAAATTAAAAGAGCGGTCTCATTAAACAAAGCGAATAACAAAGGAGAAGACAACTTTGGTTCTGAACGAGTAAGGTTCTGTCGCCTCAAACTATAATGAACCGACTTTCGGTGACTGATTCAAAAAAATAAGACTTTCGGTGACTAATCGGGAAACTTCGGGGGTATTTGCTCGGCCGAGAACCCTGACTGTCGCAAAAACAACTTATAGAGGCGCTGGTTCATTTTTTGGAATCCAACCACTTTGAATGGCTTCCCTCGCTGCTCGTTCTACCTCCCAAGCCCTCCGTGCTTCGCGCCGCGCCTCTGGCACCGTTGCAAAGGCTGCTCTCAGACCCGCTCAATCAGCCTCCTATTCGCTGCTTGCGAGGGCTGCTGCTGCTGCTAAGGCAGCTCAGGTCCCTGCTGTCCAGGTCGGTACAATTTTAGTTGGCAGTCGTGGAAAAACTTATATCCGCGTAGGGTGTTCGTGGAGTCAAGACTCTCGACTTTGCTGGTACCAAGGAGACCGTCTACGAGCGAAGCGACTGGCCTTTGGCTAAGCTTCAAGACTACTTCAAGAACGACACCCTTGCTCTCATTGGTTACGGCTCGCAAGGTCATGGCCAGGGATTGAACGCCCGCGACAACGGCCTGAACGTCATCATTGGTGTTCGTGAGGGTGGTGAGAGTTGGAAGCAAGCTATTGCAGATGGTTGGGTAGGCCTCTTTTCCTTATGTCTTCTTGGGATGTTTTTCACCTTCAGATCAGGTCCCTGGAGAGACCCTTTTCCCCATTGAGGAGGCCATCAAGAGGGGTACTATCATCATGAATTTGCTCTCTGATGCTGCTCAGTCTCAGACATGGCCTCAAATTGCCCCACTCATCACTCCTGGCAAGACCCTCTACTTCTCCCACGGATTCTCCGTTGTCTACAAGGACGACACCCATGTGATCCCCCCTAAGGATGTTGACGTTATTCTCGTCGCTCCCAAGGGCTCCGGCCGTACCGTCCGTACCCTCTTCAAGGAGGGCCGCGGTATCAACTCCTCTATTGCTGTCTGGCAAGACGTTACTGGTAAGGCCAAGGAGAAGGCCATCGCCCTTGGTGTCGGCATTGGATCCGGCTATATGTACGAGACCACTTTCGAGAAGGAGGTCTACTCTGATCTCTACGGTGAGCGTGGTGTCGTAAGTCGCTTTTTTCGTGCTTGCTGCTACTGGATGCTTACAATGATTCTTTATGCATTCGCAGCTTATGGGTGCTATTCGTATGTCCCATTCCTCGCAAGTCTATTTCCTTATCTGACTATCTTGCAGAGGGTCTTTTCCTGGCCCAATACCAGGTCCTTCGCAAGAACGGCCACACCCCCTCAGAAGCCTTCAACGAGACTGTTGAGGAGGCTACCCAATCCCTCTATCCTTTGATCGGCCAGAAGGGGTAAGTGTTTGAATACGTGTCTTCTTCGTTCAGCCGCTCATTCTCTGTGCAGTATGGACTACATGTTCAACGCCTGCTCAACAACCGCTCGCCGCGGTGCTCTCGACTGGGCACCCGTCTTCGAGAAGGCAAACGTGCCCATCTTCGAACAGCTTTACGAGAGCGTGAAGAATGGTACTGAGACCCGCAAGTCCCTCGAGTACAACAGTCGCCCCACCTACCGCCAGGATCTCGCTAAGGAGTTAGCAGAGATTGACAACCAGGAGATTTGGCGTGCAGGTATGTCATGTGTCTGGTCCTTATGAAACAACAACTGACTTGGATGTCCGTTTACAGGCAAGGTTGTCCGCTCATTACGACCTGACTACAAGCCCGACTCTGAGTAAACTCCTTACTAGTCGTGGCCATGAGCTAAAAGCACCCTTGTGGCGCATTTCTGGTTGAGTTTGCATATCGGCATGATCTTTCGTGTATTTTACGTACTTCCAACTATTCCTTCTACGCTTAATCTCATGGCTTTAGACGCGAGGCTGGTTGTGTGCCCTTGAGAGTGAAAAAAGCATCAATCATTATTCCAAGCTCTCGATTAGCTTTACCTCGCTGGCGATCGGAGATGCATCAGATGCACATTTACGATAATATTGTCAGTTATTTTGAAGGCGGGCAGTGATCAAACTGTCATCGTTACATGTTCCGTCCCCGATCGTCCAACTCGCCACAGATAAACCTCCAGTCCTTGGCATCGCCCCAGATTTGCGTGACACATCGAATTCTTCATATGCACCAACGACTTGCGCTCGTTCCGGGGTCATCCGCCAGGCCGGGAACAATGCTAGGCATGGCCGTGCTCGTCGCAGGGACCCAGACGATGAGGAGGGTGTGTAGCCGAGTAAGCTGCTAGCAACCCCTATCCAATCTCCGAGCGGGTCAGATTCACAGCGAAGGATGCGCTCTGATACCATCGCATTAACGGCCAGTAGCCCTGTTCGTGGTCAACTATGCACGATACCTCCCAACCTGGCCGTCACTAAGAATGCAAACGTTGAGGAAGACGGCTCCTTTTGTTTGGGCTATGGGGCAGAAGCTCTCGGGTGCATATCCGACGAACTTATGACACCCTAGTGGCCGGAAGCCGTTCGCTGCCAACTCTTCCGGATTAGTGTAGCGGCCAGGATGACTGGGTGCAAGTGAACTGCCTACTGCACGGATAGAAAGTGGTCGGGCGTCGCGGAGCGTAACATGACATGGCATTGACGCACAGTCGCCAGACTATATTTGCGGACAAATAGGAGGTATGTGCAGGTCTTGGGCATTGTCCAGTACTAGGAGTTCTAGGTAAGCGAATGATAAGTGTCCCTTGGTGTGCATACGAGGACTTATCTCGTGCTCATCGCCTGAAGGAACCAAAAAAAAGGATTACTAGAGAATATTAGCAAAAAAAATATTGGCTCGACTTGAGACTCACGATACGTACAAGAATCAATGGAGCGAAGCACGTTATGTTGGTCTACGATGACCAGGGGAGAGGGTGTGGAGAACGAGGAGACACGAGGGCATAGCAACATGATCTTGCTGAGCTCGTATACCCATGGCATACGATTTCAAGGGCGGGTAGTGAATGAGTTCCTAAGTTCTTTATCCCCATTCTTCGTCCACCCGAACGCTACCTTCGAACCTCTTATGATCATTGTTTCTGCTCTGGAGTTACACTGTTCGACGGAGCGAGATATAGGTCCTTGCCAATGTAGTGCAGACTTCAAATAAATATGGATTCTACCGGCAGTATATTGTACAAGGACAGAAAACGTGATAGTCATTATATATGCACAGAGGAAATGAGCAAGTGAACAAATAAGATGATAAGGATTCCGGTGGAATGGGTGCATGAATATAAATGTTCTCAGATGTCCGTAAAATGAGAGGAGAATATGCCAGGTATAAGTTAGGAGGGATGAGAAGACCAGGAGCCCACGGTGAGGCCACCCGAGAGGGTCAATCCACTATGCTAGGCATATGTTTAAAAGCTGCCACGGAAAAGGTTGAAGTCGTCGAAATTCGTAAGCTGGGAATGATCATACAAGTTCATTTGAACTTGTCCTGCCGTATCAAAAAGACTAGCGGGGTTGGGGGTGAACCAGTTTAAGTCACTCTGGATAGCGACTGGCTGGGAGCTGGTAAACTGATTGCCGAACATGAACTGGTCTTCTAAGGGCTGGGGGAAGGAATTGGTTGTGACGTCCGTGAACATGCTTAGCTCCTGCGACTGCTGGCAGAAGGCTACCAGCTCCTGGAAGCTAGGCAGTCTATAAGTATCAGTGTTGGTCGGGACTTGATCCATCGGGTTTAGGAAGTTATTGCTGAAGCCTAGTGCAGGAGGGAACTGGGAGAATTGGTTATAGTCGGCGGTGAGAGTATGAGGGGCGAAAGGTTGTGAGAACGGAGCACTGGCGGTCCCATCGTTGCTGATGTTAAACAGGTCCAATCCTAGTCCTAAAGGAACATGATTAATTTCTTTCCAAAAGAGAAAGTGGATGCTTGCGAACCTGGAGTCTGGACAATGGACTGAGCCTCCGTGCTGGTAGACTTGGGGGGAAGGAGAGGCTCCACGTTGTCGTGGAATAGAGTCTGAGAGAGGAAGGAGTGATCAACGACCTGAAAAATGAGAAACTGGAAAGTACATACCTGTGCTGTAAAAGGTTTCCTGGGGGAAGGGGCCACGAGGGTGGGTTCTGGAGTCAAACGCCCCGAAGAGTCAGAGGTATGCTGCGCCTTGGGGCGGCGATTCCTGATGGCGGCCCGGCGCTTCAACGCTCTGCGTTGAGCGTTTGCGGCTTGGAGCCATGCTGGGATAGGTTCTCCAGCTTTCACGAAAGGACCGAAGTGGATACGCCTGATGTGTCGGATCATGGCGCTGGGGTCACTGCAGGTGAAGTCGCATACTGCGGTCTTATCTTCATTCAAAGGGAATTTGCAAGCTTCACGACAGTCGTCGGTACTTGGTAAATGTCAGTAAAGCCATTGAGCAGGAGTGAATGAGAGGGTGCTCACTGGATACGCTCATGGGTCTTAAGATTGGACTTCTGGGTGAAGAGGTCGCCACAATATCTGCAAGGGTACTGCCTAACAAAAGAACGAGAGGGCCCCTAGTCTCAGTGATAACAATAGAGGTGATTAGGTAAGTCAACCAACCGAGCTTTGGGATTATGGAGCAGAGTCTCTTCGAGGTGTCGCCTGAGTTCAGAGGGGCGAACGAAGTCGCGGTCACAGGTTTTACAGTACCGATCGGCCTAGTGATCAATGTAATGAGTGGGAAGGTGTCAAAGGGGAACATCGTGAACGCTGTACCTTGCGAACGAAACCGGGCCGGTCATTGAATTTGGAAGGGCGAACCATGGCAAGACGAGACAAGAGTAAGCAAGAGTAAGAGAGCTAGTCGCGGAGAGGGTGGGACAATGTCCAGAAGGTGTTCAAAGGAGTCGAGGAGTCCTTGGTTGCGTGGACCCACAGCGCCGTGGGCGTTCAGCTTTATACCATCCTGCAGCATAGGCGGATTGGTCTTGGCCTAGTTTTCTAAAATTCCTTGATATAGCAGGTTTTCTGAAAATTACTTTGTAGAGGAATTTGATGGATTGGTTCGGACATGGTTTTCGCAAAAATTACTGGGAATGGCAATGTTTTTGTTGGTGGATTGGACTTGATTGGGCCCACATCAGAAAAGCGCTCGATATGGTAGTGCTCCGAGGGAGGAATAGAACCGTCAGCCAATAATGGCAGACCTGAAGACCAACGCATGCTGATTAGGGCACCAGAAACTGACGAAATTTGCCTTTCTTAGACTCACAAAATTTCCTTTTTGTTTGCTCAAGCCGAACTGGTATCGTGCCCGAGGTCCTTGAGTGGCTGTGAATCAAAGGAATGATGCTCCCAGTGGTCGCCCCGGTACTTGCTGCCTTCTGACCCGGCATTTCAGGTTGGAATACTGACATATATAATGGCCTCCTACAAGGTGCATTTGTTAAATGGTTACGTAAAACAGTCTAGACAGACTTACCCGTCGTAGTAGAGCCCGAAATGCTCGAGTTCGATGAGAGATATCGTAACGGGCTGGTTGAAGCAACTCGACGCGGCCCAAAATCCTCGGGACCCCGAGCTACCTGAGCCACGAGACTGAATAGAATGCGTGCGAGCACTGATACACCGTGTTGGGAAAAAGGTAAGGCAAGAGGAGAGTCATTTCAACTCATCGGCGGGTGATACGAGGAAAGAGCTGTAATAATAAAGCAAAGACATTCATGGCTAAATACTAATATAAACAATCCGGAAGGGATAGTGGAAGCCGAGCAGGAGTGACTTGATCTTTGCGGCCATTAAGGGTAGGGAAGACGGCAGCACATGGTTGAGTCCAGGGAGGCGAAATTACTCCAAGAGCAAGGAGGGGAACCAGTTTGCATCGATACAGGGCCAGATGCCTTGGAAGGTAGGATTCAAATTTTATGAGGACGCTGCGAACGCAAAGAGGTGTAACCTTGGTTCTACCGGTTCTCAATGCGAGTGGAGTATCAGACGGATGGGTGCTGATTGAAGTCCTCCGTTTCCTGAGGAGGAAGTTGATTAAACATGTCTATTCATTGATGACATAGCATTTTAAATATCAATGCGTTTATAGCCCTTGACCTACAAATGGTCAATGATAAATGTATGCCGTCGCGACAGTTACAGCCTTGACATACCCTGTTGTCCTGTAACATCTGAATGTACTTGTCTGCTAGCCACTTGCAATTCTCGTAGTGGTTTACCCCCTCTCCTTTCTGGCATTTTTCGAGTTCTTCACGGACAAGTCGGGCTTCCATTGCTTTGACCCACGATTCGCGGATGTGGTGGTCACGTTCCGCGAGTTTCTCTATGAATATAATTGAACAAAATAGTATACAGGCGTGCAAAGGCAATTCTCAACTCACCCTTAATCTGGGCTATCCTCGCCTCGTCGAAGGGCATGGTGGATGTTAGATGGATGGATTGTGTTGTGTATTGTTTGGTTGAACGGGTGTTTGCTCGGAATGCCGGGAGTGGCAGGAACGCGATAGGCACTTCACCGCGCAATCTTTACTCATAAGTTAGCTGTCTTCACAAATTCTCTTCTTTCTGGCGCGTTTTTCTTAGTTTTGCGGACTTGTGCTGAGAAATGCCTGCCGCGCAATCGGCTAACTGAGCGACCTTGGCGAACATAGCACTATCACATGGCTCCTTACACTTAATTTAAGCAATAAAGGGGTCGTCACATCCTACATTAACCTCGAGCAATATGTCTTACTCCTATCCTCTTCGACTTCCTGCAGACAATCCTATCGTCACTCTCACCAACCGTACGTACTCTCGCAACCACCACAAATCATTATTCAAACCCCTTGACAGCTAAACCCCACCTTTGGGTCGTTGAACTCCATAACGGTCAGGACAGCAGGCTTACCACAACTCTAGTCAACAAAGGGTTGCGTCCAGCGCTTGACGCAGTTGAGAAACATTGGAGGGAACGATGGAGGAAAGCTTGGGATGACGGTAACAAGGAGGGTGGTCGGGGAGGACTGATTATTGTCGGTCGCCGTGACCAGGACAAGTTCTTTAGCAATGGTAAGACCATCTCATACTTCAGCTGACGATAGTTAACAACTACTCTTCAGGCCTTGATATTGAGAAAGTCCGTCTTGATCCCAACTTCTTCCCAGGTACGATCATTCGTACGATTGCCTGTGGGTTGGCTTACCCCTGCTACAATAGAAACTTTCAACCCCCTCCTGACACGCCTCCTCTTGTTTCCAAGTATGTATCTCGACAATTCAGCTTTCTAAATAGTGCTGATCCAATTGTAGTTCCCACCGTTGCTGCCATCAACGGACATTGCTATGCCGGAGGCTTCATGCTGTCGTTAGCATGCGATTACCGTGTCATGACAGATGGTAGTAAGCGTAATGCCTGGCTCTGCATGAACGAGGTACGCTTTGGCTAACCAGGATACCTACGGGGACTAAGACGCGACTAGGTCCACTTCGGTGCCGTTTGGCCCCTATCCTTCACCGCTATCCTCAGAGCGAAGTTTGGCGACCACCGTCTGCAACGCAAGATCGCACTTGAGGGCCACCGCTTCGTTCCTAGTGAAGCGCTCTCAGATGGCATACTGGATCATCTGGTGACTGGCAACACTGCTGCCGTGCTGGCGAAGGCCGAGGAGGTCGCTGATAGGATCAGTATCAATGCTTCAGCCGGTGTCTGGGGCTTGATCAAGGTACGTTCCAAGAAACTTTTTAGAGTTCGCCGGTGGTCGCTGATCTGGCTGCGTTGCTAGTCGGACCTTTATCGTGATACCGTGGAGACTATCAAGAAAGACCTGCGATCCACAAATCCGATCCTTGAGGATGAAGCTGCTAAAGCTCGATTATAATTGGCACGCAGGCATTCGTGGTCATTTGGCTAGGTCTAAGGCTCAGGCGCATTTAGTCCTTCGCTCACAACTCAGATATTTGGTTGCCCACGACACCCTATCAAATGATTTCCTGCACTATTTTGAGCTGCTTGACCCAATCTTATGGCTTTGTTGAGTTTCAAACAATTACTTTCCCCACCCTCCATCTCAACTGTCGTCTGATCCAATGCGCTGCTCAGATTCGTCGATGCATCGCCACTCAACTGGAATGACATGACGCAAAATACTATCCTTGTGGACTGGCGCAAGGCTTTCGTGTCGTAGCTTTACCTCGTTTGTCCTCATCGCCCTGGATTTTTCAGATGATGGTGGCTACATATTGAGGCTCCTGATGTCCAAGACGATATTCATCACGAACCTCACGGCAGGGAATCCGGGAAAACTTGCCCAGTGACTTGCGATTGCAGACATTTTCGCTGGACGTGAATCGCAACTGTTGCCACCGATGTCCTATGACCGGCAGCGAATGTTCATCCATATAATCATTGCTCGTACCTTACACTTGGACTAGATTTGCTAGCTCCTGGTTCCGTTTATAACGTGGATACGGTCAGTTAAAAAATCATTTTATTGTCCCAGTATCTATACTACATGACAGACATGATACATAATGTCCCTCCCTATGTGGGTAGTCGAGTGCTACTCTAATGCCAAAGAAGTGAAAGCAGATTGCTCAAATCAGCTGCTCAGACTTGTAATGTCGACTTGCACTCAGAGTTCCTCGTGTTCCTCGCCAAATTCTCTCGAACTCATGCGGGCCACTCCATTGGAGTGGAGCCAAACCATCCCCTAGCTACTCGAGCGAAACAGAACAGCTTCTCTGTATCTTTCATCGCCATCTTGTCGTATGGACGGTTTCTACATAACCGTGCTTGAGCAAACCACATACAAGTTGCGATTCTAAAGAAAATCCTCGGATGCTTCGGAGTATGTGTGAAGGTGCGAAGGCGTGGATTCCTATTTCCATGGGCGTTGCGTTGGAAACATACTGTGAGCCGTGATTAGAGCACGGATAAATGATGCCCAGTCTTTGGTCTTCCACGTAGATCGAACGCTGGGCGTTGATGGTGGGCATCTTGTGCGCGAAAGTAATGCTCTCTGGCTGACCTCAAAGTTCGATCGATTTTGGCTTCTAAACGATGCCGACAATGCTGAGGACCCGTTGATCGTGACCATCTTGATTGTTGCACTGTTGCACCACGCATCGGTCTTCGCGAGCACGGTCCTGGTGCGATCTCTTCTGATCTCACCCGGTGGACCTTGTTGCTTTTTCCGTTGAACAACAATCATTTGTCTTGGCGGCTATCATCTTGTTGTCATGGCCAAATATGTCAAAAGGTGTGCTACGTTATGCCCATATTTGTTTGCAATTGAGTTGATTGAACTACGCAGATGGAAAACGGTTTGATGGAACGCTGGCGGAACCATTCAATTCACAGCACTCATATATATCCGATGCGGTCGATGGGTGATCGTTTCCACACACCTTTTCCTCCCCCACTCCTCGTGGTTTGTGCTCCAGGCAGGGCATTTCTTCCTTCTTTCATATCTGACTTTTTCTTTCCTTTGGCGGTCCCTCTTGAAGAGGTCTTTAGTGCACTTGTTCAATCCTTAGTGTTGTTAACTACCTAGAATGCGACTCCAAGTGTCATTCACGACCTTGCTGGCCGGCATTTTTGTCGTTCTTTCAAGTACATCCTCTTTTGTCGATGCCCTGCCCCTTTCTAGGAGAGAGAATCAGGGGGTTGTAACCCTTCCCCTCAAGCGAGTTGCACTTTCCCGTAGTATACACCCTCAGATTGTAAGCCCCTTGTACTCTATTGTGCGTTGATGTAATGGCTAATGACTGGTCATTCAGCTCTTGCAACAGCACATCAACCGCAGCCGTCGTCGCCTTGCGCGGATGACTGGCCGCGAGGAACCAACCTCCGAGGAGCTCCAGCAGCACCTTGAAAAGCGAGTTATCGCTGTCGAAGGCCCTGAGGGTCTTGAGAAGCGCTTCAGTCGATACGGTGTTCCTAAATCGAGGCCTAAAGGCGCTACCACTACGAAAAACGTGAGCAAGGCGAAAACCAATAACCAGAAGGTGACCGGAGGCAACAACGGGTTTTCTAACCCGTCTAGCAAGAACAAAGGAAAGGGTCAAAACGTCAACTCGAACAGTGGAGCCACAGGCTCGTCTAGCAACCGTAATGGTCAACAGACCAAAGGCTCTAACAAGGGCAACCAGAAGACCGGGAATACAACCACCAGCGATGGGGACGATACAGTCACTTCAAAGGGAAATGGTAAAAACTCTGGCGCGACAAACACTACGAACACTGGAAATGGTGCCACCACCGGAACGCAAGTCAACCAACCGTGAGTACCGATGTGTTTAATATCATCGTCTGGACGGCTTGAATTCAATCCTTCGCAGAGTCACGGTGGACAGCGTCGCCCAGGCTAACGCACCCACTGCCGCAAACTCTCTCGGTCTTGACATTGAGTGGGTCACTAGTCTCCAAATGTTTCGATTTTCTCTTATTTGGTCCCCAGGGCAAACGACATCGGCTATCTAGCTACAGTCCAGATGGGTACACCGCCACAAGACTTCCTCCTACTCATGGACTCCGGTTCGGCTGATCTTTGGGTTGGTGCTGAGAATTGCAAATCGGAAGACGGAGGCGATTGTGTGAGCACCAATTGATAGATACTACCCACAACAAAGGACTAACGCATAACTGATCCAGGGCAACCACAGGTTCTTGGGTCCCGCTTCCTCCAGCTCTTTTGTCAATACAAATGCCCCTTTCTCTGTTACATATGGCACTGGTTCCGTCTCCGGGGACATCATAACTGATAATCTCGCTATTGCTGGTCTTCAACTCAACAAGCACACTTTTGGTGTGGCCACCACCGAGAGTGTCGACTTCTCCGATGACACGACACCCTTCGACGGTCTCATGGGTTTAGCGCAATCTGTAAGTAGTGCACTATCGGAGGATGATGGTGTAATAACTATCCTGGTCTAGGCCCTGTCCGAGCAGAAAACCCTCACTCCGATCGAGGCACTCAGCCAGCAAGGTCTGGTAAAGGGAGCTGTGATTGGCTACAAGATTTCCCGTGTTGAGGATAACAAGAATGACGGAGAGATCACTTTTGGGTGAGCGGAGTGCTTCAGCGTACAAAGGTTTCCCTTACACATAATTACAGTGGAGTTGATCCAGCGAAATTTGACGCTGCAACCGTTGTTGACCTTCCCAATGTGAGCCAACAAGGATTTTGGGAATCCGCAATGGACGCTGTTTCGGTTAATGGCAATGACCTTGGGCTGAAAGGCCGTACTGCTATCCTTGACACTGGTTGGTCATTTCCACGTTGAGGCAGGACTTAGACACTTATGATATACTGACTGATAGGTACCACCTTGATCGTTGCTCCCGACGCTGATGCTCAGGCAGTCCATGCTGCGATTCCTGGGGCTCAGCCCGACGGTCAAGGAGGCTTCACCGTTCCATGCAACACTCAAGCTTCAGTCGCTCTCACCTTCGGTGGAAGGTCATTCGCGATTGATCCACGTGACCTCGCTTTCCAACCCCTTGACCCCAACAACCCCAACGGAGACTGTGTATCTGGCATCGCTTCTGGGAACATTGGTGGTGCCAACGAGTGGCTCGTAAGTCTCTTTGTGCCTGCTATGAGTGATTTTATGCACTAATCCATATTCCACCAACAGGTTGGTGATGTATTCCTAAAGAACGCCTACTTCTCCACGGACGTGGACAACAACAAGATGACCTTGGCCGCCCTCGTATAATTGATGCCTTCGACCTAGATATACTTGTTATCTTCAATTTGCTGTATGTATTATTACTCTAAGAAGTCCTAAGATGTGTGGCAGAGCGTACGATGGTGCATCTTAGCCGTCGGCCGTCATGAGTGAACGACATATATTTTCGCGTGTTCTAATATCCCTTAACCCTCCTCCTGCCTGGGGACCCCAGCGGAAAAAGACCAAGGTGTCCGGCCTTCAGGGCTAGATGCGTCGCGGTTATCCCAGATTCTTAAGGGAACATTTGATGGGTCACAAGAAGCATTATAAGCTCGGTTGGCTCCAGAGCATGTGGCTGTTGGCCGTGACCTAGCAGTCGTTCGAGTTTCGTTAACGTTCACCACACCCCCGCAACACTCAAGACTCATCGATCATCTGTCGACACGATACCGCCTGTTCACTCGTTAAAACATCCACTCCTTACTAAGTCCTTCGTTTCACTCTTGATCACCTCCCAAACATGACGTTGAGGCATCTTCTTATCCAAGTCTTTGTCGCATTGTTACTCTTTTCAACCGATGTCCAGGCAGGTCCGACGGGGGCATTTGTATCAGTTCCCCTAGAGAGGGCGAAACGCGAGCCCTCGCAACTTCCTTCCGTCGTGGTACGCGTAATTGTCTTTCTGCTTCTGGCATGTGAGGCTGAGAAAGCGCGACAATCTTCCAGCTTCACCAACAGTATGCAAATAGAGGGATTCGTCGACTGGCTCGCATGAAAGGACAAGCACGTCCCCCAGACTCTGTCCTCTGGGAAAGGGTCTCCGACCGATTGGCTAGTCTACCAAAGGATTCAGAATTCATGCAGAAGTTGGAAGCTGCAAAGTCCTGGCTATCAGGTCACACCCCACCTAAATCCCGCTCAACTAGGCGACCCCGCTATGTTGCTCGAGACACTGACGGAGTTAACTCAACCGCATCCTCCGCACCTGCCTTCCCGAATAGCTTGGGACTTGAAATACAGTGGGCCCCCCTTTCTCTTCGCGGTACCACTCATTCCCTAACATATCTCTAGATCCAATGATTTCGGCTGTGCGTGACTTCAATCAAAGTGCAGGCAATATCAAAATGTTCAAGGATTACACGTAGACTTTGCTAGATTTGCGATTGGAACCCCTCCAAGGAGTTTCTCTATACTCATGGACTCGGGTTCTGCGGATTTCTGGGTGGGCGGTGAAGGTTGTCAAGGCAGTGATGGTCAGGGTTGTGTATGCCATCTTGTTGAGCCTCTTTCAGTACTCGCCTGTACTGATCGCAATTCTTTTGTAGGGGAACCATACCTATCTAGGATCCAATAGCAGTTCGACCTATAAGGACCTTCATGTGCCCTGGGCTATTGGCTATAATACAGGTGAAGTGTCCGGGACCATGGTCGAAGACGATATTTCAGTCGCAGGTTTACATCTAAAGGGTTTCCAGTTCGGAGTGGCCTTCAAAGAAAGCCCTGAGTTCACCGGGTAACAAGTCTTTCTTGGTTGACTATGATCACTTGGACTCATTAATTGCAGTCGTGATATACTCTTCGACGGGCTTGCAGGTCTCGCGAAATCTGTAAGCGTCCTCTCTTCCTCTTATCCGGCACGTTGTTCATCGGCCCGTTTCCCAGACCATTTCCAGGCAACGAACGATCACTCTGGTTGAAGCCCTTCGCAAGTCTGGTGCCATCAAGAACTCGATCATTTCATTCAAGATCCCCCGTCTGACAGATCATAAACACGACGGAGAAATGACCCTAGGAGGTATGAATCCCGCGAGATATGATACCAAGTCTACTGTCACGGTAAAGAACTTGAATAAGTTGGGATTCTGGGAAACTCCCATAAACGAGGTCAAGATCAATGGCAAGCCTATTGGTTGGACCAATCGTACTGGAGTCCTGGACACTGGTACTGTGCGAGTGTTCTCTTCAATTTTGATGGTTGAGACTTACATTTGTTCTTTCTGTGATGGCGACGATATAGGCTCTCCTAATGGCACCTCGGGAGGCAAGTGTTGTTTCGTCTCACTTTCTATTTATTTGTGACCCGGATTCTCTTATGGTATTAGGATGTGGATGCCATTCACTCAAAAATCCCCGGCGCCAAGGAGGTTGACGGAAGCTGGACCGTACCTTGCACGACCAAAACTTCTTTTTCGCTCACCATTGGAAATGTCGATTTCGCTATTGATTCCCGGGACCTCGCCTTCATTCCCGTTGATGACAACAACACCCAGGGTGATTGTTGGTCTGGTATTGGCGTCGGCACTGTCGGCCCTTTTCACTTGCCTACGACGTGGCTGGTACGTTCCATGAATAGCTCTGATCAGAAGACACGCTCACAGTTGATATATCATTCCCTGTTTCTAGCTCGGAGATACTTTCTTGAAGAATGTCTACCATAGCATGAATGCGGACGAAGGTAAAGATGAGATCACCTTTGCCAAGCTCAAATAGAAGGCATCATGACTGTGTGGTTGTGGCAATTGTCTAGAATACTGCAGGAGACTTTGAGCAGAGTGACAGTTGCGCCTATTGTATCATGCATCATCCGCTGAACGAAATTTGTTGACTCTTTTCTTTTCTTTTCTTACACAACATATTCCTGTTCATCTTGGGCACCGATCTTATCATTCTCAATCTCTTTGCAATGGACCTGCTTGCTTAATCTTGCTATTTACTTTACTTTTCCTTATTACGAAAAATAATCCTTTTTTCAACTGCGCTGATATGAACCGTTCGCGGCTCACCTGAACCAGGCGAACCAAACTTGCTCTGTTCGTTCCTAATTCTATTTTCGCTCGAGTCGCCTGATGATCTGGCGGCTATCACTTGGTCCTTTTTCTGGCGGGTCCTAGCCGCGCCTCTACACCTGTATGCAGCGACGAAGCTCCAGACCTCTGAGCACGGGAGGCATGGGATTATTTTGTATGCAGTGACAATTTAATGATCAGTACTTAGTGGATATCGGATGCTATACGTGGTCGAATTCTGCAACGCGTTGTGACTTCCGTGATCCCCTCGACGCTCTGGCACTAGTGATGCGAATTGTCCCGTTTCGTGTGATAGTTGATCGCCGTCTCGCTGAAGAGGGGGGGATAAGTCAGGACAGTGCGGCTGAGCAGCGAGAGATTATCGGGACAGTGCAGCTGAACGGCTTATACGGGGTAAATAGAGGGAATGAGGAAAGCCGAAATGATGTTACTAACACTACAACACTCATTCCAACGGTTATGGGAAGGGCTAAGGGTGTAGTGTGGGATTGGGGCCATGCGAAGCAAGTAGGGAGCAAAAATTTTTCCACCTCTTTAACCACCCACGTTCGCTCCTTCCCTTTTGCGGCAGCATGACTCGTAGCCTTGAGAGCCACACAGGAGGGGCTGTGGATCCTACATCAATAGACATATTATACTTGAAACCAGAGGCAACGTACTATATACATCTCCACACCTCACGCAAAGTCCGCCCGACGCCAGTCCCCCTTAGACCAGCGTTTGACAACCCATGATATTTCAAGACCAGCGATATTCCAAACCACGCAGATAGACGGAAGAATTCTATCTAGATTCATAATTGAGTTGCTAAAAGCATGCACTAGGAGATAATAAAGAGGTGAGAGGGAATCAAAACAAATCATAACGAAAAGTGTGTGAAGTGCAGGGAATTGTACAGGCAGTCATAATGGACAACAGTACTTGATGAGAGGGAGGAAACACCTAGTACAAGAAAGCGACTTAAGAAAACTACGTTGATTAGAAAGATGTGACAACAATTGTGGAAAGGGAAGCTTGGCCTTGGTACGACTACTAATGAAACAACAGGGATTAGCCATCGGGGGATGGGGAGCAGCATATGTTGTTGCGGCGCAGCGGATCGGAGAGGGGATTGAATATGATCAAATGCGGTGTATTGCAATGCATTGCGAATTGTGATACACTAGAAGAATTGAAGGAGGTGGGCGAAGGCAAGTGAGTGACAGATTTTGTTTCACGATACATTGGATATGTTCTTTCGTGCGCGTGCGTGCGTGGTATGAATGAGAGACGGGTGGGTAATCAAACGTTCAGTAGTGCAACATAGCAAAGATGCAGAGGGGGGTTATGGAGGTCAGGAGATTCAGAAGCACCAGCTTCAAATCTCCTGGGGAATCGTCAATGAGAAGTATGGATGGTTCAGTGCTTCTCGTACTGTGATCCGTTGGGCGGGATCGAAAGCCAAAAGCCGCTGCACGAGATGCAAGAATTGTTGATTGATGGGGTCTATTGGAGGAATGACTTCCTCCAGCGGGCGCGTGTTACGGACCTCTCGCTTGCTTTGTCGGGTAGCTTTTGGTTTTGGCCAGTCGAGCCGGCCGTCTTTGAAGAACTCGGGCTTTGATCGCTGGCCGGCATGAGCAAAACGTTCAGGCATTTTACCCATCACCATCTCCATCATGGCAAGGTGCTCGAGATTGTCGTGGGTCTGGTATAGGGCGACTCCTGTGTAAAACTCTACAAGGATGCATCCGAGTGAGTAAGCGTCACAAGGGAACGACCAGCCGAGTCCTAATTGATTAGTAAGTTGAGTTGATAAATGCCAAAAGCATCGGTCATAACAACGCACCTAGAATGATTTCAGGAGCACGGTAATGGCGAGTTGATACGACAGTAGAGTGGTATTCTGACTCGAAAGTTGCTGATCCGAAGTCTATTAGACGAATTTCGGTCGATTGGAGGATACGTTTGGGCTTGGGCAGTGCATTTCGCTGTTAGCATAGGTCAGATCGTGTGAAAAGTAGGGTGGTATTGACAACCTACCTTATGAGATGACGGGATATGGACGACTTTGTAATCATTATGGACAAGGAGGATGTTTTCCGGCTTGAGATCTGTATGAATAAGACGCAGGTCGTGCAAGACTGCGGGACGTTAGCTTGAGTAATAAAGTCGACGGCAGGGGAGACGTACATGCGACACTGCCTAGAAGCTGTCTGGCAAAGTCTTGGATGTGGTGCCGAGGAAACGGTGCAAATTCATTTTCTTTCAGGAAATCGTACACACACATCCCAAGAAGTTCGGACACGAGGCATATGTGGTTTCGGTGATCAAACCAGTGCAGAAGGTGTATGCATTTGCTGGAAGCGGGTTGTTGAGCAAGGCGCTACGGGATCTGACGGGGCCGACCTACTTCCGGTTCATGGGATCGCGTTCCTTTAGCTTCTGGAGGACGCGGACCTCAATCCTGCTAGCATCACGGTACTTGGGTATCGCACGGATTATCTTGATGGCCACTCTTGTATTTGTTTGCGTATCGATGGCTTCCACAACTTTGCCGAAAGTCCCTTGCCCAAGCAGACGAACGGTGCGATCTAGGAGAGGGAATATAAGTGGAAGTAACATCGATGTACAACAGAGGGCATACAGCGCCGGAATATCATGTCATCTGGGACGATAATGTAGTGTCCCTCTTTGTCATCACAGGGAGCGGGGCCCTTGGATGCCTGGAGGGATAGCGAGGAGGTTAGTACGTCATCAGTAGAAAATGTAGGTGTCTACAAACATCGTCAGTTGCAGCGTTACTTCTAAAATCGTTGGACTTGGCGGGGACAAGTGCCTGAGCCTGCTGGGAGCTTTGTGCGAGCTTCTTGGCAGGTGGCGCACGGACCTCCTCTTGATGGTCTCGTTTCCGCTTCTTCGGAGCGGAGGCTGCGATGGATGAGGAGCTGGAAGAAAGTGCCTGTGCTTCGGCGGCAGCCCGTGCCCTTGTGCGAATGGGAGCGGAGAACATGGGAGGTTGGTAGGAAGCGGAATAATTGGGATTATGAGTTGTAGCAGGTGAGATCGTGGTAGGTGGAGGCGTATCCTCGATGACGATGACTTCGCGAAGTCTGCCATCGCTGTCGACCTCCTGGACCTCGCTGTATTGTACTGAGTATCTCGCTGCGCGTTTCCGCTTGCGTGTGCCTACAGGTGGTGTAGGCTTTACGCTTGGGCCAGCTGGATTGGTATTGACGATGCCGTTGATGGATTGGCGAGGATACTGGGCCATAACTTGGCTCGTGAGCGGGTGTACCGCTGCCGACATAGTCTGCGTGGTAGTGAACGACGTGGTGGAAGAGGAGAGAGGAGAAGTGGGGGAAACCTGGGTGCTTGCAGAGCCAAATGGATCCTGAACAGTGTAGATGCTTTTGTTGTCTCTTGTTTGCACGCGAGCCACCCACAGTGGTTCAGTTCATCCTGTCACATGCTCACCCAAACCAGTCTCCGCGCAAACACATACAAGCAATCCAAGCACACCGTTCCCGACGACGAGCACTAAGTTAGTCCTTCTCTGCCATCCACGACACTCTCGGCGTCATCGCCGGCAGCGACGACAATGAGAGGCCTTGCTTTTCCACCCAATGATTCGCTTACACCCGACATTCCAGACCCAATTCTCTCTCCCACTACTACCCTCGATGACATCCCTATCGACCCCGCACTCAGTGGAACACCCGTGGACCCCGTATTGTTATCAGACGCACAACCCTCCTTCTCGCCTCAGGTGAGTGCACACCCAATTCACCTGTTATCTGAAACGCGTCTATCGCGTCTGCGCATAATTTAGTGGGAACTAAACATTTGAGCGCATATGCGCATATATCTTTTTTTCAGGTGCCCTCACCTTCAGTAACGCCTTCAGACTTTCCACATGCTCAACCTCCATCCTCCGATCAATGGACACAGGAAAGGTTGCCCGAAGGAGATCCGTTCGCACCGCAGAACACCATCCCATACTTGCCAATCATCACTGAACAACCTCTATCCCTGCCACACCCCCTCAAACCCCTAAAGAAACGACGACGATTCCACCGAGACGAAGAATGCAGTTTTTGCCAAGGCAACGACGCAAAGAACAAAGTTGGTGAGCCTGAGCCCATGGTGACTTGCCATGAATGCGGTCGTAGTGGTATGCCCCTTTTCCGGCTTTCATTACGTTCTATGATTTCATTACCTTCCCAACCGGCCAGGCCATCCAAGCTGTATGGAACTCTCCAAGATCGGTGACATGCTTCGCTCCTACCCCTGGAAATGCATCGAATGTAAAAACTGCGAACTCTGTGGTGAAAAGGGCGACGATGTAAGCCTTCCCTGATCATTCCTCATTAAGCGAAAGTACTAAAGTCGCTAATTAGGAAAGGATACTTTTTTGCGACGGCTGTGATCGAGGTAAGTGCACATGGAAATTCCTTCAGATCAAACCCTTCATTTCTAAGCTTGGATCAAAACATAAGGGTGGCACTTTGACTGTATGCAGCCTCCAATCAGCGAGTTACCCGAAGGCGAGTGGTACTGTCCGCCCTGTCAAGAAGTGGCCGCGCAACATTACTTTGCACCAGTCCCTCTTCCACCACAACCGCCACCAGATATGTCCGTCGATGGCCCCGAATCTCAACCCACCCTACCACCACCACCCGAATCCAATCGCGAAACGTCCGTCGCTTCATCCTCTCGTTCTGCGCCCCTTCCAACGAACCCCAAAACAAGAGGCCAAGGTCGGCCGCGAAATAGGAGTAAGCAAGCGAGGCTTCAACAATCAGTCGCAGATGAGTCAGACGGGGGCGAGGACACGGAGGTCAATGTGGGGGAGGCAGTAATCACATTACGGACGCCGACACCGGCACTAAAGTCAAAATTTCCAGGCGCCCGTAAGCGAGGTCGCCCACCTAAATCTCGTCCACCACCAGAAGAACCAGAAGAAGAGGAAGCGGCTGAGGTGGAACAAGTCGAGGAAGCGGAACCTGAAGACGTCGGAACTCCACTTATGCAAGCACGCTCATCCCGCAAACGAAAACGCGAACCGGAACCCGACTCTTCCCCCGCTCCGATTCCACGCGTCCGACTTCGGCTGCCCACGACCAGGAATGGTGCGAAAGGCAAGGAGAAGGAGGAGCAGGAAGAGCTTTCAGGGATGTTTGATGGAGTTCTCAGTGTGGAGGATCGGGATACGAGCAAGACGACGATTACAAACCATGATAAGCAGCTATTTGAACGGAGTAGGGTCGAAGCTGAGGTTCGTGGTTCATCTCTGTCCTGATCATTTGCTTCCCACCCTTGAACTCTTCTGTCTCATTTTTCAGAAAAAATTAGCTCCTCCACCACCCCCTTCCGCGACAAGTACAACGCCTAGTCATCCGTTTTCGCGTTCTTCGATATCCGTCTCAGTCTCTGACACAACTTTTGATATTCCTAACACTGGCCCATCCCGCCCTACCCGCTCAACAACCCTCCATCACTCTCAAACTCAACCCCTACCCACCCCCTCACCTGCACCATCCACTCCTGGCGGCCAACTGTACGCATTCACAACTCGCAACGACCCAGAAACTCTGAGGATTAAGACGATACGATTTGGCCAGTATGATATCAGGACGTGGTATGATGCGCCATTTCCAGAGGAGTACGCGTCGATACCGGACGGGAGGATGTGGATATGCGAGTTTTGTTTGAAGTATATGAAAAGTCGGTTTCAGGCGATGCGGCATCGGGTGAGTGATTTGAGGGTTTGAAGTGTGAGAACATTGCTCATTGTGAGGGTGTCGCGGGTGTGGATTTAGCTGAAATGTAAGGTGCGGCATCCGCCTGGAGATGAAATATACAGGGATGGAGCAATATCGATATTCGAAGTTGATGGACGGAAGAACAAGGTGGGTGTACTGCCCGTATGCTTTATTATTGTCATTCTAATAATTAATAATTCCCCAGATTTACTGTCAGAATCTCTGTTTGTTGTCCAAAATGTTCCTGGATCATAAATCTCTATTTTATGATGTCGAGCCGTTCCTGTTCTACGTCATAACCGAGGTGGATGATTTCGGCGCGCGGTTCGTGGGATACTTTAGTAAAGAGAAGCGGAGCTTGAAGGATTATAACCTGAGCTGTATCATGACACTACCTGTAAGACAAAGGCAGGGATGGGGAAACCTGCTGATTGATTTCAGTGCGCACGGTTCGTCTGCAAATTTCAAACGGGTAACTAATACATCGTCACAGGCTATCTCTTATCCAAGGTGGAACAACGGACAGGATCTCCGGAAAAGCCACTTTCGAGCCTTGGTGCACTAGGGTACAAGAACTACTGGACATTGGCTGTGATGCGGTATCTTGAGCATGCGCCAGACCATCCACGGTTAGAAGGTCTGTTCGCGTACTTCTTCTATGCTGATTACCAAAGCTGACATGAGAATGCAGAAATCAGTTCGGCGACATCAATGACACTGGAGGATGTATACGAAACACTAGTACAGCAAAGTATGATATTCATACGCGAACCAACACCGCCGCCAATAAAGCCCATCCCGGGGCAAGCGATTCGAATACCAAAGAACCGGAAAAACGGGTCGCATCCGGCTTCTTCCTTGCGCAGATCGAAATCGTCAAATCAGTTGTATAGGGCGCAATCCAGATATAAAAGCCAGGATCCATCAGTTAACGGAAACGGGCATGGGCATGATACGGAAGGGCGGCCATTTGTACCGCCGAAACATTACGAGGTTCGGTTTGATCGAGAAAAGGTCAAGGCGTATCTCAGGAATTGGGAGGCAAAAGGGTATTTGAAGTTGAAACCGGAAAAGTTGCAGTGGACGCCTTACCTATTGACAAGGGGTGCGATCGAGGAGGGTAAAGTGAAGAGGAACGGGGTTGTGCTTAATGGTGTAGCAGAGTCCGAGACAGGGTCGAGGGAGAACTCGGAGGTGGTAATAAATGGAAGGCATAGCGAGCCTGCGATGACGCCTGGCGAGAAGCCTTCGGTGTCACCTGTGCCGTCTGCTCTTTCCGTGGGTGAGAACGGTAGAGCTCAGGACCAGGATGAGGGTGGGGATGAAGAGGGAGAGCTACCAGTTTTGAAGAGACGGACGAGAAGTAGTAAGCGAGAAAGTATACAGACGCCCAGACGGACACGGCGGCAGGAGAGCATGGAGGGGGAGATGGAAAGTGCTGTGACACGTCGGTTACGGAGCCAGTCTAACCAGTTGGGAACACAGACACCAACGCCATCGAGAAAGACTGGTGAAGATGAAGAGGATGACCCCAGGTCGGTGCGCCGGCGAAACCGGATGGCACGAAAAGAAGAGGGCGAGGCGGAGGAGGGCTCTGGACCAGGAACGAAAGTGCAGGTACGGGTGGGTGAGGCGGGGAAGAGAGAGAGACCAACGACAACGACACCACGGAAGCGGCGGAGAGTGGATTCAGAGTCGGCGTCGTCAAAGGGATGCGAGTCGGTGGGGGCGGACCAGGTTGGTTCGGCAGGAGAGGCAAAAGCAGAAGAGGAAGAAGGATGTGCAGGGATGAAGGAGGCTGATGTTGATGTCAAGTACGAAGATGCAGGGACACCACTGACAAGTCTGACAAGTCCGAGTGACGAGACAGTGTATGGGATGGAAGTGCCATTGCTGGAGAAACGGGCTGGACTGCCGGTGTCGGACGAGCGGTCGACGTTGGAGATGGAAATGGAAGTCGGGGATGAAGACGCAGAGGGGTCGGACGAGGATGCCGAGGGGAGTGCCGAGGTGGAGTGCAGTATATAGCAGGGTAGATACCTAACTGATCATGGGAAGATTTGTCAGCACTGGGCTGGTGGGCTGGGTGTGGCTCGGTTGCGTGTTGAGTGTGAACTGGACTGGAACGGTTACGAGGAGAGGATGGACGGCCGCAAGTGTGTTTGGTTTGTTGTCCGTGTTGGTTCTGTGCTGATGTGAGCGATATGGCGCAGTGAGTCGACGATGCAATACGGCCACCTGCCCACCCTGGGCGAGCGCCGCGACTCCAACCTGGACAGCAACGGCTCGGTACGTCTCCAGCACACGAACCACACCCAATCTCACTCACAACAACCAGACTCCCTTCCAGACTCACCAATCCCTCGGCCAGGCTCTCGGCACACATCTCCAGCCACAGTACCGCACTGACTATCGCAACCTCTCCACCTCTCCCCCTTCCCATCCACAGCCCTCTTCCTCCCACTCCCCCCTCGCTTTCACCGTACCAACTACTACCTCCCCAAGCATCAAGCGCAAGCATGCTGACAACCCTATTCCCCAGCAGGTCCTCAAGCGCCGGCGCGAGCCAGATGACGCTGATCCATACGACCTTGACCCCGCAGGTCAGGGCGCAAAGCATTGGACGGACGAGGAAAAGTCTAAACTCTTCACTTGGCTCATGGGTGTCGGCCAGGACGAGCACTGGAACGCCCTCCGCGCAACAAAAAACTCGTGTCTCCGCGAGGTCAGCTCTGCCTCTCTTTGACCAGCCATGCAGCAAAATCTTACTCATCCGACTGCTCTAGTGCGCCATGGAGGTTTTTGGTAGCAAAAAGACTTATCAGGCGCTAAAAGGCTGTTATGAGCGCAACTTTAATCTCTTCAAGCAGATATATGCCTTTGAACAGTTTCATGCGCCCAACAACAACCTCTCCCATCTCAGCGAGGCCGATCGCCTCAGAGAGTACGAGCGGCGACTGGCTGCTGCACGTAAAGCCGGTTGTGATGTGGGTAACATTACCGCCCGCACAATCGAGCACTGGCACCGGAGGGGCTGGTACGAGCTCTTTTATCGCCGGTACGAACGCATATATCCGCTTGACTCGTGCGCGCTCAAGCTGACTCTTTTTTTTTTTTTTTCGATTGACAGATGGCATGGTGATCCGGCCACAACACGGCCCAGCCAGTCCCGGAACAACAACAATGCCAATAACAACCAAGGTCCTGCAGAAGACACCGAGGCAGACGATGAGCACCAGTCCCAGCCTCCACCCCAGGCTCCGCAAACCCATCAGCCCCAACAAGCACCCACACAACCCCAGCCACCGCCACAACAACAAAACACGACCACCCTCGACTTTACAGACCCAACAAGTGCACTCACCAATGGCATAAATGGGTTCACACCCCACCTCAATTATATCAATCCGCAGTCCCTCCGAGATAACCCCCTCGTACCCCCTTCACCTGCCACGGTTCCTCCCGGCCCGAATACAACTCACACTGGTACCGCCGGCGCCCCTTCTTCCGCTGTCAACGGTGCTGCTTCTTCGTCTTCTGCGTCCAGTTCACACCCCCATATTTCGAGTGTGGTCCATGCTGGTTCGCACACTGTTACCAGTTCTAATACGGCTCCCTCGTCCGCTTCGTCTTCCGCCCCCAATTCTTCTATACCACCGGGGGGACCCAATGATCCACCTGTGGTGAATATCACAATTACCCAGAGTATGCTGTCGACGTATTTGCAGTTCCTGCAGGTGCAAACGCAGACTGGTAAGATGAAGCTAGAGTATCTAAGGAGAAGAGAGGAGAGGGAAGAGAAGGAAAGCGCGCAGAGGAGGGAGATGGAGCGGATGAAGTTGGAGCGAGAAGCAGCAGAGTTTGAACATTCGAAGCATTCAGCAAACACGAAACAGAAAGCAGATAGAGCCATAGTGAGCTTCACTCCCTTTTTATCGTCCGATGGCGTGCTCATATCCGCCGACAGGAACTGCTCAGTAACCCATCAATTGACGCCTCGGTTAAACACGCAGCGAGCGAGTTTTTGAAAAAATTGTTTGCATCTGACTAATGGAACAAGACACTGGTTTCTCTTTTTCTCGCTTTTTCGTGTTCTCTTTCTCTCCCTGTTCTCTTAGTATATATCCGGTGTGTTCTACTAGCCCTACGCTGTATTTATCTCTGTTGACAACAATGGCTCCTGGATGGTTCGGTTCTCATGTATAAAAAAGATGCGTACTCTATGAACATAGTCTAAACTTAGATGAGTGTTGAATCGTGAAGGCATCGAGGTCGTGACCCTGGGTCATCCCAGGTCAATCCCGTTCGTCTATTTTCGTTGTCTTGCAAACTTCACCCCCCCGCCCTAGTTCCTGTCCTTATCCCTTTTGGCAGCTTGTTTGATATCGTCGAGAGTGATCGACGACCGTTCACACATTCCTCGGAAGATACCATTCGGGTTCTCGTACAGACGCTGAGGAGTGTCAAATTCCTAATAGTTAAGGAAACCAGTCAGTCCAGTGGGCGGAGTCGAGACGACCAAGACGTACGGCAATCTGTCCCCCATCTAGCACACATATGCGATCATACGATATGATCGTACGTAGTCGGTCTGTAAGGTGCACCGTCGCCGAAAAAAGGGTAATGTCGTTAGAGTTAACCGATTGCGCATCTGGTGGGGCTGCGCCACTTACGAGCTATACAAAGGATCGTACGGTCTTTGAATTCGTTCGTGATCGTATCTTGGATGTTCCGGTCTGTTTCATAGTCGACAGATGCTGTTCATTTGGGAACGAGGGAACCCGAGTCGTCAGTTCACCCGGACGGTTTTAATAGATCGAGACGATAAAAAAAATCGCAGGTGGGTTGAGAACTGAACGTGAATGTGAAATAGGGAAGGGAGGTCAGATGGATGATGGCTGGATATTTGTGTCGCGGCGCGGACCAATCAACCCTTTTATTCATGGAAGCCCGCCAAGCGTCTAACCAACCAGATAACCATCTAGCAGATCTTGACCTCCGTCCCTCTGGACGCGTGGGGCAAACCAAACCCTCGCTTCGTTCGCCCGTTTGACCCGCCCATTCAATCTTTAGGGACGGTGGTGTCCTCGGAACCGAATTTGGTTATGAGGCATGGGGAATGGATGCAGGTATACCGCACTTAATTTTGATGCGAAGTATGAGACATGCACAATGCATGGAAACGGAAGAATGCGCGCAAGCCGAGTTAAGTGGGATGCGGCAAGGATGACAAAGAAAAGCGATTGAAATAAAAGACATAGACCCGGTATGCTCACCTGTTGCTTCGTCCAAGATGATAATTCTCGCGTTTTTGACTAACGCACGAGCAAGAGAAACGAGTGACCGCTGGCACAAGCTACCAGTCAGTAATTGCGACGATATGGATAGGAATATACTTGAAGAACCCTACATACCTGACCGATGGATAAATTCGAGCCCTCCTCCTCAATGACGCTGTCTAGGGTGAACCGGTTTGTGGGCGTCTGCATGCCACTACCGCTCGCTGGCTCCTCTTCCGAACTTGGACCCGAACCCAAATCCCGGTTGGTTGCTTCCGAAGGTACTAAGTACGACCGCTTCAGTGCATCCCATAGCGTGGCATCGTCGTGGAGATTGAAAGGATCGAGATTTGACCGCAGCGTGCCCGAAACTAAAAAATCACGAACCAGCACATACACCAAGGTTATTCAATCAAACGGTGTTTATATTGAAAGGCAACACCCACAAAGAAGCTAGAAATTGATCCCACTTATGAGCGGCTTGGCGGCTCAAAAAGGAGTGTAGTACTTACGGGGTCCTGGGGAATAATAGCAAGGGCATTTCGGAGATCAGAAAGTCCTATTTTAGACGTGTCGAGGCCATCAACGAAGATCGAGCCAGAAGAAAGTTCAACGAGTCGATAGAGTGCTGGTGAGTAAGAGTTAAGACGCTACATTCTTCCTACTCAGCCGAATTGATGACGTACCCGTCATGATTGAACTCTTCCCAGCACCCGTCCTGTATTTAACAAATGGGTTCCATTCAGTATTGACACCATAGAACCCACAATTGACTACAAACCTTCCAACGATACCGATTTTCTCACCAGCCCGTACATTCATAGAAATACCTTTGAGCACTGGCGGCAGCCCTGGTCGATAACTTAAGAACACGTCCTTCAGTTCAACACGTCCTTCCGCCGGCCATGGGGCTTGGGGCTTCGTTTCGGGTATCTCATAGGGTGCTTCTTGTTCGACTCCTTTCGCGTAGTGGACGATTCGTTCTACTGAATTCATGTTATTCTCGACTTCCGCACTCTGGCGAACCATGAAACCAAACCTGAATAGCCAACACATCAGCCGATCCGTGGGACTATCACAAGAGACATGACTTACGCTTGCTGTACGCTCAGAATGTATGACAGAACCAGACCAGTCTGGGAGGGCGAAATCGTAAAGCGGGTTCCAACGCTCAACATGCCAACTGTGAATGTTAGCAGTGCACCAAGGAAGTCCAACCGAATACCGAGCCACCGCTGTCACTCAAATTAGTTCCGAGCTGAACATTATATACAGCAAGTCAAATCAAACCTGGTTGGTCACAGTCAACCAATACGCTCGGTTTTCAATATCAACACGGTTCTCATTGTCGCGCCGGAATCTCTCGACCTCTCCGTAAGCTCGGATCGTAGCCAGCCCGGATAAACTCTCAGAGAAGTGAGAGTACAGGGATGACCTCAAGATGGAATCTGATTGATGCACGTGAGTCGACACTTTAGAACTGCATCAAATGTAAATCATACCAAGTCTCTGGAAATAGCAACAGTGTCAGAAACCTGTCTAAACCAGACAAGAAGACTGCGGACGAACCTTGAGCTCACGGGCACTGGCTCGATAAAACGCAGCAGCATACATGTAGGCCGTAAGAATGACGACGACCGCGATAAGAAACCAGGGCAATACGATTGATATAAGGATGATGGCTCCGAGGATAGACGAAAATGTCATCGAGAATAGCCGTAATGAATCTATTTGGATACCCTTCATACGGGGTTCTTTGACAGGAAAGAACTGACGAACCTCCCAATAGATTATCCATATTGTCGACATCTGAACATCCCGGTTCAACTTCAGTTCAAGATCAATATCCTGTTAACTGCGTACCTTTTGCAAACCGGTTCATGATCCGACCCAAGGGCTAGCCCGCCACTTAGATACCTGAATTTCAATTGACACTATAATAACTCACTGTTGTTTCAAAGAAAGACATCGGCGCATGCATGACTCGCTCAATGGCAGCCTGAAACGCAATGAGCACTAGGAGGGCTTTGGGTTATGAACAACCAACCTTGTGCAACCGTTGTGAAGCAAAGAATGTTAACATTGCAAGCACGCTGAACATGAAAAAGCCTGCAACGGCTTGAGATAGCCCCAGGGCCGCGTAGACGCCCATCTACCAAGACATTAATTGGGCACAACTGAACACCCCAAGAACACTCACATAGAAGCCTTGCGGTCGATGGAAGGTCCTTGACCAAACATCAGGGTATGTCACAAGGCACGTTTCATGAAACTCACATTTCCTGCCACCAAACCAACCTGGATCACAATCAAAAATGTCAAAACGAGGCACGGAGCATCACAAACCTTGAGCTCACCAATACGATGATAGCACAGTCGCTCCCTGCATCAAGATCATTGCAAGAATCAGCATAGGGATAACAACCTCTCCAGCGCCGGCCTTGATATATTCTCTATACACTTCCCAACTGATAGCGCCAGTGTTACGCTCCTCTGTCTGCATCAACGCCTTTCCAGCAATTGCTTTCTTGCCAACCTTCTCCTCCTTGAGATCATCCTTCACCTCTTCTTCCTCTTCTTTTTCCTCCTCTTGTTCCTTGGACACGAATTCGCTGACGAACCGGGCGAACTCTTTTCCACTACTCATGAGTTCTGCATATGTTCCCTGTTCTGCAATTCGGCCATCTGAAAGGACGTAGATGTAATCCACATGAGGAAGGAAGTGGAGCGCATGCGTGACGAGTATTCTGGTTTTGCCCGAAAGTGTCGTCTGTAACACGTTTTGAAAAACTGCCTTGCCAACGTGAGCATCTAGTGCCGAGAGCGGGTCCTGTTGAGTAGGTGAGTGATGGACGATCCAGGGAAACTTTTCCTGTCGGCTTACATCAAAGATTTGTATGTCAGTGTTGCAATAAATAGCACGACAAATGTTGACCCTTTGTTTCTGTCCGCCAGACAAGGAAATACCCTGATAGGATGAGGAATCAGAACGCGTACTCCTCTTCCTTGAGTGTTGATAAACTTTCGCCAACCTTCTCTCCGACCTCAGTTAAGTCTCCGTTCGGCAACATAGCGAGATCAGGCTCCAAACACGCATCCTTAACCGCCTTCCAGTATCGCTCCCCTTCAAATGGCCGACCGAAACAAATATTTTCGCGAACAGTAGCGTTCTACGAGATATTAGCTTAACAGCAGACAGTCGGGAATAATCTATACCTGGATCCATGCGCTTTGCGAACAATACCCTACCGTGCCCCCGAACGTGACCTTTCCGGATGTACGGCGCATTTCTCCGATGAGCCCCTGTAGAAGGGATGTCTTGCCGCTTCCAACTGAACCCACGATTGCAACCAGCTTGCCTCGCGGAATTTCAAGACTGATGTTTGACATCCCGAAAACCTTCTCCGCATCCCCAGCTTTTTCATCCCCTGCGGCATTCCCTGGTTTACCTTTATCATCTTTGCCCGTTCTACCTTGAGAGAAGCGGTGAGATTTCTTCTTAGGGCCAGACTTTTCGTCATTAGGCGCTGGCGCATCCCAAGTGAAGGATGCATCCTCAACACGTAGAGCAACGTCCAGGCTAGGGTCGATGATGCGGGTTTCCTCAAGCAGCTCAGCCTCGAACACGTCGTTTAGGCGACTGATAGCCTGAGCAGCATCTGCAATCGAGCTAAGGGATACCGCTACCACGGGCAATAAGTATGAGCCAGTTGGAAGTAAAGCGTTTACCACTCACGCAGAAACATCAACGGCAGTCGGAGTAAAGTGAAAAGAGTAAGGGAGGAGAAGATGACGGCAGGATCCAGTCGATGTCCAGAAACCGAATAAACGACGAATGAGATAACTGATGCGAGGACGGGCATACTCATGGCCACCGCATTATTTGCAGAGCGTATAAGCAAGAGTGTGCGCAAGTACCTGTAAAGCAAACCAAAGTGATTAACAGCTTTCTTCCCGATAGTAAAACAAAAACACGTACTGCATCTCCCTCTTGCGATAATCTGCGATGCGAGCGAGGAACGAGTTTTCCCAAGCGAAGAACTTGATGACTTTCATACCCCCAAGGAGCTCTTGCAAAAGTTTGGCCCTCCTGTCCGTCCAGAACATACTCTTCCTGCGAAATGCGAAAAGCTGCTTCATGACCCGGGTTTGTAAGGGAGTCATAAGGATAAAGAATCCGAAACCAGCCAACGCCGAAGGTCCTAGGTTAACCAATAAGAGGATCAAGCATATGAGCATTTGTATTGGTGCAGTCCAGGACTAGAGCATACAGTCAACAAACCTCCTAGAAAAGATGAAAATTTCTCTTACCATGTGAAAGAAACCGGCGCAGAAATCGATTCGAGATACATCAGTGGAAATATGGTTAACCAGTTTGCCATTGGTGAGGGAAGAACGAGCACGAGAGGTAAGCTTAAGCGATCGAGAGTATATAGCAGTGATGAGACCGCCACGGACTAACACGCCTGTGGATGCGCTGCGATAGAAGAAATGATGCACGCAAAGAGACGCGCATACTTGCATGATCAACAGGCAGAACACCAGCCCTATTCCCTTCCCAATTGTAGGTATTGGATTTGTATGGAAATGCCGTCCTGCATAAGACTCTGACCCGAAATTAATGATGGCCTACGGAATTAGCACCGTGATATTAATAAACACTAAAAAAAATCGTAGCATACCTTCACGACCAGAGGACTGGTTACTTGTGCAGTATCTGATATCAACTTCAACATCCCACCTGTCCAAAACCACCACTTGACGCTATCATTGATCGCCCAGGCAAGGCTGGGTCGCCTCCTGCCTGTTTTATTTCTCCACTCCTCTTCCCGCTCCTTTCTCCGACCCTTGAGTGTCCACCAAATGGCTCTCCATCCAGGGCTAATGTCCCCAGCAGCCAGACGAGCATTGTACTCCTTCACTTCCCTAGATCTCCGATCGTATGATGCATTTATTTTCTCCGCAATTTTCGCTGCCGCACGACTATCTTGCAACTTGTATAGATCAGAGGCCTCGAGCGGACGTGCATATCCTAAGCCCAAAAGTGCCGTTATCCAATTGAAGGTCAGGAGCGAGAAGAACGACGCAGTTGCTTCTGGAATCAATTCGGAGTCGTCGAGAGAAGCTTTGGGCGGAGGTGGAGGCTTCGTTGACGTGAATGGCACACGTTGCCATCTATGTAGAAAGTTAGGTGAAAAGCAGGCTAGAAAAATAAGGATGACGTACTTTGACCTCTTATGTACGGTTACCATCACCTGTTGCTCCAGCTCCTCCTTGCCATCGCCAACCGAACTTGCACTGTCAATGTCGCTTTTCGTCATAGTCCTTCAAAGAGGGTAGGGGAGTACAGGCGCAAATGTCAATCGAAAGATATAAAGGATTCCAAAGACTGTGGTGTTCATATGGGGCATGACCGGGTCTTCTTCCGTTGCGTAATGGTGCTTATTGACGAGTGTATTACATCCACCTCTACCACAAACATTCCCCGCTGTCCCCGCTATAAACCGATTCGTTGTTATTTTGGTTGTCTGTCCACACGCAACGCGTGGAAGATCGGCATGCAAAAACGAATTCCGACGCGTGTACAATAGCGGACATCTTCTGAGCCGAGCCAGCCCTTACGGCTACGCAGCCGACACAAGGGCATCAACGTGGGAGAATCCTGAGCTTTTTCATAGGGACCAAAGTTTCCGGGCAACCAGCCGCTCAGTTTCGTTTCGAGTCTCGCCACCCTGCGTCCTGTCAAGCTGCGGCTCACTAAGCTGAATCAAAATCAAGCTCGCTGAACTCGGGTAACTATCATTCCAAATTGATTCCAAATTGAATGGATTGCTCGGCGTAATTGTCATCGAACCCAACAAAGTTTGTCTCCGTCAGCGTTTGGGAACTGGTTCAGGCCTGTCAGTCTTGTTCGAGAATGTTCCTGGCAGTTCCTAACCCACCATAGTTTTAAATAGACGCCGAGTGGTAACGCGCCCAATGGGTATCGGAGATCTAGTATTTTTAGATCTCCCCTTATCGGTTGTGGCACACCAGCTCATTTGGCACATTGAAAAGAGGAACTTTCGACTACGGATAGTGGTGTAGTAGTTTACAATCAGGTAGCGCTGCCAAAAATCTGGTATCTTCTACAAATGCTGGGCCCAATTTCATCATACTGAGCCTTGGTGTGGCAGGAAGTGTAGAAATCAGGCTAGTCATAGGGGAATGGATGAATAACCACCATAAAATGGTACTACGGAACACTCACCAAAGAAGCAAGCAGTGAACCACCGAACCAGACGGCATATCTACGCAAGGTTAGACTATAAAGCTGAAAGTCACATTAAAGAACGTACCTTTGACGCTTGTGGGAGATGACCTCGACTTCGACGCCAGATGACTAAAGGAATGTAGCTAAGTTGCTGTTGGCACCCTCCATTACTCATCCAAAACCTACTTTTACTGAGCTCCCGCTGCTGAGAACGCTGCTGTCAAGCCTAAGGTCTACCAATTGTTTGAGATCCCGTTTCAGGCGATTCCCGAAGTGCTGGAACATGGTAGAGCCTCCGGAGAGGACAATGTTCTGGGCACAAGTGTTGAATGGCGGGGTACAAATGGAATGCTAAGTCGGGCTAACCTTATACAGCCCACGCCGGACATCAATGGGCGAGCTCTGGATGACATCGTCAACAATTTCAGGAAGTGGTGTCAGGAAGTCTGACGAGTATATCTCTGGGTTGAAGAAGATCTCCGGTGCAAGAAAGCGCTCATAACCAACATCAACACTATACTTCTACAACAAGGGGTCAAACTCTGATCCAGGCATACAAGGCATTGCAACTCACCCTTCCTGTAACACTATGCTCTCCCTCGTATCTCTCGAAGTACTTCAACGGGTCCTCATCATACTTCCTAAACTCTCTCACAATATCCTGGCACACATAGCTGTAATTCTCCTTGACTTTTCCAGCAACCTTCAACTGGTCTTCAGGAGGAACATTCGCCATCTCTCCGCGCTCTCTCATCAAATTCAGCACGAACTGCGATATGTCCCTGCCAGCAATCGGGATATGTTTGATCGCACTACCAATAACGTAGCCTTCAGCACAAGGAATAACGTGCGTAACACCATCGCCGGAATCGATGACTGTGCCAGTGAGCGTACGGTCTGTGACTTTGTTGGATGTCCAGGATGCAGCAAGTGCAAGGACTGCTTGAACAGCGATGTAGAGACCTTGGATGTTGAACGATTCGAAGAAGATCTCGGCAGTTTGTTCTCTGTTTTCTGGAGGATTCAATGGCGGCTCAGTCTGTGCAAATGTTCCGTTAGAACTGCAAATCCGAGAAGCATGAACGTGGTTACTGCGTACCAGAAGGAAGTAATGATCTTCGGGTTCAGCCCTCAGGTACTTGAAGATTGTCTGTTCCCAGTATCGTTCCATGTAATCCCAATTGTCAATCATACCGTGTCTGATGGGGTAGTGAACGCCATAGCCAGGTGTCTTCGCGTTCGCAAGTGCTTCATCGCCGATAAAGAAGTCAAGATCCTCAACTCCACGTTTGGACGCAAGATGTCCTGGTTTGGCAGGAACGGCTGGTGCTCGAGAGGTTTGCGACGGGGAGCCGCGCGTGGCGATAGCCGTAGGGAACACACTATGTCACCTATAAGCCGCAGCTCTTGGATCTCAGTAGTCAGGGAGAATCAGACATACAATGAGGGGTCTGAATTACCCGCAAAGCTAGAGGGGCGTTCAGACCAAGGCGTTTCTGCTGCTGGGCAAGAACATACCCAATTTTAGAGTAACCAGTACCGTTATCGCATATGATGGGCGCGAGGCGGGCCATAGTTGAACGAGAGGTTAGAAACTACACGCCCAAATCGTTATCCAACCGTTAGGTCACTGCGATCAATTACGAGTCGTATGTTTGCCAGGGACAGCAAGGCCAAAGCATTGCACAGCCACGTAGAATGAAGTCATCCATCTCGTGCAAGAGAATTTGACCAGTCAATTTTCAAGTATGCGCATACCGCTCCGCGAACAGAAACAAAGCCAACGCAACATCAAACACTGGTTTCACGTGTATCTAGTGAGAGGGAAGGTATATAAGTCGGACCTTCTGTGATCAAGAATCCCCGAGTGAAAGGGCACAATCATAACCTGTGCTCCCAGGCGTCTCAGAAAATGACAAAAAAAAAACTAGTTCAATGTCTCCATGCGTCCTGATGCGCCGGGGTACTTCTTATCCAGTGTATCTTGAGACACGAACAGATGATAATGATGTGGGATGCCTTCATGGAACGGAGTTAGATGTATGATCTTTGTTCATCAATGTTCTGGAGTTCCAACAGTGTTCCTCGCCTAGGGGATGGGATTCTCGTTAGCTGATGTATTCAATACAACAGACAACCATCAGCTCAAACCTCGGTCAGCAAATCCTCATCAATGTGGGGGAGCAATTCTGGGCTATCTCCTGGCCACGGAACAACTTCCCATTTGGTTGGAGGGTTCCCGATGCACAGGCATATGTCTTCCGGTAGATGGGCTCCATATTCGGCATTAAAACGACGCCGAACTTGGTCTTCCTCTGGGAACGATGTTAACAATGAGGCAAACGTTGCAGGGATCTTTTTCACCATCGGTCATAGCTGTGAGCTGGGACATCATTCCTTTCACAATATTCTCCGCGGCCTCCTTGTAGTGGCGCCTTCGCGCAATCTCGACAATGAGCTTATTGAACGCGGTTTGGTAACACACATAACGTTCATGCAGATCTCGTATTGTAAGAATCTGCTCGTGCAGCGAGTTAAGTTCCTCTTCACATTTCATCTATTGAAGGTAACTTAGCAACACTTGATTATAATTTGATCGGAGTGAATGAAACATACCTCTACCTCCTCTTGGTTATGAAGCATTTCATCCATGATGTCACCCAGTTCCTCGAGGTCATCTAACACACTACTCAAGTGGACAAGGTCACCATTGAGAGATTCTTGTATGGTGAGAAGAGAATCACTAAAAATATGTCAGCGATTGAAATAATCAAGATGAACGCCAAGCTCACTGGTGGCCGTCAATCACCCGGCCGCTCTCTTCCAATTCAGACAAGATGGCTGGAAGTTCTTCCACGTCTCTGTACATTTCTGGAACGGAATCAGAGATTTAGTTGACATGAACGGAAATAACACACGCTGAAGATCTTCTTCGCTAAATATTTCACCAGCTTCGGTATCTTTCAAGGCGGTATCCATTTGTTCATAATGAGACGCCAGGCTCTCCAGCAGACCCGCCATAGACGTAGCCACAGTGTCCTGTTTAACGAGGGTATCCTGCATGCGAGTCACAAGAGGAGGGCCTGGTTCGGGCTCAGGCAATGAGGACCGGATAGATTCAATAGCCCGGTTCAACGTTTCTGGATAGTCGCCTGTTCGTCCTAACAAGTCCTGCGCCAGTGCCATCAGCGTTACCTTAACTCAGAAACAGCATTTGGCTCACATCAAGAGCAGTGCGGTTACTTTCAATCGTTTCAAGAATGTCTTCGATCGCCTGATCATCAACAAAGTCCCTAAGGTTCTTCCAATGCTTTCTGTCTTGTTGGTGGATATTCCTTGACATTGTACTTTTTAGGACGCCCGAGTGATTTCGAACTGTCGCTGAAGGTGATGGAGGGGTGGCAAACTTGGTGCTGGAGTGATCGTATGGAGTTTCTGGCTCTGGCTGATCCTCCTGGTCTGAATGCTGGCTGCCGAATAGCGAGGAGTCTGTCGATGTTTGATGAAACTCTGGAGGAACGAGTTGCGCACCAAGCGCTTCGAGAATTTTGTCTAAATCATCGGTGTAGCTTGAGCGTGTGATGTCCCAGGCCTAACTGAATCCATCAATATGATCTCCAAAGAGTGCAATATAGAAACTACCTGAACTTGTTTATACAGATGTGCTCGTTTCTCCTCGATACTTCTGGCTACCGAGGCGGCTAGCTTATGATACAATCAACTCTGTATCTTCAGCACATGGAGGGCGTTATACCTTGAGTTGTTCAATGACAGCTTCAGTCATCCAACGAACTTTGGCATCGAGGGCCAATATGTCTATGGTAGCTTTTGCGGATGCATTCGAGCGAGTATGAGCGTGCGAGCAAATCTGTTGTCCATGCTGAAGCGCCTTCTTAGATTGCAGTACAAGAGAAACGAGATGAGGTTGTTCTTGTGTAGGCACTGAGGAGCTCATACCTCTGACCAGCGAGGTGAGTTGAGCGCAAGAGGTCGGGTCGGCATCAGCTCGGCCAACTTGATCGCGCTACTAAATTTGGAAGCTTGATGACTACATCCCTGAGTCACAGACTAACCAAACAAAGTAGCCACCTTACATATTCCCATTCCTCCTCGACATACTCTCAGGCAGCTCATATTCTACTGATGTCTACAACATCTGACCTAAACCTGCTTAATCTACTTTGCCTTGCTTGCTCCTCTTCGATACCATCCAGGAACCAAGCTGTTCACATTACCAACTGCTGCAACCAGGTTATCTGTAGCAATTGCATACAAGCTAACCCTCGCCTGACGACCTATGATCCCTGCCTTGTATGCATGGATGGCATCGGCGCATCTCAGAGCAAACTAAAAACCCAAAATACACCAACCAGAATCATCAATAATTCCAAGTCTCTTCTCCATCCTACTACCATCAATGATGACTCAGAAACGATGTTCGTCCTAGGTGATGACAGTGACGAGGATGGCGAAGAACAAGAGACTTCTGATCCCCTGCAGTCACCTTTACCTAAACCTCCTACTTATCAAGAGGTAGTGAATTCTTCCATCATGGACAACCCGCAACCGTCAACCTCGTTACCCTCACATCCTGACACATTTTCCCCGACCTCGGATCCTTCTGCAATATCCGTATCGGCAACACCAAAGTACTACATTAACCCACATGATACCGTCCACGGTATTGCCTTACATTTCGGAGTCGATGTAGGTTTTCTTCTTCGGGCGCACCGTTCAAACAACATCACTCATGCGCCTTCCAAAAGGCACGAGAACTTTGCCGACGAAACAATTTGCCTTTCAGTACGCTGAGTACTACGCCCCATCTGTTGCACACCCGAGTATTTTTGGAGCTTCCTCCGTCATCGAAGCCGATTCCACTTCAATACCTTCTTTCCGAAGAGGATCAAGCAGAACGGAATGCCCGACGTACCAAGGAAAGAGCAGAGAAGAGATTGCAAATGGTCACGAAAGAAGTGGACTCGCGGGTTGCAAAAGCCTACATTGCGCTCGCGGATGACCCCGAGATTGCCGACGAGCTGATCGGCAAACAGAAGGAAGATTCCGAAATGAGATGGTCTCCTACCGCAGGCCCGTCAAACGGGAATCTTGAATCCAGAGCAATCGATATGTACTTGGAAGACGAAGAATGGGAACAGAACGCATTAGGTACTAGTGGCAAGCCCCCCATACCACAATTTCCTCTTGTTCCACGGCCTAGCTCAAGCTCCTCAGCTGCAAGCGCGAAGGTTAAGTGGTGGTCATGGAAATCTTGACGGTGGTCACTGCTCGTCGATCCTGAAGGGAAGTCCTTAGTGAGTAACGAAATCTGCGATCTTCATCTATTTTTAATCGGCCTTTTGATCTTTGATCCGGGCCCCAGCTTCGAAATATTGTTCTATGATCTCCCATACCTGCAAAACTAATAGTTTCCATCAAAGCCACGCATCTCTGATATCGGCTAGTCCACTTGGCACCCATCAACGTGAAGTTGATTGGACACTGAGAGGGAAGAAGGGGCCTTTGGATGCATAATGTATCTAACTTGTCTGTTCTTGGTTGGTCTGTGTAGGCTCAATCTCAGATTGTCATTGTTCCAAAAATTGCGCTCATGCAAAGGCTCGGATCAGTAGGTCTTTGTTTTTAAGCTGCCAGCATCCCGTTCCCGATATTCGTTCCCTCTCTTCTCATCAACTTCCTACTATCTTCCGTTCTCTATGCATCCAACAAGTTCCCCCTCTCGCACTATACCTGATGAATACACGTCCACTCCGCCTTACAGAGGATTACAGGTACCGTGTCCGGGTGCATCTTATAGAAGTTCTCCGCAATCGAGCGACGGCTCTCTTGTCTGTAAGTGTTCTTTACAGAAAGAACGGACGTAGTTGCGGCGGCGTTCATGCTCATGTATCGCTTTGCTTTTCATCCAGGCACCCCGCACCAGAGCACCCCGAGCTTTCCTGGATCGACCCGCCAACATCATAATGCAGGTTTCATGATACAGTCGGCCCCTGCGAGCTCAACTAACGGATTAGGGTTGATGTTGACCGAACCCCAGAAGCTATCTCCCTTGGGAGATTCCTACGAGCAATCTGTCCCGAGGGATACCAATGACTTTGCACCCTTAGATTATAGACAAGAAGGGGGCTATGATATATCAACCTGGCACAGTTCGAACCCATACACAACCGAGGCAGGACCCTCCCACAACCAGTTTTGCACCCAGATGCCACTTCGATCTCAACCTTTAGCTCATCATCGCTCTCATTCCGACAACGACGCTGACGCCATGTTTTCCTCCCCCACCGTTCAGCCGCTTTCTTCTATGTTCTTGCCACAAGGCAGCTCCATTGGGCTCAGTCATGGTTTCACACCCCCCCTTCTCAGGAGCCTCAGCCTTCCGCCACCAGTCACTCCGGAATACGTCCCTTCTACGTCGCAATCGCACTGGAACGATAACTCATACAACTATCTTGCTCACAATTATCAGAACGACACGGCTTCTCTACCCTCCGACGATGGACCTCTTCAGGTCACCCAGCATTTGCTTTCTCCAGCTCACGTTTACGAGGAAGGAGGGCAGACCTCTCCGAGAAATGAAGGACCACCTACGTACCAGGCTCGGGTGGGGTCTGAGCGCATTCGGGAAATAAGTCGCTTGAGGCGAACGAATCCCGACAAGAAGCTCCTTCATTGCCATTTCCCTGGATGTGGCGCAACAATCACTTCGAAGCATAATTTTAAGAGTGTGTAGACGGCCCCTTGTCTTCTCTTTTCGGCTAGAGCTGATCTTCTCTGACTTTTAGGCCATATCAACTCCCATTACGGGATTAAGCCATACGCTTGTGGGCAGGGTGAATGTAGCAAAAAGTTTGGAACCGTGGCCGAGGCCAAACGCCACCGCGCGAATCACTGCCAATATCGACCTTGAATGGGTTTTTGCGCGTCTTGACATTTGGACTGGAGGACCATCTAGCATTAATATCTGTTCTCGTTTCCACCATTGTATCATTAGCTTGTTCTCGCCCTAACTTATTGACCTTGTAGCCCTAGTCCATTGCTTTCGACCTGCTTTAGGTGCTTTGTTTTGCGTGTATCACTAGATTGCTTCGATGTTTTGTATCTATCAGGAATCTCAAGTATCTCAAAACTTATGGCATTGCGGGTCCTACCCCGGTTCAGCCCAGGATAAGACTAGCTCAGCCACACATCAAGCAATTTTCTAGATCATGTTACAGCGAAGCGCGATGTGGACACATTTCGCTGTGGACATCGAATGTGTTCCAATCATCAAGAAAAAGTCCCGACTTGGGGTGGATTGTGCCGAACATCAGCCGGATGATGAAAGGACTAGGCAGGGCTGGCAGAACGATGTGGTGTGTCAGGACTCGGGGATGACAATGTGCCCAAAATAAGACGTTCCAATCAATCATACAGGCAACACATAAGGTATCCCATCACCCAGCGCCCCAGGGCTGCCTGAGGCGGTGACAAGCGCTCCCATCCTTCCTACTCCCACCAAACAATGCCCTCCTCAAGGTATACTCCTCTCCTCCCTACCACGGCGCAGGACGCAGGGAGGGAGATGGAGGAGGCTTTCGAGTCCGATAACGACGATGACTCTCGCTCTGTTCATGAGTCTACCCCTCTCACTCAAGCTAATGCCAACCATCACGACGCACACTCAGCCTCAGCAACTCCAAGTGCGAACTCGGCTGAACATAGGCGATCACCATCAAGTGCCATTCCTGGGGCGTATGACTTTGAACGCGAATACGAGTATGATTACCCTCCACCGGGTTCCCCACCACGACCTTCTGGGAGCGCGCTTCCAAATGATATTGGGAACAGTAATGGGATCCTGCCCTCGTCTCCTATCCGACCCCCGACCCCTCGTCCCTCTTTTTTCAGGAGAGTTGCTGGGGCTGTACTGCCTACGCACTATGTGCGCGTGCCCACTGAAGTAGGAAGTTCGCGAGTAGTCGGTGGCGGAACAGAGAACGATGGTGTCTTCGCGAATGTGATGGCAAAACCTCAGGCACCCCGTGTGGTGCAAACAGGCGATGGAGATGTACACATCATGCCAGAGGAAATTCAAAAGGAAGTCCCTCCCGTGAGTTACCTCTCTTACTCAACCCATGGTGTGAATTAAAGCCTATCAAATCTGGTGTTCTTCCCAGTCTTATGCAGAGGCACAAGCGGATGCAGTACCACCGTATTGGGAAACCACTGTACATGCACCAGCGGGCATCGACTCTGGTGCTGACATGATAATCGACGACCTTCCCACTGGTTCTTTCCTCATCTTCTGCCTCAATGCCTTCATCTCCTCCTTTTTCCAATTTGTCGGTTTCCTTCTCACCTACCTCCTTCACACCTCTCACGCTGCAAAATACGGTTCTCGCGCCGGCCTTGGTCTCACGCTTATTCAGTTCGGTTTTTACTCCCGCACAGTAGGTTCCGATGGTGCGGTGGATGGCACAATAGCGGACCCGGTTACAAGTGGTGATGTCTGGCCTTCGAGTGTCAATACAACTACTACAGATCCTTCGTCTACCACCGCTCCAACGCCTGACGACGCCATCCTTTCGGTCTCGTCACGAGACTGGCTTTCCTTCTTCTTTATGACCCTAGGTGAGCTCTTCATCAAACTTTGTACTAGTTCTCGTGATGCTCATCATGGAAACGTCGTGATGCTCTAGGCTGGTTCCTCGTTTTATCTTCACTCATCGGGTTCTGGCGAGTTAAGCGCTGGGAAAAAGCCTTACGCAGTCCTCCAGCTCCGCCCACTGTTGAAGACGTTGAGCGCGATAGGGCGATAAGGCGCAACATTGAGAGCGTGTTTGGTATCGCATTTGGCGAAGACGACGACGAGAGAATTCGGACGGCGACGACCCCCGAGGCTGCGGCAGAGGCAAGGCTGACGCGGGACCTGAGAGCTGCTGGACTACTATGAATTATTTTTCGTTTGCTTTGTGGCTGCTGCTTCCTATATCCGTTATCTATGAAGTATCAGTCACTTCGTGGCTCTTTTCATTTCGGAAAGGTCTATTTGCTTTCTTCTGCTAACGTTTTCAACGATTAAAGAGACTGTTTAGTAGGACAGTCGGTGTGTAAAATATTAGAAGTATCTAATTACTAGTGATGTTTTCTTTATGACTTGGAAAAGCTGATGAGAGACCAGATGGATAGTCGACAATCTTTTCCGCCGGCCACTAACCAGCGTTCTCGTTCGGCTCTCTCGTCAGTAGCGAGCTCATCGTCACTTTCATCATCACCGTCAGGGTGAATCGGCAACTTAGCCCTATCAGCGGGGGACCGTGCAAACTCAACGGTCTGGCAGCTGGATTTGTGATATTTGAGAGTGCCCAGTGCCTTCATCGTTCGCGTAGAATATAACCGAATACTTGAAACGATAGAAGCCGAATTAATAATGATTCGGATGCAGATGCGGTGTTTATGACTTGCCCACCGTCCCAGCCTCCGATGGCACAAACCTTGCCATCTTCTCTGATGGCGATGGATGCATTGCCTGGGTGTTTCGTCTTGTAGGCCACGCATGCGCTCTCAGGGGATACAGTTGCAGCCTACACTTCAATGCCACGAAAAGTAACCTGAAGTTGGCGGTAGGTAGGTTTACATACCGAGATATCATACCGGCAAACTAGGTGATCCGCCGAGACGGTAACTGCGAAACTGTTCTGGCGTGATACCCTCATAGCCATAACTGCTCGTGCACATGAATACATGGGCAGATCCGGAGGGTCGGGAAATCTTACTGGTTTCTGCATGGAGCTTGGATGACCAGAGGACCTCCCAGCCCGTTCCCTCAACGGAGGTGGGTTTGTCGGTGCGAGCGTACTTGCGTAAAGTAACACTTCCATTCTCGTATGCACACAGAAGGCGGAGTTCGTCATGTTGAGATCCGTTAGATTCTACGCGAGATGAGAATAGATGCAGACTCATGATAATACCTATGGGGGAAGGTCTATCAGCGAAGGGCGGCGTATATGCTGGGGATCATACCGGCGTTATTTCTGCCTTTAGGGTCCGTAGAAAATATGGGTTTTTGGATTTCCTGTCCGATCGCGGCATGAATCCGATTTCTTGATGGAAAAGACCAGATATCAGCCTACACCTGTACTTCAACATTGCCTGGATCATTGTTATACCCAATGACTTACAATAGATGAATCAATCAATCCCGGAAGGGCAATAAGTGCCGTTTTTTCATTGTCACCAGATTCCAAAGGCATCAAAGAGAATCGACAGTAATTCAGTGCATTGACATCCATAGAATAAGACAGCGGCAACACAGGGAGATCTAGACTCGCAGCTGTATCGCCCAACCGGGCAGATTCAGGGAGTGCGATGATACGTTTCCAGACATGCAGTTTATTGTCTCGTCCATGACTTCCCGAATCAAATGAGCAAAGTCTCAAAATGAGCAAGTGATAGAGCATTGCAGCGTACGTGACGACCTCGTCTCCCCATTCCTCGATCCCAAGAAGCCCGTCTGTATGGGCTTGCCATTTTGCGATTGCTCGTAGACTACGAGTGGATGTGGCTACGACACAACCTGATGTGTCGCCTGAGTACAGTCGTTCATTGTCTTCCGAAAAGGCTAGTGAGTTGACCGGATGTGAATGTAATCTGAGGAGGTGCGCGGGGGCAGCTGGTGGTGGCACTGACATGACTGAGGATAAGTAACCATGAGACGGCCGGCCCGTCGGTGCGGGATGTCCGCATCGCTTATGCTAGATGTCCTTGCCAAACAACTACGAGCGCTTGAACCGATCGTGTGCGACTGAACGACGTGTCACACCGTGTCCAATAAATCTATGATATAACATTCCCTTACATCTTCCACTTGACCTGGCACCTACTCTTAGAACTGCAGAAATGCACAGTATTTTCTCGCGAATCAACAATGTTTCCGCCCTGCTCTCGTCCTGCATGATGGCTCTCCTGGCGGCTATTGCACTCTCCTCGTTTGTGTTCACCGCCGACCCAAAAGGCGATCTGGGACTTCTCTCTGTCAAGGTGTACGTGGGATGCGGAAATCCTAGAACAATATGCTGACTGTCGTTTTAATTAGATACCCTGCGTCGGGTGCAAAGAAAGCATATTCAAAGCAGGAACTCGCGTTTGTCAATTTCAACGCTACAGCTGGTTCGTATGCTGTCTCTTTCGAACAAGATACGTGATACTTATGATCACAATGCGGTAGACCTCAGACCTCTCTTCCACTGGAACACCAAACAGCTCTTCGTTTGGATAGAGGCAGAGTTCAACAACACGAAGAATGTGGGTTTGAACTCAAGTATTGGAGTTGTCCTGTGCTCATTTCACTGTAGGCCGAAAACGCGGTTGTTATCTGGGACCGTATCATTCGTCGCAAGGATGACGCCCACTTGAAAGTGGCAGGCAAGAATAAATATATGCTTCGCGAGCTCACGAAATCCTTCAAGTATGAAATTCCCTCTTGTGCTGGACTTGGTGCTAAATATGAACAGGAACGCGGAACCCGCTTATTACTCCTTGAAATACAACGTGATGCCTTATGTTGGAGTTCTCACATACGGTGAAGCAGCGAGGACGAAGACTCCAGTCGAGTTCCCTCCCCTGCAGAAGCGTGTTTAGTAGGAATTCTCCTTGAATGTACTTTCGCCGTGTATACCCATCCTCCTTGCATTTGCTGACACAACGGAAAAGGAGTTCGTCTTGAATTCCTCTACTGTACACTAGTCATTATCCTTTATCAAGTGTCACGGCATGCAATCAAGGATGCCCTATCCGCGCCTCAGAACTTCCTCAACCTCTGGATAAATGCTTGCGAAAAGATCCCCAGTGGTCTTCTTTGGTCGCCAACCAATCGCTCTTGACCTATTCCCTCTACATCTCGAGTTGGAACCAAGTGACGCCGACCCCTATTCATATATTAAGATCCATTCGAGGTTCAGGGGCACAAAGACGCACCTCAAAGTATTTCTCAAGCTCCTCTTGAGTGAATGTTGTCGGTTCTGCAGTGGTACTCTTCCCTAGTTTAACAAGGGCACGTCCAATCTCCTTCCCAACGTCGTACAAGGTATGTTCCCCATTCTCGCCAAAATAATAACCCTCCCGACCATGTCCAGTGTGCGGATTTGAGAGTGTCGCGTTGAAGACGGCGATGAACAGGTCGGCGACTATCACGGGACTCTAAATTAGTCTGTGGAATACATGACGACCTCAGCATCACTCACTATCATCGATATGCACATTCGGCCAAATGTTTACGCCCTTCCCAACCATACCCGCCCTCTGTCGGTCCAGTGCTGCACGGATCAAGGCCGGGATTTGCATAGACTGGTTATGCGCTATTCCAGCCTCGATGAACCTCCCAGACGCAAGTCCGTAGATTGTAGATGGGGCAACTAGATATGCCCTGACATATCCTTCTTTGTCGGCCTTGAGAATAGCCAAATCTACGTCGCGATGGGGTGCACTATCGGGAAGCGTTTCAAGGTCACCCGCATCTGCATCGAGATTTTGTTTGTGGCATAGAGGCCGGCAGCGTTATCTGCTAGGAGGGCAGTTCCCGACTAAGAACGGAATGAGCTCGTGCAGAAATTCAACTGTAAAGAGTGTGTATGACGTACGGTGTGAATGAAGGTGGGAGGTTTTCCAGTATCTTGGTGTCTTTTCTTAATCCCACGTAGGATTGTCTTCACACCTTCCAGGTTATCCGCGTCCACCTGAAGAGCCATAAAGTTCCGTACGATAAGTCTAGACCGAGTCCACGCACCGTATCGAACACGACATCTGCTTCTGCAGCAGCTTTCTCGACCAGTGTGACGTCACTAAATGAACCGATAACGGGGCTAACGCCGAATTTCTTCAACTTCTCCGCCTTGTCTTTCGAGCGAACTAATGTGGTGATTTCGAATGAGCGAGCATCTGGGTGCCCAAGCAGACGGTCTAGGATCGATCCACCGATGTAGCCTGTTCAGCAAGAGGGCTCAGGAAGAGCTGAATCAGGTGGGCCTAGAAGAATATGACCTTACCTGTGGCACCTGTAGTGAAAATCTTCATTTTGGCCATTATGTTGTGTTGGCAAGTACTGGTCAGACGCTGGAATGAAGATAGATCCAACAGCTCTCACTCTGGTTTATGAAAGCATGCTTGGTGACATCTCCAGCTCATACAAGAACTGACGTCTGCCACGATGTCATCATATCACCAATTAGGTCCCGTGCAAGAATCGGGCAAACTTGGAATATCCCCTGTTTGGCACGCCCCACCAGTGTTCAGCTGTACACTCAGTGCCCCGAGCCCGCTTAAATCTTATACCCAATCTTACCAAACTTCCTTGACCATCTATGACTAATTCTAGGCTCGAAAACGCTCAAAGATCGTGTATATCGATGTTACATTGTCGATCTCTGAACCACTTCGGTCAAATGCTTTTTAACTTGGTCATCCGCCTACCATCACCCAGGTCTTTCCAGATTTACCCCGCCTCTCCGTCGCCTCAGTCCCTCCTTGTTCAACATGGTCGCATTCCTCTGTTTCATAACGCCTATTTCTCCGACCATCACCACTCTACTCGAAACCGCACACCATCGCTTCCCACTTAAATCTCTTTAGCGTCACTCAGGAGCAGGCATTAGAAAGGTTTTATCGATTCCGCCTCGGGCTCGATGCCAGGGAACGCGTTTCCCAACACTGAAGGCCTCGACTCGAGTCTTTCTCGGGTAGCCCCTAAGCCCAACATGCTCTCCACCGCGACATAAAACTTTGAAATATGTCGCTTTCTTGTCTTGCCTGGGATCTCATATAAATGAACACGCGAGAAGGGATTCGACAACCTAGGGGATCTGTGACGTAGAATGTACTGAACCTTCGCAATATCATCGAGTAGGAAAATGTGATTTTGTACTTCCAACGTTTTTGGGACGATGCGAAGCATACTACATTCCTGGTGTACAGGCTAGTGTTCGACCACTAACTTAGCGGAGGGCCGCCATCTTGTAGTTCGTCCTGAGTATCTCCTCCACCTCTGGCTTAATACTGGCCAAGAAATCTTTTGTTGTCCTCTTGGGTCTCCACCCAATAGCCCTCGAGTTGTTGGCTAGACCTCTTGAATTTGAACCAAGATAGTTCGAGCCCTGAACCATTATACCAAGTGTCAATTCCATGGCCTGGTAAGACGGAAAAAAGACCCACGTTAAAGTACTTGTCGATCTCCTCCTTAGTGAAGGTGGTGGGCTCTTCATTGGAGCTCTTCCCAAGCGCGACAAGTACACGACCTAGCTCCTTGCCAACGTCGTACAAGGTGTGTTCCCCGTTCAACCCGAAATAGAACCCTTTACGACCATGCCCGACAGCATCTGGGTTTGCTTTGATTGCGTTGTAAAGGTCGATGTACAAATCGGCGACTAAACTTTGGGTTAGTAATTCAGAAGGACCATGACAGGGGTGCAAGCTGGCATACCATCGTCAATGTGAACGTTTGGCCAGATGTTCAATCCCTTGCCGACCATTCCAGCTTGACCTCGGTCGAGCGAAGCGCCGATGAGAGCAGGTACCTGAATGGAATGTTTGTTCTGAAGACCCGCATCCACGAATTTTCCTGAAGCAATGCCATAGATGGTGGCGGGAGTGACAAAGTATGCTCTGACGTATCCTTCCTCGTCGGCTCGAATGATCTCAAGGTCTACGTCGCGGTGCGGGGCCGTCGGCGGTAGCCTTTCGAGTTGATCCGGGTTGGCATCATCCCATACGACATCAGAAGCTCGGAGACCAGCTGCATCGTCTGAAAGGACACCAGTCCCAGACTGAAGGTACAGATTGGGGTCAGTATGTACCTTTGGATGGCCAGGCGAGCTATGACGTACAGTGTGGATGAAGATTGGAGGTTTCCCCGTCTCTTGGAACTTTCTCTTGAAGCCGCGAAGCATGATTCTTGCGGCTTCCAGGGCATCTGCATCCACCTAATTAAATTCTTATCAGAATATTCGCTGCAGCAGGTAGCGAGGGTTATTCGCTCACTGTGTCGAATACGACATCTGCAGCTGCTGTCAAGTCTTCAAGCAACTTTGCATCACTAAAGGATCCAACTACGGCATTTACACCGAATTCCTTAAATTTCTCCGCCTTTTGGGCATTCCGGACAATGGCAGTGATCTCGAAGTTGCTAGCGTCTGGATGGTTCTGGAGGCGTTCAAGTACAGAGCCACCAATATACCCTGTAGATAAGAGGGGAGTTAGGGGCTATGCGAGGTGTTGAATAGAGGTCGACGCTCACCAGTAGCACCGGTTATAAAGATTTTAATCTTAGAGGTCATGTCTTTCTCGTTGGCGATGGAGGTATCGGAAGTTTTGTGTGGCTGTTGTATGTCTCACCCACCTGGGAGCAGCAGCTTTTAAAGACGGACATAGATTATTCTAGCAAGCTTGAAAGGGAAGTGATTAGCAAGACTGTATCTGGAATCCATGTCCCGTGCCGGCGCCAGATTTAGCCATCATCTGACGAGGGGAAATCTATGTTCGGTTTCTCAGCGTCCTTCACAGGAAGACTCGGGAACCAATGACGGTGAGATTAGCAAGTACGTCACGCCCGCTCTACGGGTATTGACCAACGTGGAGCGCTACTGGAAGACGGGATGTTGTGCGGGGGGTCGATGACAAACCTTCTCCAAGTGAGAACATAAATTCAAGATTGGCTTCTCTGGAGGTTCATCAGGAGAGGTTTCTAAAATTGAGGAGTATCCAAATTTGATGAATGTGAGGAATCACCATGTGACCATTCACGTCCGATACAGCCATTGTAAGCTATAACAACAGGATCTGAATGTGCCTCCGAGAGCACACCTGCCAATGCCTTGAATGCGGTGAGGTGACTTCTGGTCTTAGGATCCAGCTGAACTCTCATTATATGGGCAGCTGTTGAAAGGCCACATAATCAACACCGTCGCAATATATTGAAATAAGTTGCTCTAGGGCGGAAAGGGAGGTGCCAAAAATCTGTACAAACGAACACTTCTCAAGCGAACTTTCTCATTAGACAGAATACTTCCTAAACAGTTTCATCAACGGCACTCTGTCGGACAACTTGTCCGGATCACATGCGAACTTGGGAGGTGCTCACGAGAATTGACGTCGAGCATACGAGGCTGCAGCCGGTGTGGTAACCCGCCCACTGTAATTGCCAAGTTCAAGCCTGGGACGGCGGCGATGCCGTACATCACCAAGGACGTGATGCGGGAGATTCGGCTAGTCACAGGGATTCTGCGACCAATGATGGTGAAGAGCAGAGGTAATCGAGGTGTGCACTGCGCCAGTGTGCCGAATGTGTCGACCTTTGCCCAAAACCATAACCCAAACCAGCAACAAAGGAGAGATGAAGGGTGCCAATCGTTAATAGTGACAAGGCTTTTTTCTTTGGGAGAGATCCTTGTCGGTAGAAGGACAACCTAAACCCCGGAATCTTCACCCGCCCCTGATACCGAAAAAGAACAGCGTAGAGTAGGGTATTCGTATTATTCATCCAAGCAAGGTTGAGAATGATGAGAGTGTGGTAGGTACTCATTCCAAACGTTGCTGCCTGGATGACTGCTGCCTGGATGGCTGCAGACGAAAGGAGAGCACAGGCTGTGAGAAGGATGGTCATTGACTGGTTTTCGATGAGCAGTAATTCCTTTCCAGTCGACATATCGATCCCCGAGAGCAATGACCGCAAGAATCAAAGCGATGAAGTTTGGGGTATAGATAGCAACGCAGACACCGATGCCAGCTATATCAAAATTGGCTTGTATTCACCCTTTTGGGGGGGGGGGGGGAGCGATAGCGATTCTGACATTGTGTGTGGTGGGATTCGGTTGGGCGTTGCATGACTGGTTTTCTGTTCGTAATAAATAAAGGTGAGGGGAAAAGCGCAGAATTCCCTCAGTTTGTCTAATTCTTTCGCTATCAGACGTCGTGGACAGAATATGATTGTCCCAGAAGTCCCAGAAGCGTTCAACATGTCAAGTCAACGCGGCAGTATCAGCAACGCAGCAGCCTCCGTAATGACAAAAATGAGTGTCATAAGTGCAAGAAGGACCGCCACTATCTTCATATAATGAGCGTCGTAACTCCCGATTCGTCCGCACCGTCAGTCTATCACGTACGATAATGGTTTCGGTTGCGAGTTATTAACTGGAAAGATCTGTAGAGTAATAGGGCTGTCGGGAACGGGATTAAATATGCAGGCGCTCAAGGGGACATCGCAGGGGAACTGGCAGTGTAGGGAAGTAAGCGCCGTCGAAGGCAGGAGTTGATTCAAGCGTTGCGGTCAGTGTAGTGGGAAGTAAAAGAGGAGAAAATGGGGATGTCGGATGGGGAAATCATGACCATCCGCGCCGCATCGTACCTGGGGATAAGGATAGGAGGTGGAGATCATCTACCCCGTCCTGTCAGAATTGACGAGATTCTTTGTGTTCTTGTGTCCATGTTCCATGTCAGAGTACAAGATGCCATCTCAGTCAGGGTCACGTGTGGGTATATGGGGTCGATTGATCAGCAATGACGTTTGTCACAGGATATGTTCTGCAACAAATGTAGCAAGCACTTCCTTCGCTGCCCCGGCTTATGCGCCTGCCTCTCAACAGAATGTCTGTAACCACCAAATACCCTATCTCTGCTCTCCCACTCTGCCCTCCCTCTGGTCTCCTTACTAGACGCCTCACTCCGGATACTCATACACCCTCAGTCGCCGCCTTCCGCGAAGTCCAGATCACTAAACCAAGCATTCAACGCAGAGCTCGTCTTCTTTCTCCCCAATGCCATTTCTCCCATGTCTCTCCGTATCCAATGCCGTTCCCTTACGATGTCAAACCACCCGAGACTGAAGACCCGAAAGACATAGAACAGGGGGCATTCATCGAACGCTGGTTAGGTGCTCGCGAAGCCACTCACCCACAGTCACCTCCTACACAATTCCCGAACGCACCTTTACGCAAGCACTATCCCGAGAACAGAGACCAGCCACTTGACCTCATCGGCCTCTCTGAAACCGCATTAAGAGATTGTGTCCCACACTTGGATGTTGGAGATGCTTTTGCAATCCTTGGAGCCCCCACCCTCGCTGATGAATTCAGTGACGAAGGAGATGGTGTTCCCTCTACCAAGGAAGATGTTAAGGCCGTCAGACAGGACCTAATTCAAGTTCTGAGTGGCCACGCAATGTTAATGTCGGACGATTTCGCACCGTGGTCCATGCGCTACAGTGGACACCAGTTTGGGTCTTGGGCAGGGCAACTTGGAGACGGCCGTGCCATCTCAATCTGTTGAGTATCCTTTGTGTTTATGGCGACCCCTGCTAATTCTACTTTAGTGGTTACACCTCATCCCACCAAGCCCGGGGAGAGTTACGAAATTCAACTCAAGGGTGCTGGACGCACACCATTCTCTCGAAGCGCAGATGGCCTTGCTGTCTTGCGTTCATCTATCCGCGAGTACCTCTGCTCTGAAGGTAAGGATATAATGTTCTCCCAATGGTCATATACTCACTACCACATAGCAATGCAGGCTCTTCACATTCCAACTACCCGTGCCCTTGCCCTTGTTTCCCTTCCCGCACTCCCAGTTGCTCGCGAGCAGATGGAAACCGCCTGCGTCACAACCCGTGTTGCACCCTCATTCATCCGTATCGGAAACTTCGAAGCTCTAAACGGTCCTACCAATATGTTTTTCTTCGGTGGTGGACAGCAAAAGCCAGATCTTGAGGCTCTTCGCATACTCGGAGAATACGTAGCACGGGATGTCCTTAAGCTTGACCTCAAGGACGGTGAAGCCTGGGGAGAGAAGCTTGTGCTCGACGTGGCGAAGAGGAACGCTGAGATGGTTGCCGGGTGGCAGGCATACGGGTTCATGCACGGTGTCATTAACACCGACAAGTGAGCTGTGGGACTTAGTGCTGTTTCGCTCTTGAGCTAACCGAGCTTCAGCGTTTCTATCCTTGGTTTGACGATTGATTATGGTTCGTCACTCTTTGTCGACTTCCGTTTACGAGACTGAACATGTCGTTAGGTCCATACGCATTCATGGATGTCTTCGACCCACTCCATATTTGCAACCACACCGACGAGGGTGGTCGATATGCCTACAAATATCAACCTAACATGATGTATGTGTCCATTTACACAGCTCTGGCTTCAGCTACTGAAACCGGTCGTAGTGTCTATGCTCTCAGAGCTTTACTGAACGCTCTCGCGCCTATCATTGGTGCAGAGAAGGCGACATTCAAAGGCAGAGCTGTGCCCAAAGATTGGGCAAAAGACGTTACTTCGGAACAAATCGAGGCTTGGAGTGACGAAGGCAAAGAGCTCAGGAGTGAAGTTGAACGTGTTGTCCAGCAGACCTGCTCGGATGAATATGGACGACTTTTGCGCAAGCGACTGGGCTTCCGAAGACAAGATTCCAAGGATCAAAGTCAATTTTTCCAGCCATTGCTGGATATGATGGAAACTCAGCATCTAGATTTCCACATCACTTTCCGAAATTTGATGGATTTCGATCCGGTTTGGGATGTTGCGGCTTCGGAGACTGACGCGCCGATACAGGTGTTCATTGAGCGTTTGTTGAAAGCCACGCCTGACACTGGATCCTTGAAGAAGGAGGAGGCTGTTTCGCAATGGAAAGATTGGTTGACGGCCTATGCTGAGAGGATCAATGGCGAGATTGCGGAGGGCCTTTGGGGAACCGCCGGGAAGGCAAAGGAAGAAAGAAAGGAGGAGATGAGGTTGTCAAATCCGAGGTTTGTGTTGAGACAGTGGCTGTTGGAGGAAGTAATCAAGAAGGTTGAGAGGGATAGTACGAGTGGGAAGAGGGTCTTGGCCAAGGTCATGCATGTGAGTATAATCCCGTTTCAGCTTACTAAATTTCGTTGTGACCGAGGCTATCTCAGATGGCTTGTAATCCTTACGAAACCTGGGGTGCAGAAGGCGACGAAAGGCCGGAGGAGGAACTAAGTAAGGAAGAGAAAGAAGAAAGGAGGTATTGCGGGATTGGGGAAAGGAAAATGCTGGGCTTTCAGTGCAGCTGCTCGAGTTAGAGGAAAGCTATAATGGGAATCCTTGGTGTATAATATAGACATGAGTTGAAGATGGTCACGGAGTTCCCGTCCTGTGAACGGCCCTGACAAGGCGATAGACGCCTACGGGGATCTCTTCCCAGTCCAACAGCATACGTGCTTTCTGTCGAGTCATGCATGACGTCCATATAAACTTCCCCGCCTTGACTCGATCCTTCGTCGCTCGCATGTCTCCCACTCGCATGCACAAGAGCGATGCACACCGAGAGGGTGACGTATCTCCCGCAACCTCGAACAAACTTCCCTATGAAATCTGGCGGGTCATTATACGCTACCTGTCTCAGCGGATACAATGGCAGCTCCGGGTGCTGAATCGGATGGTTTATGGGGTAGTCATGAATGAAATGTTTGGAAAGATGAGGGTCACGAACCTTGGCGGTTGGGAGACAGAAAGAAATATCAGACTCTTAACGTACGTGTTGAGCCTTCTCAGTCCGATTCGCGTGTCTGACATTTGTTGTTTATTCCTCTATTAAAGGTTACCCCACATCGCAAAGCACGTTCATCACCTCACGATACACAACCAGGTTCTGCTAATACCACCGTTCCACCGAAGAGCTCCACTCCAATGGGACCTTTTTGAGTCTTATGCACGTTGGAAGAAGAGTCGCGAGAGCTGGTACGACGATGCCCATTCGAGGCGCGTGCGATACTCACCGATGAGCCTGTTCCAATCTATTGGTAGATTGGATGGTTTGCGGATTGTGGAAGTCATTGGTGCTCGCGAGGACTGGGATCCTAGCTGCCCAGAGTGGAAGTCGTATGTCTCTGGCCTTGGATGCCTTCGCTCTGCACTCCGTTTGTCTAGCACCACGGTCACCCGACTTTCCTTGGCTCTTCCGCTAGCCGCTTTAGTTGGCGTTTTGGATGGGACGCCGCTCTCGAGTTGTTCAGACTGGGGGGAGGGCTATACAGGAGTGCTGTCGCTTCCCAATCTCGAGGATCTGACTCTCGAGTTCCGTAAAGCAACTGAACTCGACTCGATGCAGGTTACCATCAAACAACTATTCGAAATAACGATACCCCGTTTCATCTTCCGACATGCGACTTTGAGGATACTCGCAATCAATGTCCAACCAGCTGTAAATTGCCTCGTACCCTGTCTTCTCCTCTCTCCTCTCTTTGATGCTCTATCCCCAGAGCCCCGTTCGGCGATTTTACCCCGACTCCAGTCATTCTCCATTACCAACCCGGTAATCTCATTCGGTATGGCTAACGACGCAGTGGCAAAAGAACTCAGCGCCCTCACTCGTTTCCTCCGACAACTTGCAGATCAACTTACGAGCCTACGATTGGATCTTCAGGCACACCGATATACCTTCTTCAGTTTCTACTTCAACACTCTATCATATCACTTCACACTTCCACCCCCGGGAGAGTGGTTCTCAAATGAGTTGTACAGTGTTCCTTTCAGCTGCCTCCAGACTTTGGATCTCAGTTTGCTGTTTTACCAATCTTCCAACTACGATAACGCGGTGTCTATTGCGCTTGAACGATACTTGAATCCGCTTTTGGCGAGAGGGTTAAGGGTGTTGAGGTTGAGGGACTATGTTTTCATGTCTCTCAAGGAGATCAAGATCTTGTTGACCGCGTTCGCTTCGGAGGGAAGGAACTTGGTGGAATTTGACATTACGGTGCAGTATCTAACCCCTTGGTTGCTCGATCTACTGGCAGACAGACTTCCTGCTCTGGAAACGCTTGGTCTTACTTTCGAGGCGTTCAGCCATGAGGAGGTCACTTCTGATGGACTACAACGCGGTTTTAGAGACCGGGAAACCCCTCTAAAGGTGAGTAAGTCTCTTTCTGAAGTGTAGTTGAGCTAATGCTCTTGTTCGTCATCTAGGAGTTTGAGAGTCTCATGCAGATTCGTGACTATGCGCCTAATTGGCCAAGGTTGCGACTACTGCGGTTTTATTCGTATGGGTCCCTAGAGAATGCAATTCGTTATCGGGCAGCAGTAGCTGGCGCGTTTCCTAAGACGGTTGGGTACCAAATAGGTGACTCTGGAATTGGAGATGGGAATGAGTGGTGTTGCGGGACTATGATTAGGACTCATGATAGTTTATTTAAATGGGAGCCTCCACTACTTATTGATTACTTATAAAGGCCCAATGTTCACTAGCTCTTGATATCATACACAAGTGCTTTTCCCCAAGTTTACAACCAAGCCAGCCGCATGAATGTCAAAGTCAAGGCTATTGTATACTGATCGGGCATCATTCTATCAAACATCCCGGCATGCAATTTGAAATGCCTTGTCCGCGCTCCCAAACCTTCGTACCCTCGACTTAGTTTCGATGGATCACCAAGTCACCCCTCATTCGAACACTCAGACTAATTCGAGGTTCAAGTACACAAATCTTGGCCAAAACACACCGCGAAGTGTTTGTCAATCTCCTCCCGGATGGCGGCATGCCCTCATGTTCCTTCCCCCTAATCAATGATACCTCTCTAATATGGAATGAACTGCCAAAGCTTCCCCAACTTAATCCTTTCCCTGATCAGGCTCTCAATATTCAGCGGGGGGAATCGACTCTACTTTGGGGTTTACCCTAGAGAACGTCTTGCCTAGAATCGAAGTGCTTTGGTCCGAGTCTTTTCAGCTACTTGTCTACGGAGTTGAAAAATGCGCTTGCCGTCGTATCGCAGCACAAGGCGCTGAAACTTGTTGGCTCCCTTAGCGTTCCAGATCAGGGAGGAGGTGCCAGTCTCTTATAATTCGTCCTGAATATCTCCTCCAACGCTGGCCGAATACCCTCCAAGAAATCCTTTGTCGTCCTTTTCGGCTTCCACCCAATAGCCTTCGAGTTGTTAGCAAGCCCTCTCGAATTTCCACCGAGGACGATCGAACCCTGCACCATCATAACCGTGTCAATCCCATGCCTGGCAAGACATGGAGAAGACTCGCATTGAAGTATTTGTCGATCTCCTCCTTGCTAAAGGTTGTAGGCTCCTCGTCTGAGCTCTTTCCAAGTGCACGTCCCAGCCCCTTGCTGACATCATACATGGTATGCTCCCCGTTCAACCCGAATAGTAACCTTTGCGACGATATTCCGGTTTGCTTTGATCGCATTGTAAAAGTCGATGTACAAGTCAGCCGCTACGCATCGAATCAGGAACTTGGGTCAACACGAACATTTGGCCAGATGCTCACTCCCTTTCCGAACATTTCGGCCCGTCCTCGGTGGAGCGAGGCATCAACCAAAATAGGAACCAGGATAGAATGCTTGTGCTGAAGTCCTGCGTCCACGAATTCCGGCTGGTGTCCCTAAGTAAAAGAAGTGTTCAACGCCCACGAGGCAAGAACCTCGACTCCCCACTCTGGGAGTCTGGTCCAAAGCCAGAGGCATATGTCAATGATCAGCCTCCCCCCCCCGAGAGGGGGTATGAATTCCTGCATGAACCGTTTCAGTTAGTTTTTCGCTCAGGATTGGATGAAACATCAGTGTAACATGAATATCTGTTTTGTGGGAAATCGTTTGCACTTGCGGATATATGTATTGTGCATATCATCAGGAATGAAAGACATACACACAGTGCTAAAGCTAAATGCCGTTAAAATATGGACCCTACCATCTTTCATCGAATGAGCCCAAAACACAAGGCATGTAGACAGTAAAAGTATATGCGAGCAGGTCCTAACCAGGCGACAATTGCGCGAGGGTGTCCAGCACCTTAAGGCTTGGTGTACACACCAGGAGCGACCAGATAAACGGAGGAAGAATGGGAAGAGATGAATATTGAGCAGCGGAGGTCAGAGAATGACGACGAAAAGCCGAGAGCTGGGATTGATGTAAGCTTACATGGTCTACATGATCTAGTGCAGCGCGTGTGAGGGGTATAAGGACAAGGGGGGGGGGGGGGGGGCACAGCCAGGATAAAGCTGGAACAGGGTAACTTCATGCTCTATAGCAGGGAAGGAGCATCAAGCTCAGCCAAGTGAGTATAGTGGTGCAGGAGTTGCGGGTATCCAAAGGGCCACAAGCAAAGTGGCGGAAAGTGCAGGAGGGGGTTGTCGGGGCATGGAATGGAGCTCCAAGAGGGATCATTCTTCAGAAGTTCGACCACGAAATCAGATCGTTCCGCTCCCCAGACGGCGCATCCATCTGCACCGTCACACCTAAGCTACTACCCCTCACAGGCCTCTCGGCCCTCAGACCTTTCACCGGTTTCAGGAAACACCAAGCTGGTACCATTCCCAACTCGACATTTCCTCCACTTGCCGTACCAACACCCGCGCCAGCAGCATGGCCAAACAGCGTCGGGGTCGAGGTCCTCGATGACCTACCAAAGCCGAACAGACTCTTCGGCTGGGGCATCAAGAGTCCACTTTCCCTTCCAACGACACACCAGCCATCATCAAATGATTGAAGAATCATCAGCTGTTCTCCAACTGTGACGAGAAGTTCATCTGGAAGCACAGGGTTGAAGGCTTGGCGGACTCTACGTATTGAGCGCCCAGCCCCGCCAGTCGTGGTGGATGTGAGGGACTCGTTGAAGGAGGATGCGGCTGAGAAGACGGAGAAGCGGGATGTGCGGGAGCTCGGAGCGTATGAATTTCGGACGAAGGAGAGGCGTTCGGTTCCTGAGTTTGGTTGAGGGGTTGGCGAGCTGGACGTTTGGAGGGCAAAGGAGAAGGGTTTAGGGAAGGCGCCGGATTGACGGTGGTATGCGATGATTTGGTCCCGTTCTGCTTGCTCGAGGTTTGGAGATGTCTTCGTGAGCGCCTTGGAAGGGAGGATGATTTGTGAGTTTATGTTATTTCGGGAGAATGATCCCGGTGAGGGATTATTTTGTCTGTCACGACGAATCAACAGGTTCAGATGCTTGTTAAATGATAAGAGAGATCATTACGCACGAATAGATGCCTTTTTCGAGGTGGGGTTTGCCGTCCTGGACTAAGCCGCGAACGGAGAGGAAGGCAGCACCCATTTGACCCTGACGCTTCCTGGCAAGCCTCTTGCGATACAAGTAAATACCAAGCCACAAAGCAATTCCGGCGCAGATTGTACCAGCAACGACGAAGCCGGCTATATACAATCCAGAGACACTGCCACTAGATTGGGCGGCGCCGACGGGGTTTGGGCCGGCACGGTTGAAAAGGGTGACGATAGGCATGAAGTGTTGATGGAATGGCAGGTTATGTCAACGAGACCGTAGCTCCAACGCGTGAATATGTACAGAGATCAAGGATCGAAAGTGATAGGACGTGAAGGAATGCACATGGGGAGAGAAAGAAAGAGTGGATTGTGAAGGGGGGAAGAGGTGGTTGCAAGTGTAAATATGCGAGGAATATTGGTTTTCCTTTGGTGTCCTGGCAACGCCGGCTCAATATGGCAACATCCATACCTTAAAAGCTCTACCACGCGCCACTACTCTCTCTTAAAAACGTTGATAGAATGTTTTCTTGACCACGCAGAGAGATCATCATGTTTCAGGTGTTCACACTATTGATCAAGTTGCACAAACGCGGAACTTCCAAACACAAACGCGCTTGACGCATGACGGCAAAACGCTACGCTAGGAACGTTTCAGAACTGGTGCATATGTTCTCATACTTAACTTGTATGTATCAATTCGCGTGTGTAAAATTTATTTGATACAAGGGCTCGGGCGCTTCCTTCATGGACGGTGAAATGGCTGACAACATAAGAAAGCAATTTTTACGAAAGAGTGGGGTAGAGGATTAGCGTGAGAGGTGGAGTGGTTGCGGTGATGGGAGAGTGGTTGCTAGAAGCGATGTCACGGAAGCGTGACTGGTGACGCATGTGAGGATTTGACTGTCCTTTCCTTCTCACCGCCGAGTGTATCACTCGTTCTGTCGCTCTTTTCTCCTTCCCTTCCTTAATTATGGGCTTCCTTCCTCTAAAATACACCCCTATAGCCCACCGCCAGAATGACCCTCTCGCTGTACCATCTGGCACCGGCATTGATGGCACTCTCGTTATCGCAACAGACCAGGCTTCAGCTGCCCCCACTCTCGCCCTCGATACAAACGCACCAGCCGATGGAGGTTTCACCGTCGCACCGCCCCTCGTCTCAAACCACACACCCGTCTTCACTCTCACTCCCAGCGACACACCCACTCCCAGCCCTTCGTCAGATTCCGTTGATCCTTCTACCTCCGTAGCAGCCTCTTCCAGTTCATCTCGCACAATTTCCATGAGCACTGTCGTTGGATCCTGTGTCGGTGCTTTCATAGGCGCCGTAGCACTCATCTGCCTTGGCCTCTGGTTCTACCGCCGTTATCACCGTTCCCTCAAAGCCACCTACGGCTCTAGGTCCCGCGGTCCTATGAATGCCCGTGCTGACATGCAGCGCCGTCTCTCACACAGAGAACATTGGGGGAAACTTGAAGATAGCAATCCGGAGGACAAATGGGACGGCCGTGGTGCCAAACAGTCTTCCGCCGAATCCGTCCCTCCTATGGAAAAGCTCACCATGTTTAACAGAGCCGTCAGTGTTCGGACAGCTTATACCCATACCGACGAGGAGCCTGTGCATCTTGAAATGCCTCATCCTTATGCCCAGCAATACCCACTCCAGAACAGGACCCATGCCAACCGTGATCACCACCAGAACGACCAGATTAGCAATGCGCCTAAGCCCTTCATAGGCCGCGATACCAATCCAAGCGTACTCTCCTGGGATGATGCTGCCCAAGGCTCATTCTTGTCTGTCCGGACACCCTCAGAGCGTTTGTCTGGCGCAATGTCTCCTTCCCTCAACATGGCCATTCCCACCCCTCCCGCTACCTCGTCCCCTCTCCACCACTGGGAGAGTGCCGAAATTATCAACTTCGATGGCCAGAGCGCGGAAATCGTGAATCCTTTCAGTGACGAAAATAGACCTGAAGAGCGGCGAAAAAGCGCTGGGAATCCTTTCTTTGGCGCTCATGAAGACCTGCCGAGACGCCGCTCAAGATCGAATTCCCTTGCATCCAAGGCTTCAAGGGCACAAAGCGATGCTTCGTCTATTTACATCCCCATCCCAAAGATCGACAAAGGCAAAGGCAGAGCCATTGATCCGTTCGATGACGACCATGCAACCGCACCCCTACCCAGTCCATCAGTTAGACCTTTACCTACAATTACAACCTCGGTACCAACCGTAACCGCCACCACAAATTCGCCTTCCTCCCCCCTCCCACCACCTAGACCTCAGTTTGCGACGCACGTCTCGTCCCTGTCGGCATCTTCATCATCGTCCAACGAACGTGCAATGGCATCGTTGCTTGCCGCACTGGATGGCGAGGCAACTCAGGAGGAGGTGCAAGCGAGGTTGAGGATTGCATCGATGCAGCCTTCAATCAATTCGACGATGTCAGTGTACAGTGAGATTGAGGGAGAAGAAGATGTGACAAAGGAGTTCCCGTTGCCGCCTTCCACACCTGGGCATTCAACGCCGACCGTTGAATCGTATAAGACGGCGGACTCGGATCGGACTGCGAGAACTTGATGCGTTGACGTCTTGAAAGCTGGAATTTTGTTTCTGTGTGAGATGACTGTTTCTTTTGTTGAACGGTGCTGTGGCGCTGTTGGCTTTTTGTTCTTTTTGTCCCATCCTTTCGCCTGTGCTCCTTCGATCGTAGCGTTGTCTCTTTTGCTACGCATTGCTGGTCGTATGCCTCTTGTACTTCCATCCTAATCCCATCCCATCCAAACGTCTACTACTATTCTCACAATTTATACCTCACATTTCCATCCTCACTCGGCCACTCACTCCTGTTACTGCTCAAAATTCGAAAAATTGATATATATCTTAAGTTATCAGTAAAGTAACGTCCCTTGCAATTCCTCTCTTTCTTGCTTTCACATTTTTGGATACACTTATCATCATTCGGACGGGGCTTTGTACAACCTGTTTCAGTTTCCGACGTTCGTTGTTAGATGATTGGTGATGATCTGGTATCTCAATAATTTAGCAGTATATTATTTCGAGCTTTGTGGTAGCGGTGGTGGTTATTCGGGGTGCTTGGGCATCTGTTTCACTCTTCCCTTCCCTTTTCCTTTACTTCTCCGAGTCCTATACTCGTTTTTTTGTCGTCACGGCTTGACGATTTGTTTCCATAATACCTGAAATGTGAACGAATGGCCTTCATGCACTCTGAACCCCTAAGCCGGGTCAATCTTGGAGCTTGAGAGTCTGGGACCTTATGCATTTTGCATGTCCGGAGTCCAGGTTCCGAAAGACGCTACCCCAAATTTCCGACCGCAAGATCTTGACGAGTTGTCATCGTGTACCCCAGAAACTTCTCTCGAGTGCTTCGGGGATAACGAGTAAAAGATATTACAGTCAAATCTCTCATAACCCATGCATCACATAACCCATGCTCTGCCATAACTCATACGTCTTCCGGGGACACAGTCAGGTTTTTTGGGCTTTAGTCCTTTCTTATAACCCACACTCTTATACCCCATAGTCCGAACACGAGTGCTATCGGTTATGAGAGAGTTGACTGCATTCTTTTGGTTCAGATTACGTGTTGCCCAGGTGGCGGGGGCATATAGTACACCATTGTCGATGATGATTGCGTTCTAACCTCGTGCAAAAGATAGCACTCTCAGTCTAGTGGCTCCCTTGAGGCACTAACCCCTCGAGCGAGGTCGGGCTGGTTTGCCGCTTGGGGAATCTGACTGGGTATGTAACGCGATCGTTTCTTTGCCCCTGCCTTTGATCTCTTTTCGACCTCGTTTGGTGTCCGCTTCGGTGGTCGGCCATCACGCCACTTGTGCAATGCCTCAAATTTAGCTTGAAGCTTCGGGCTTCAGGCTTCAGGTATCAAGTCCAATTTGAGGCAACACTTCCATGCTTATCCACTTTGTAGCTCGGAGGTCATAGGAAGAGGAACTGGGGGGGGGGTTCATTTGAGAATTGGGGGAGGTCCCCATGGAAGGTTCTCTTCAGCGAACCTGTCCCTGGTTTGGAGAAGTGAGGACGCCGAACAGCCGCCGGCTTGATCGCCTTTGCCTTTTTTTTTATAAAAAAAAAAAAAAAGAAAAAAAAAAACTGTGCCTCGGCGACAGTCCATAGCCGAAGAGAATGAGCGGGTTTGTATAATGTTGTAAGGACTACATGGAAGAACCTCGGCCATCGAGTGCAACGGTTTGGTTTCTTGCGACCTCACATCTCGGTTTGGGAGTATTTCGGAGACTCGCTATTATTATTAAGCATCACAGATCAAGAATCTGAGGGTGTATCATGTATGGCTATAGTTTCAAAAGGAATTCGGTGGATTTTTGAATCCTGTAAAGCAAACACTCAGAAACTAGTGCACCGCAGAAGAGAATCTCTCGTTGAAAGACCTTGAATCATATATCATCTTCCATTGCATATCATCACGAAAGTTTCGTTGACGTTGATCTCCCAGACCATCTGGACGATTGCAGTGATTTGCGAGATGTTTGACAAGAACTAGATGGTCGAGACAAGTCCTCGATTTACCAGAGAAAGACACCTGGTATGCTCTGTATGCAGCCTAGAAGCCTTCCATTTGACGTGCAGAGCCGGCCTTGGAGTGAACATTGAACTTTTGAACGCCTGGGGCGGGTAACCTTTGGGCGAGATGCGTTGTGAGTCCTTCTTTCCAAGGTCAATATCTCACGAGAATTACTGTTTGTACGGTCACATGTTAGATGGGCGGGGATGGAACAAGGGTCTCGTGCAATATGTGAAAGGCTGAGAATTGAGGCCGCTCAGAAGTGGAACAGAAGGAAGGAAGGAAGGAAGGAAGGAAGGCACATGTCCGACACGGGACAGTTTCCGACATACTGCGGTGAAGGTACAGGATGTGTTTTCTGCCCCTGTGACGATTCTATGGTTGAAGGTTGATTGTCAAATTCTGTACCTTTGACAAACCTCGGGGTCAATTTTTTTTTTTTTAAATCATCGGGGTCAATGTGTCAGACAAGATTAAGGAAGAATCGTCCAATCAGGAACGGCGATTGAGCGCTTGAGCTTTGTTATACATATAACTTATGAGCATTGAAGTCGCCCGTCCCGTCCGCGGATGGCTGTCCATGGTCTAGACTTACCCCTTGTATTGATATGAGCGGCAATCTTTCCGCCACTGCCAGTGTCTGTCTCTGTGTACTTCAGCTTTTAACCGTCAAGTTGAACATCACGCTATGTTCATCATGGTCAGGCATCATTAACAATCCCAATGAACACCTGCCAGCGTGGAGTTTGGAGAATGTATTACGAGCGTGTGCCTCGGTGTACCTCGACTAGGTGAGGCCTCAGGGTCACGTTAGACTGAATTACTGCCAACTGAGATGTGCTGAGATGTGCCTGGTCAGTGTTAGGTTGCTCGGCTCTCAGCCCAGCCTTTCGAAGTTCCTCGATCAACATCATTGATTCATCAGCTTTTGAGTTTCGGGAGTCATTGTGCGGATTTCGGCAGTTTGATTGTCGGCCATCCCACATTTTCAAGGCGATGGCCTCCGTACGCCGTAGATCCTGTATACAAGATCAGGGGGCGGAGATATGGCGTGTAAGTACAAGAACAAGAAGTAACTTCTCTTCGAGACAAAAGAGGCTGAATAGCATCGCGATGAACGTTAGTTCGGCCAAGGTAATCTCGGAACACGCGCCCCATCATTGATTTTTTAATCTTTGTTGAAAGGAGTTTTGATGAATGTATCAGGGGTCCTTGCGGAAGACGCCTGTCTCCGTGCCAGCATGACGGTCACGGTCAAGGGCACCAGTAAGGGAGCTTTCAGACGTCACGGCCAGATGTTCCATTCCCAGTACTTTCCGATGGTGACGGTATTGCTGGCAGGAAATTAACGACAAAGGCGATGGTTTAGGGACCTATCTTTGAGGCGGAGCATAGTCATGAGGAGTATAAATACTGCCTTCAATTATGGGTCCATACCTTGACCCACACAACTCCAATGGCATACAACAGCACCTCGAACACCAACATTTCTTTCGCTACTGACGAGGAAGCACTTGCTTGGGCATATGCTTCTAGTCAATCCCAATCTTCTACCTCAACTTCCACGCCACAAGGTGGCAGCCACCACGCCCCTGTCCAGATCGTGCTCGAGCCCGCAGAGTCCCAGAACGAATCAGGGGAAGGCAGTGGACAGGATGACCTGGATAGCGGCCGTAAGAGGTACGCGTCCGGCTTTGAAGCTCGGGTTCGATCACTCGAACTGGCTTATGCTATTATTATTGACACATTAAACAGGGCTTGCGAGCGTTGCAAGAAGATCAAAGTTAAATGCGAGTACCCGGCTAACGCCAAGACTTGTCTCCGCTGCTCAAAGATGGGACAGACATGTGTTCCGGGAAAGGCCAAAGATCGTAAAGCCCGTCCTCGCCTGTCGGGGTACGATCAGGTGATGGATGTTGGGTCTTCGACGGGACAGAAGTCGTGATATACATGTTTGCATCCCTTGAGGTCATATGTGACGAGATGAGAACGTGATATAGAAGCTGGCGCCGAGGGTTACAGAAGGGTTTTGGGAATCAGGTTGTTTCTCCCTTTGTTTCCGGCTGTGTTGATCTGTTGATATATCTTTAATATATAACCCCCAATCTAGTAATGTATTGTACATAAATGGCAATCCTTCCCGGCTCCCGTACAGCCTCCAGGCCTCAGGCAGTCCGAAGCGATGTCACGTCAGTGCCACCCTTTCTCCCGGTATATCAGTCTCGTGACAATTTTGTTCTTCCACGGAAACTCATTGTATACGCTTGGAGATACGGATAGTATTCGTCACCAATCGTAGTATCAGCGGCCTAGATTTAAGACGCAACTTAGGTACGCGTGATTCAGCACTAGAAAGCTCTGATCACGATCGCGGCTGCCAGGACATCAAGTGGGCCTAGCAGCACCTTTTTAATAGAGCGCGCTCAGCGAAATTAGCTACCCAAGCGCGTCTCAAAGGAGTCGGATATACGGCGGCATGGATTTGGCAGACACCGACCCGAGACAAAGTAAAATCGGCAACTCCAACTACAAGGAGGTATCGTTCTCTTAATAAACACAGAGTGGACCCTCAGCGGGGTACGGACTCACCAGTTGGATGGCGGCGTTGGCAATGAGGGACGGCCTTACCACTGTGTGTACCGAAAATAGTAGGCAGCTTACAGTGTCCGTGCCGCGGGATATGTTGTGATCGATTGACTGGCAGATTCTCAGGACCCGGGGGAATATGACTAAAGCAGGATGAAGAACTATCCCTACCGAGTGGAATCTGTTTATTGACCGGAAATTCGCTATGTACGATGCGCAATACAACATAAGCGAGGGAGGAAGTGCTAGAGCCGGAAGCTCATAATATCGATATGAAAGTCTTCCGGCTCTAGTCTCGGTTTACTGTCTTGGGGTTCGGCTGATGAACAGGAATTGTCGGGATGTTAGCAATGACTTCCTTGATTGTCCGGAGAAGTTGATAAGCGGTAGAAGTCTTCCGGTCGCAGGGCGAGAATCTATCGGTTCGGAGGTCACTCGGTGATCATCCAAGTGAATGTTGACGGGGCCGTGTAGATAAACAAGTAGATAGACAAACTCTTTAGCATCTGGTGAGCTGCAATCAAGTCGGCATTCAATCGCGCGTTCAGATATAAATGTTATAGGATATGCGAATTCGTGATGGGTCATTAAACCAGTCCAACGGCGAGGAACGTCTTTGGAATTTTCAGGGGAGCAGAGTCTCTACATCAACTGCGGGAGAATGGCACGGAGTCACGAAAAGCCCATGCCTGCCATTATGTATAAAATTAGATGTCCGTGACTGGCGAACGATTGGCGAACGCCAATATCCCTCAGGATGTAATACGATGGTCTTGCCCTCAAACGCGGTATTATACGACACTACCAAAGTGTCATTCCAAATAGCCATTGCCTTCAATCAGTAGCATAAACCCTAGGATTTGGGGTCTGATACTTGCCAGATAAATGCTTTGAATTGTTCAAGCGGTCAGACTCGTTCTGCTGCAGGCCAAGGGCGCACATTTTTAGAAGCTCGACTAATCTGGGCTGACCGCAGGCACGATGGCCGAGAACAGTAGTCTGAGACCGATCGAGGGAAAACTTGTCATGACAACGATTTCGTTGATCATCGAATTGAACAAGTTCATATTCGGGAGATCCATATAGGTAGATTGACGGCGCCATGAATCCAGTTTATAATTGGGATTGTCTGCTCCAGAGAGCTTGCGATTTGCTATGGCGGTGGTATAGAGGGAGATTATGGACACTTGTTTCATGCTACAACGGTGATGCCCAATAGAGAGATGAGCAAAATAAGCGAACCATGTCATCGGCGGCATGGATCAATTGTTGTCGATGGAATGGGAAGAAGAATGAAGACCCAGCGCTGAAGAATATATCGGTGGAGACCCGCTGTGGTGAAATCAGACGACGGCGAATAATGTGGGTAATGAAACTAGCCTCGTGACCCAATCAAGCCTAAGTTAGAATTCGTTCCAGCGGTCAATCACAAGTGCCAAGAGATTATGGCGTTTCGAGTGAATATGATATCCGCCAACCAGCATCTCGGGATGAGCCTGAGGAAAAATATATCGAAGGCGAAGGGCCATAAAGACAATCGGATGGCGGTACCAAACTTAGTAGCGTTAACAGCGAACAGCGAACAGCAATGCAGTAAGTAAAGGGAATTATGCTGTCATCCATAACATCATCCATGCGCAAATGTCCTAGTGGCCACTTGAGATGCGATGCTAATTGTGAATACGAATCAGAGTGTCATGCTTTCCATTGAGAATTGCGCATAGGAAAGCGGGTAAAGGTGAACAGCCACAGGACGGGTCGAAAGTTCTATGACAAGTGTGCAAGGTGGCTGTGACCACGTGGTCGCCCCTTTTGGTCTGTTTTTGGGACGAGGAGGCCAGAGTGGGATGGACGAAGAGAAAAATCCATCCTCTGGCGTGAAATTACGACCAAGTTCAATGCCAGGCTGTCGCAGGACAAGGCACGGTATATCGTTAGAAGGGAAGGGGATGAGGTGATAGGATGGTGGACGAGCGAGTACACGTGGGAGCACAGCCGTTGGGGTGCAGTGCCGGATTGGTGAGTGATTGATCTTGGTTATCTGTACTTAGGCTGGGTCGTCGACGACTGGCTGGCCTGGTTCACTCACACACTCCATCGGCCCGTCGATTGCCTGACGACATCTGTCTACTTACAAAAGTCCGCCATCCCCCTCTTCTCTTCTTTCCACCATCATCGCGGGCTTTCACCTAAAATTCGTCCCTCGCGACTGCTTCCCTCCCTCTCCCCTCTATGTCCAGGTCCTACAACCACTGGTCACGGAACAACGGTTTGTACTCCCAACAGATGGATCCTGGCTCCTACACCTCCGGCGACCGACAACATCGGCAGCAACAGCAATCGCAGCAACCGTCGACTACTTTTTCGAATGCCTTCCAGTTCCCGCAACCTTCCTCCTCGCTTCAAGCTGCACTCGGCGCCAATGCACAACATGACCAGCAACCTTTACAGATGCAACGCGGCCAGTCTCTTGGATCATCGAATTCTACCCAGAACGGCGCATATATGCAGGGTGTCTTCAATTCCAACCAGCCACAACCTTTTCCTCAGAACCTTTCCGTGAACACTACCCTTTACCGAACTGGTGCTGGTTCCATGCAGTATGGCAACAATGCATTGGCCGGTTCAGGCAACTTTTCAGGCAACAATATCCTGACCACTTCCCCTGACCCAATGCAAGAACAGTTCCAACCATCAAATGCTCCCGGACTTCCTCAACCTCAGCCGAGCTATTATCGTACCGCGTCGATTACTTCGGGGGGTTCCGCCCCGCAAGCGAAGCGACAGCGTATACCAGATCGGAATCTGGAGGACGAGCATGATGGAGATATTAGTCCGGAAAAAGAGGGGGTGAAAAAACAGTGTGTATTAGATTCGGTCTCGTTTTTTTTTTTCTTTTTCATTCTAATCCCTTCGTTTAATCTAGCTCCGGCGCTTGCGCACGCTGCAAAAGTCTCAAGGTCAAGTGCGAGTTCGTCACTGATCCCGAAACCTGCAAAAGATGCTTAAATGGTGGTCACGAATGTGTTATCCCGGGACGGAAAAAGCGTCGAGTGCCACCGTAAGTAACGTCTTCCCATTGTCTGATTATTTTCTCATCCCTGTTGCAGTAAACGGGAGCATCTCATCAACCAAATTCGAGTACAAGCCGACCAGATCAACAAACTAATAGCACAGCTCGAGGCGGTCCAGCGCTCTCAGGGGCAACCACCCAATCTGGAAAACTCTTCAGCTATCCTACAGTCCCCTGTCGTTTCTACCGATGGCGATTCCTTCGATGAATCGGGCTCTGCTCCAAATGCTGTTCCCGCATTCACTGAAGGCAGTAGAGCGATTGAAGATTGGCTCGCTCAGGCCAAGGAGAGTTTCTTGCAATTTGGTAATTCAATTTCGAAGGGCTACCTTTCCGGGGACGACTCTGACTCGACTGGTTGGGACGAGGACGATTATGAGAACGTTGGTCAAGAGGATTTGGAGGGTTATGGTGACGGAGAGGATAAATACGATATTGCCGTGGAACATGCCGAGGGCGGGTCTCTAACGACTCAAAGCCTTGGGGGCCAGAAATTGAGGAACCAGAACTCTAACTCCAGCTTGAATACCTCGACAGTCTCTGTCGCTGGCAGCGCGAATCACCCCCGTAAGAAGGGCTCCGGCGATAAACCACCCAACCTACCTTCCGAGGCTGCTCCATGGGGGCTTATGGGCAGGTTGAGCATCAAGAATCGTGCCGGTAGTGTGGATCCTGAAGATACCGGAATTACTAGTTCAGAATACTTTACCAGTGAGTCGTTGCATACCGCCTCTTCCGAGCACACATCTGATGACGTGAAGGCAACGATGCAGAGGATGAACACGCAAAAATGGTCCAGCGTGTCCAACCACATATCCTTAATCGTGGCGTCATATCGACTTCCGACGCAGAGAAGCTGTTTGCAATGTAAGGATTTAATTCCTCTCTGCTGCCATAACTTACGCATTCTTCTAGTTACTTTGAGAAAATGAATGACTCAGTATCATTATTGGACCCTAAGCTTTATACACCCCCCTTGACGGCTGTGCGAAGTCCCTTTTTGTTTACAGTCAGTGAGTAACCGTTCCCTGTATGGTATTATCAAGCCTGACATGCCATAGTTTGCGCCATCGCATCCAGATTCTATGACGAACGTCCGGATTTGTATCCTCAATTGATGCATTACGCACAATTAGCGGCCGGTACTGCCCTCATTAGTGGAACCAAGAATGTGGAAATGTGTGCAGCATACATTCTGCTCAGCTTATATCCCGTACCCACTCGGCGTATGAGCGAACAACGAAGCTGGTTGTATCTCGGTTTGGCTATCAGGTAAAGTCCCTCCTTCAATACGGACTGGAATCATCTAACTCAGAGAGTCCCGCCGTAGAACGGCAACCGATCTAAACTTACATATCCCCATCAAAGAGAAACCTCGTACCGAGTGGCAAGCAAGAGAGATTCTGAACCGCACCCGCATCTGGCTCAACTGCTACAACCTCGACCGTTCAACTGGTTCTCAGTATGGCAAGCCACCCATCATCAGTAACGCCGATTACGTGGCGAACCACTCGATGGATTGGTACCAGTCCTCCCCGTACAACCTTGAGCATTTCGATATTCATATCTGCGCATACAACGCAGAATTGAGGGTTATGGCTTCATTTATGTCTAAGATTTACAACGATCCGGAACATCCCACGGGTCTGAACAAGGTGCGTAGACCCCTGAGTGACCTCGTTGAGCGAATCTGACATGGACGCGCAGAACGCGGACTTTGAAGCTATTGCGACAGCTACGGATGATGAGCTAAAAGCTCTTGGAGACCGGTGGTTTGCTTTGCTGGGGACGACCGATATGAGTGTTCCCCAGAATAGGTTCCGGACCGGATTGCTTCGATTGGCCTATAGCTACTCCAGGCTGATCGCACTCTCTTATGGTTTTCAACACGCCTTTGGCAAGAATACGACAGATGAGAATCCCTTCCTGAATCGGGTAAGTTTTGCCGGCTTCTGGACTGAGGCATAGGGCTTATCCACACTCGGTTGCATAGTGCTTGAATGCTGCGCGCGATGTCGTTCACGCCGTTCTTGACGACATCTGTCGCCCTGATCAACGTTCGTCCTTTTGTTCTAAACTTGGTACCATTGGACTCAAACTGGTTTTTAGTGTTTTACTGGCGTCATGGACCGGATGCTCAAAGCATCTTCGTCACCTTCGCTTCCGCATTTCTGATCAAGGTGCGCAAATGCGTCTCTCTTCGCGCATTCCTTGTGTAATCTGTTGTTCCATAGCTGCTACAACCCCGGTTCGCGTCCCATTTGAGCCCGGAAACGCGCATGGAAATCAAAGGTCTTGTGCAAAAGGTCGTTGGACTTCTTGGTTCAAAGGAGGTCGCCATTGACGAACGTCATGGACCCGGTCTGTACGCGCGCTTCCTCCGCAATCTTCTCCAGTCGCCTGTCCTCCGCCAAGACTCCATCCCCCGTCGCAGTCGCATACCTAAATCAGCTGGTACAACGCCGGAACTTTCAGATCATGCCACCTTGGCGCCGACCTCAAATTACCCTTCACCAGCCAGATCTGGTGGTTCGCTATCTCCGCCACCCTCACAGGAGATGACCTCCTTTGACATGTTTGCACCTGTAGGGGTTGGGGCCACGGATCCATACTTCCAAGGGCTGGATAACGCCTCGACCACTCTGGGTTTGACGTATATGCCGACGGATGCCAACGCAAACGGGAACTCGCCAGCTGGAACTTTATCGGATATTTTCATGCCCCCGTTGCCTGGGGATGCTTTGATCATGCAGAATATGCAAGTTGTCAGCAACGTTAACTCCAACTCCGTTGACTGGCAATCCAACAGTGAGTGGTTTCTGAGATTCCTCTAACGTTCGTGTCTGACAAGATTTGCGATATGTGGTGTTAGATGGATATGCATGGTACCCGCAATTCCAACAGAACATGGGCATGAACACGCTCTTTGACAACAACAGCTATACCTAGAACGCGAACACCCAATGAACGCCGGTTTCTATTCTCATTTCCTATGGCTTCTACACCCCAAAGCCTTTAATTTCCTCAAATGTATTTCTTTTCTCCTCTCAAACCTCACGTTAAACGTTCTTGTCTTGGCACTATATCTTTTCAAGTTCTTGATTTTTATCTGTATGCGTCGTCCTAGTCGTTGTGTTCGTCATCTGAATGCTTTGTTTGTGATGGCTTGATGTGTTTCTCCCCGTGTAAAAGATACTTCTATGTACCTTGTATCTAATAGATAGGAAGATATTATCTGCATTGGTTAAAGAGCCTGAGGATCGCTTAGGCTGCGCTGTGACATAATATCAGAAGCATTATTCCTGGGAACCCGCACGTGATGTTGGAGTATATAACTCTTCTCAATGGATATTCTTTTCCCAACTCATTCTTGGACCTGCACTATTGTCCCCTTGCGATACTTATTTTCTTCCTTCTCGCAGGAGTCTACCGCGTGTCCTAGAGGGATATTGGTGCCTCTAGCTGGAGCGCATTCCAGCTGTTTGGGAGTGGTCACGAGTAGTGACTTGGGGTGCGATTTCCTTACCGGAGGCGCTATATACTTGCATGTCATCGTAGTAGAACTGTGCTGGTCACTTACTAAGCTGAATGATCAGTCATGGCTTCGATGATAAACACCACCTCCTTTTAATGAAAGAGAACTAATGCCTCAGGGCTGATTTGGTAAAGAAGGAAAGTGGTGAAACCGGGGCGAGGGGAAGAGGGGGAGGATAGGGGCGAAGAGAGGAGGGAACTAATCAAATTCCAACATTATTCCGCGTTCCCATTTTTCTTTTCTTTCATTTCCTGTTTTAATTTTATTCCTTCCACCGCTCTTTCCTTTTCTCTTCATCAGGGTACTTGTTAGATTCAGAAGTAGACAGACGACGCGACTCGGTCAACTTACTCACATCCATCCTTAAATAGCTTACTCATCCTTAGTGATCATAGTTACATGTGCGTAAGCAGCATAGCTTCTGGTCATATCGGCCGCCTGGTTCCGACTGCTTGTGGACATCGAAGAAAACTAGATAGTGCAGAGTAGAGCGCAGGGGCCCGAAGGTCTTGCATAGAATACTAAAAAGACCATAAATTGAGGGGGGGAAACGGCTGATTCGATGGACCCAGAATCCTGCTACTCGAGATAGCAAGCAATAGCTTAGGGAAGGAGTTCATCCTCTGAGACGGTATGATGCCACCGATACGCAAACTGCCTATATACATATAGGTTACAAACAACAAGCTGTTCATGAAAGCCAACCTTTAACAGATGGATCATCCCTAGAACTAGTGAGAACTCGGTGATACGAGTCCAACAAGAATTTTGAGGTTGAACCCATTCCCGTGCAACTTTCACGCATCCACATGTGCTATGGCTGACTCGTTTCCTTTGCAGGTTAAGGTTGCAAGTCCTTAACCTGTTTCCAATCCCAAACTATCAACCTGATCTACTCTCTGAATAGAAACACAATTTCGGGAAAACGGGAGGCCGATTTAGATGCACTGGCTGAAGAAGAGATTCAGTTCAATACAACTGGACCTAGAAACGCAGGCAGAGGATGTCAGAGCGTGCAAGATGCAAGACATGAACCGTTCATTACCCAAACTGCGTCTGAACGGCAGCAGACACACTGGTAGTAGTTGTGGCGCTAGGAGCAGTCGTGGGAGAGCCACCAGTAGTGACGCCAGTGAATGTAGAGCCAATACTTCGATTTTTTAAAAATAATCGGGAGCCCTCTCCTTACTTGTTCCCTCATTCGGGACTGCCACACTTCTGTAGGTGCTACCAACACCGGTGGCCAGACCCAACCAGACGGCAGTGTCAACTATATCACTGACAGCGATGGATGGAGCAAGAAATAACTCCGAGTGGTATTTTTTTTGGACAGTTCCCGAGCGACGCGCCTCCTGAACTTCGAGTAATATTTTTGATGTTGTGGCAATAGTTTAACATTGCATGTCTGCGTGTGCGTTCTCTACTCTGAAGGAGTCTTGGTTGTAACGGAGGCGGCCCCATAATAAGAAAGGCACTCGTAATTGGACCCACACTCTAGCAAGGCTTGTCTCACTGTCTGCCTTAATAATGAGTGGAATTATATGTGTGCTCTCGTGTGACGAACGAGTACGCCTTCGGCGAAGAGAGTCTCAGTCTCTGCACTCCTTAGACCCACCGTACTTCTCGTTGGTCTCGCTAACAACGTGAAACTCCGAGGTACCTGACACGTTATTGTCGGCAGGTTGTAAATTAGAAGGAATACATACATTGTGCAGGAGATATATAGGTGTATATAGGTATAACTCATCTAGAGGCGAGTATCTTTCGGCATGGCTCTGAGAGCCTGACGAACTCCAAGGTCTGCCAGTACATCCTCGGCACCTCCAAGCAAAGAATCGAATGCAATAGTGCGGTGGTAGTGTTCAATATACTTGCCCATGCCTGTTTGTGTGACACCACGTCCGCCGAAAATCTGCACCGCATCGCGAGCGGTATCTTGTCCACAGGACGTCGCATAACTCTTCAAGAAGGCAATCTGGCCAGCGAGTTTGCTCGCTTGTTGTCTGTAGGACTACGACGTAATGTCAATACCGGGTTCGATACTCCGCATTACCCATAACGTACCATATTGCACATCTGATAAGTAATGTTTTCCAGCCAGTTTTGCACGCTCTCTGCCCGAGAAATCATTCCTGCCAGCTTGGAACGGATAACTGCTTGTGAATGCAACGGTTTACCGAACACTTTGCGTTGCGTTGTCCATCTGATTCACGCCGGTATTAGTAACATGTACACTTGCATCTCAAATGCTCATTAGCTCACTTGAGGCATTCCTCGACTAAGAGGTGGTCAGGTTCCTACTAGTATGATCAATGATGGACACTCACTAATACTGCGTTGGCTTCTCGCGGTACCACAGCACATCACCCATCGTTCATGATTGAAGTTACTATCACCATACCATCAGGCATGGATAGATGCACAGAAAGATGCTGAAGCCTCACCTGAGGATGACGAAAATACCACCACCTTCCTCACCCAGGGTGTTCTCAACAGGTACCTTTACGTTATCAAAGGTGATGTAGGCAGTACCAGCAGCTGTCGAGTAACTCGTTTTGATCTGTTTCGTCTCGACTCCTGGTCCTCGCTCGACAAGGATAACGGTGAAGCCGTCCTCCGTCTTGCAACCAACAGTGAAGTAGTCGGCAAAACTGCGAGTTGCACAGTTGTGAGTTGAGTTTCAAGGGTGATTGAGTCTACTCACGTTCCATTGGTGATCCATTTCTTGTTTCCTGGATAGAATGTCAGACGAGAAAAAGGCTACACAGCTTCCCCGTACCGTTGATGATCCAGTGCTTGCCATCTTCAGTCTTCACAGCAGTGGTCTGGAGACCCATGACGTCACTGCCAGCAAAGGCCTCAGAGATAGCAAGACAGATAAACTTCTTTCCAGCAAGGATGTCAGGAACGATTCGAGCTTGGAGTTCTTCACTACCAAAGTTGAGGACAGGAGGGAGGCCGATCACTTTGCCACCGAGAAGACCTATGGAGAAGAGTGAGAGGGCATGCTTAGTACAGGATGAACTGACATACCATCAGCATAACCGCGCAGACTTGCGCGAGCGAACTCTTGTGTGATGATAAGCTTGGGGTAAAGTATTAGCATGATGAAATTGTAAGACAAAAAATCGGCGCACCTCGTGGAAGTAATCAAACTCTTCCGGTTTCACGATTCCTCCCATCAGCTTGCGACCTTTGAGGTGCTTGCCAGGTCCCAGTCGCATGGCATGCATCTCAAGTTCACTGTTGCCCCTTATGAACACTTCAAAAGGTTAAAACATAAAAAGCTAGGCGTACGCCATTTTATCAATGACATGCTGAGATGGCCGCTTTCCATCTGCCTCCCTGGCCTATCACATCATCAACCACCACCATATACACACAAGTTTCAGAAATAACTTACAATAGCGTCGGGATACACGACGGTATCAAAGAACTTGCGAACTTCCTTCTGGAAGGCGCGGTGGTTCTAGCAGAAGCAGAATTCATAAACAGAGCAGGTTAAACAAGATGGAGAACGCACATCGGTGTAATACGGGCTATGATACCCTTCCGACAACCACGTCGGTTCCGCGTACGGGATCTTGCTCAGAACACCAGGAACTCTCCACCGGATAACGCTCTTTTCCCCGACGATAGTCCCGATTTTCAGCCTTTGATACTGACTTTGTTCGAGGACCTCATGCCGGTGAAGGCTGTAAAATGCTTCTGTGGCGTCTTGTCCGGCTGTTAAAAAAGAAGTACACGTTTCAGTATCAAAGATTGAAAATCAAAAATTCGGGATTCCTTACCAATCTCAGGATCCAGTAGCACTGAGAGCCCTCCAGGGTGGAATCGTTTGAACCGGGATATGTCGTATACGTTAGCATCAATGATAATCCACTATAAGAATGCGGGGATGCGGGGTGAATCAAAAGAGCGGGTGTGGCTCGTAAACGACTCACAAGGTCGTCCTCCGTATTGTGCTGCAAAATACAGCGGGTCAGTTCAAGCGGACTGATATAATAGTGTGTGGTCCAACGTACCTTGGCAACTTCCTCTCGAGTTAGTTGTTTGAGTTGTGTGGTAGCCATTCTTTAGGTGTAATGTGAGGAAACGGGGGACAGGTGCAAGGATTTGGACCGGAGATGATGGTTATGAAAGGTGTGGAGATGCATGTGATAAAGTGGCTTTGATCAATTGTGACCCTGGGTCTGTCACACCTCCTTGCTGTCGGCTTCCCACGCACTACTTATCTGTCTACCCACCGAAGAGCGGATCTTCTGCTTGACGTGCGGTAACTGACTTGGAAGCTTATGTGTTCGACTGGTTGCTGCGTGTTTTGGAATCGTTAACTCCTGATTGCAAACCGTTTCTAAAATCCAACTTGGGTATTCCGTGAAAATACATAAATATTAATTACAGCTTGGCATTTACACGTGCAAATGTCTGTGCTTCCTCGCCCAATGAACCGTCAAGAGCGAGTTGTCTGATTTCCTGGTCACCGAGTCCGGCTTCTTTCAGCACTTCTTCCGTATGCAGACCGGGCTGCAGGATGATATCGGTAGGATTAATGGGTTTACGAGGGGGCTGGAGAACCTGGGGTTGATCCTGTCTAGTGACATGTGGGTGGAATTCGGGGATTGGCGAACCATGAACTGCCGCAGCTTCTTTCGGTGAAAGGACAGGCACCGCGCATGCGTCCGTTCCTAAGCGCCGCAATAATGATTTGTAGGATCACGACGACGGTATAATTGGGACGTACCATGGAAAACTTTGGCCCAGTAATCCCGTGTATTGGTCAAAAAACCCTTCTCAAAGTATGTTCTCATTTTGGGCCATTCTTTGATATTGCCCTGTGTAGTAGGCGTCGGTCGCCAGCCGTTCTCAAAGTCAAAGTCGTCCGGGAGTGCCGCACTGAATCCCTCGATGAACGCCTTGAAAAACTGTGGTTCAAGACAACCCACAGTCATCCAGCCTCCGTCCTTGCACGTATATACGTTGTAAAACGGTGCACCGCCATCCAAGATGTTGGTCCCCGGCTGTCCGGATCCAAGTATGCGTGAAGTGGGGAGGATAGAGTGAAGTAAGGGGAAGGTTGAAACAAACCGGGCACCTGTAACCTGAGAATCGGTGACGGGTGAGTCAAGACACATTTGATGTGTGATGCATAGACCTGCCATGTCTGTGTTGACTACCTGTCCGCGACCGTTCCTTCCGCGTTCAATCAAGGCCAACAGGATGCCTAGGGCACACATAAGACCACCCCCGGCAAAGTCTGCGAGGATGTTCATGGGGAATGTAGGTGCTCCAGAAGGCCCAGGAGGCATCATCTGCAGAAGAATGAGTCTATGTGACTGGGGGAAACTGCCTGGCAGACGTACGGCAAGGGCCCCCGTGAGAGCGATGTAGTTCAGGTCGTGGCCTTGGGGGGAGGGGCACTACTTTTCAGCCGTATGTTCTGGTTTAGCAAGTTGAGAATGCCCTCACCAGCCATGTCCTTGCGAGAGTCTAGCGCCAGGAGTACATCAGTAATTTGTTCAAGGTCATCAAAACATAGAAAATATTACCTGTCCTCGGAAACCTTGTCAGTTAGGAAGTATAGGTTAGCACAAAGTCCCCCCCCCCCCCCCCCCTATCACAGCGACCAAAGTCGCTCAACTCACCCTGCAATCCGGGCATAAATGAGCTTCTCATTCAATCCCTTCGCCTTCCCATCTCCAAGGAACACTTCTGGCCCCAATCCAAGCTTCTCCATAACCCCAGGACGAAACGGATCAATGACCACATCCGCAGAAGCAATTAGTTTCCTCAACAAATCCCTTCCGCTAGGAACCTTGGAGTTGATGGCGACGGACCGCTTGTCACGAGTGAGGACGTCGGCTGATGTTGTACCGGGTCTATCTATCCGTATTACGGAGGCGCCATTGTCGGCAAGGACCAGACCCGCGAAGGGACCGGGAGCAAGGCCAGCAAACTGGAAAGTTTCGTTAGCGCGCGAAGGGGGTGAGGTTCCGTGGTGGGTACCTCAATGACTTTAATGCCGGCGAGAGCCATGAGAGTTTCGTTCGAGAACGCTCATGACAGGGAAATATCATCTACTTATGCGGGGCTTACGGTTATCACAGAAGACCGAGTAACCTGTTGATGCCATCAACGCTGTGTTTTGTTCACTTTCTCGCGCATCAGGTGCCTGGCGATTTGTGCAGGCGATATGTATGGGGAATCCATTTGTAGCTTGATTATTTCTTCCGCACACTTCTGGCATTGAAGCGGAGCGAAAGACTGTTTAAAAGCCCCTTGGTCTAGGATTGGTGGAGAAAGCACGGCCGGAAGTCTGGATGTGTGAGGACGGCTTCAGCGGGCCGCTATGTCCGGTATGCATATGTGTTTGAGTAGGTCACGAGGGCTCAATTAAACGCGTCTTCATTCTTCTTATCCACTTCTTCCCAGGTTCAGTGCGAAGCCCTTCACATATGACCTTGCTAATCAAATACTACTCGAGGACATAAAAATGAAGTGTAGTGCCTCCGACATTCCTTGCATTTGTCCGCCATGTTTTCGGCTTATACTGGGGTTCTATTGCTCTGCACCCTCTTTCAAAATGCACACGCCGATTTACCGGTCCTCAAATTAACCAATTCTCCTGCGTTACCTCCCGATGCTTCTCATTTTTTGCACCCATCTCTAGCAAGCTTTAGTATTGAGACCGCGTTCTTCGAAGAGTTCGTTGGCAACACTACAGAACCAAATGCCCTTACGAAAGCTCTTCTCGAAAACCTCAAAGCAAGGACTGGGGTGCCTGCTGAAATCCGTATTGGTGGAATCACTGCAGACTCTACCTACTGGGATCCGAATTTGAACGTCAGCCTGTTCAACTTCATTGACAATACTGGCGCACTCCTTAATACCACCATTGGTCCTGGATTCTGGAATTCTGTGAAGCTGTTGCCGGAGGGAACGAAAGTCACTATGAATCTGGTAGGAATGTTGGTGTGACTTTCCTTCTATGTAGTTCATCCAGTCTGCAGGATCTAGAAGATCTCGACTTTAATGGCGCTTTGGCTGTTGCAAAGGCAGCATGGAATGCCCTCGGGAGTGACCAACTTGTTGCATTTGAAAGTATGTTGCTTTATAGGCTTTAAACGCTCTGTCTAAACTTAGCATGACCATGGCAGTTGGCAATGAACCAGATCATTACCTCCATTTCACTCCAAGTAATTACTCCGACATCTGGGGTGTGAGTCTATCTTCTGCATGTGACCCAAAAGAGCTTTCCATTGACATCATAGCAGACATGGGCGAAAAACATTTCTGACGACCTTGGCCTTACTACCCCAACGTTCCAAGTTGCAGCGACTGCGGAGGATCCTCTTTGGCCGTTCGATGCGCCAGGGGCTTCATCTGCACTTGATTGTGTCAGCGCTCTTCGCGCAGGAGCGGACAGAAGTGGTGTTGTGAAAACCTGCAGTGAACATACCTACCAATATAGCGTAAGTTGTCCGGGACCCTTTTTGAAGAAAAGGCTGACGGTGCCGTTCAGGTCTGCGACCCGCCTAGGATACCGATCGCGACACTACCCAATCTCGTAAGTAAATTTCCTAGTTGAATTAGCCGCAGCACTTATATCCGCCACAAGGTCAATCACACTCGCCTGGCTATGTACGTAGCATTATCTGGGACCCTAAAGCGTACCTTTGGGCTTAGCTTCTGACCCTTGCGCCTCTCAGGTACCTCGACCTGTGGCAACCACGCATACATTCAGTGCGAGAACAATTAGGGCCACATTCGTTCCTCATCGGTGTGTCCATATTAATGTGCTCTTCGAGGAATCCCGACTCAGCTTGTGATAGGTGAATATAATTCGGTCTCTTGCTCAGGAAAGAACGGTGTCAGCGACACCTTTGGACAAGCCCTCTGGCTCGTGAGTTTAGTTCAACGCTGACCTCAGTCTTAGTTCATGATTTATATACAGTTGGATACCACTTTCTACGCAGCCTCATTGAATATCTCGAGGTACGCTTACCTTGACCGTATGGTGGCTGGGTCTTGATTGCCTTTAGGCTATACCTCCACCAGGGCGGCCCCCTTGCATTGCAGAGCAGCACTCAGTTGAATCATGGTGGTAAGAGGTGGCAAAATTCTTTGATAATTGCAATCAGTTCACAATTCCTTTCATAGGCCTGAGTTTCTACGACATGTGGTATGTTTCTCCTTGTCATGCTTCTTCAAGCAGTCGGACTTGATTGTTTCCTCAACAGGTACCCCGTTCAGAACCTCAATGGACCAGTCAAAGTGTTCCCTAGCTACGCAACATATCTCTTCATTGCAGAAACCCTTGGCCAATCTAAAACCCTCCAAATATCAAATCTATACCCCGGCCGCCAAGCCAACGGATCCAGTATAACCACGGCAATGGGCGATACCTCTTCTGGCCAACTCGTCGCGTACGGATTCTGGGATACCTCCGACGCTTCATCTCACGGATTCCCCACAAAACTTGCGTTGTTGAATATGCAAATTTACAACCAGACTCAGAGTGGTGTTACCCCACGACCAACTTCGACTTTCGATATATCCGGTTTGTTGAGGAACCCGAAACGGCCAGTCAGAGTGAGGAGGTTGCAGGCGCCTGGGGCGGATGTTCAGGATGCCAACGTTACGACTTGGGCTGGACAGACGTTTGAGAGTGGGATTCCTGTCGGGAGGGTAGTTGAAGAGAAAGTGAAGGGAGGAAAGATTCAGGTACAGGCTTCAGAAGCTGCGTTGGTGTTTTTGTAATCGGTGTATAGAATCGGTCCCTTAGCAATGGGTTACATTATCTTCTGAAGCACACGCGAAAGTAATGACATTGCGCTGTTGGATAGAGCCGCGGCCAAAATTGTATATTTGTGTACACTGGCCTCTTCCTGTTGCCAGGACCATTACTGATGAACAAGGCTCAACACCATAATTACACCTTAGGCACTCCGCCACCTTTTAATCAATTAAGTGTGCCATTAGGAAGCTCTGGATCACCGACAACAGGTGAGCCGGCACCTTCCCGACCGCACAAGGACTTCCATTGCTGCATCACTCAACACATTTCGAGACATTGGCCAGCGTTGCGAACTCACCGGATGACATACATCACCGCCGCTCACGCGCTCACGAGTGACGTTGGTTAGTCATATCAGACGGAACGAGGCCCGTCTTGAGAGCCCGTCCCAGGCGCAACAATACCCCTGTTAACAACCACTTAATCCTGGTTACGTTCTCTTTATACCCAGAGCCAACGCTATGAGCAAGCAATTTACCAAGGAAGAGGTCGCCCAACACAATAAGGATGGTGATCTTGTACGCATCCTAAGCGTCCAATACACTTACCACGTTTACTGACCTCCATGTTACCTCCAGTGGGTCATCGTCAACTCGAAGGTTTACGACCTTTCCCGTTTCGCGAGGATGCATCCTGGCGGCCTCGCTGTCCTTCTAGATGACGACGTCGGTAAGCAAGCCTCTTAACACTCAGAACAAGCGGCCGTATTGCCTGAAATGTCTTCTTTCACATGCCATTCCGTCGTTCGCTCGGCAAACTTGTGAATTCATGTAGCTGGCCGGGACGCAACTGATGCCTTCTTCAGTCTGCACCGATTCGAAGTCCTTCAGAAGCCTCAGTACTCGAGGCTTGTGATTGGCTCTGTCGCAGGAACCGAGCAGCAGATTTTCCCGAAGCCTGTTGGCGCATTGTCAACCGTCCCGTATGCGGAACCTACATGGCTCACCCCTGGGTACTACTCTCCGTACTTTAAGGTTGTGCGTCCCACTCCACTACCACTTATTAGACCTCGCTGACTGCTTCATCAATTTGTCCACAGCATCACCGGAAGTTCCAGGCTGCGTTGAGGAAGTTCGTCGAGGAGGTTGTCATTCCTGATGCACAAGCCCGTGAGGAGGATGGCAAGCGTCCTTCTCCTCATGTGTTCCAGGAGATGGCTAAGTTGAATATTCTCGCCATGCGTCTTGGTCCTGGGCCCCACCTGAAGGGCCTCACTTTGATGAATGGGATCGTTAAACCCGAGGAGTTCGACTACTTTCATGAGTTGATCATAGGTCAAGAGGTAGCGAGGACCAATGCTCGCGGGTATGGTGACGGTCTTGGTGGGGGAACCTTCATTGGTGCGTTGGCGCCCCCTGTTTGTCCCCGAAGTTGCCTAATGATGTTTTTGCGCAGGTCTTCCTGCTATCATGAACTTTGGTCGTCCTGAACTTCGCGAACGCGTCACAAAGGAAGTCTTCGAGGGCAAGAAATTCGTCTGCTTAGCCATCACTGAGGCCTTCGCTGGAAGTGATGTCGCCGGTCTCAGATGTTTTGCAAAGCGCGTCGATAATGGCTGGGTCGTCACTGGAACGTGCGTCCACGCTACCCACACACCTCTGTCTGCGTCTGACCAATTGAACAGAAAGAAGTGGATCACTAACGGCACATTCGCCGACTACTTTGTTGTTGGGTGTCGCAATGAGAAGGGCGGTTTGGTCGTCCTGTTCATCGAACGAGGAGAAGGAGTCGAGACCAAGCCCATCAAGACTTCCTATTCTACCGCTGCTGGCACGGCCTATGTGACCTTTGACAACGTTTTCGTACCCTATGAACATACCCTCGGACCGGAGAATGACGGTCTCAGGGTCATCCTCAGTAACTTCAACCATGAACGGTGGGGTATGGCTGTTTCATGCATTGGTGCTCAGCGAGTCATCGTTGAGGAATGCATGAGGTGGATCAACCAGCGTAAAGTCTTTGGCAAGCCTTTGCACTCCCAGGCTGTCATTCGCTCCAAGCTGGCTGCCATGATTGCTCGCGTCGAGAGTGCTCAGAATTGGCTTGAGAACATCACTTACCAGATGAATCACATGAGCTACAAGCAACATTCGAGGTACCTTGCTGGGTGAGTTTCATCCTGATGATGACTCTAAATCCTTCAATTGATGTGTCGCTTAGACCCATCGCTTTCTTGAAGAAATACGCCACAGAATGCGCCCAGGACACTGCACGCGATGCTGTGCAAATCTTTGGTGGTCGTGGTATCACCCGAACTGGTATGGGCCGCTTTATTGAACACGTATGTTCCCTTTCTCTCTTACGCATCCTCCCGGCGAAGTTAACGCTGTGCCTCCTAGTATCACCGTACCATTCCTTTTGATGCGTAAGTTATGTCTTTTCGTTTCATTTCCGTTGACTCTGACTCATTTATTATTCGGCCTTTCTCTTCAGTGTTCTTGGTGGAGGTGAGCATGCGCTGACTTCAATGCTAGTTATTTCAAGCATTGATAGGGATTCTTTGCAGCTGAGGATGTACTCGGTGATTTGGGCGTGCGTCAAGCACTCAAGTACATGCCTAAGAATGCTCGTCTGTAATGCTTGTAGCTCGTTGGGGTACTTCCTCTGTTTTATCCATGGGCAATGCCCGTCGTGCTTTTGTTTAAAGGCTTTGATGTCCATAGCTTGCGCACAGCAAGTCCTCGTTTTCGGTGGCCTATTTTCGGATAGGCACGAGGTTGGCTGCATGGCTGAAGTCAGGTTGAAGGCTAGAGGTGAAAAGGATACTGAATTGTATGCTCAGACGGCCCCTTTGGGAGAGACGATCAAAAGTTCCGACCCGCGCCCCCCAATGTGCCCGGACACCGTACTGTTGGGCTTCTGTTAGGCTTGCAAGTGAACCCGGAAGTTAGCGAGGAGGACATACGGGCATCTTTCCGATGCACATGTGCTTCCTCGTAAAAGCAAGCTACTTATTCCGAAACTCGATGATACCGACTTCGCAACATCCGCATGCACGCCTTCCTGCTTTGGCATAAGTATTTTGAGGACAGAACTCTTCCCTGCTTTCGGTGGGCCAGGAGTTTCTCAGATTGAAATGCCTGGGTAGACGATCCTAGAAAGGGGAGAATACGATCCAGCAGGCCAGAACTGCCAGAGGTACACCGCGTTGCCACATACTGTATGTAACAACCGGCAATCACGAAATCACCCAGTGACAATCAAGAATACCGGAATGGAACTAAAGGGCTCATGGCCGAACGAAGAGCCTGGCTTTGAGATCTCTGGGGTTTCGAAAGACTCGAGTATTGGCCTGAGGCTTTCGTCGACAAGCAGTTAAACAAGCTTCTCGTGCCTTTCGATTGTACAAAGTTATTCTACGATCCACCCGACATCAAGCCGACAGACAAGAACGGTCTCGGGACTCAGCTACGATTGCCGAATTTAGTCACTGCGATTGCCGTCGATAAAATCAACGATGTGATTCGGTGGTGTCATTTGGCCCCTAGGCATACGCAATGAAGGTATCTCTGGTAGTAGCCGGAGCCACCTGAAATGCGGAAGGGTGGATGAGTCCGACGATATGATGGTTATGATTGGGTGGATCGGGTCCAGCCACGTGCGACCATATTCAGCGACCTCGGGCGCGAAATCACATGCTTCTCCGAGGCCGCCCCTGGCTGCCCATATTAAGTGCTTATCTGTTCCAAGGCTCGGTACTCAGTTGTCTCACTGCTCCCCTCTGAACCCCAATTACCACTACCGATGGCTACGAAAGAGCTTAAATCATTTAACAGAGAGGAGGTGGCTAAGGTATGTCGACTGCCGGCGCCTGTAACTAGGAAGAATCCCTATATTGACACATGCCTATTTTAGCACAACAAGGACGGCGACTTGGTGAGAATTAGGGGCACCCTTCGAGCATGACTATGATCCTCGCTGAAATCGCCACCTGTTCGACAGTGGATCATCATTGATTCCAAGGTTTACGACATCAGCAAGTTCAAAAACCTCCACCCTGGAGGTGCCTCTGTTCTTCTCGATGAGGAGGTCGGTACGTCATCCCTTTAAACGATCAGTCCTCGCCTAATGACTGATGCCCTCGTACCAGCTGGTCAGGATGCCACTGAAGCCTTCTATGGACTTCACAGACATGAGGTCATAGCAAAGCCACAGTACGCGCGGTTGCAGATTGGTTTCATTGGGGGAGAACAGCCTGTTATTCATAGCCGAGTCATCGGCGAACTGAGCAAAGTGCCTTACGCTGAGCCTACCTGGCTGACGGAAGGATATTATAGTCCCTACTTCAACGAGGTAGGTCATGGAATCCCACAGGCGTTCTGGAAACATTGACACCCGATATGACAGAGCCATCGCAAGTTCCAAAGGGCAGTCCGCAAGTTCTTTGATGAGGTTGTCTCTCCTGATGCCGCCGTATGTAATTGAGCCATCATCGGATAAGAAGACATATTCACAGCTGAGCAGGCGAGAGAAGAAGATGGAAAGCCCCCAAGCAAGTCCGTCATTGAGGCTATGGCTAAGCTCAACCTCCACGCAATGCGCATGGGTCCCGGTAAGCACCTCAAGGGTCTGGAGCTCATGGGTGGCATCGTCAAGCCCGAAGAGTTTGATTACTTCCATGAAATGATCATCACTCAGGAGTTGGCTCGTACCGGCAAACGTGGTTATGGTGATGGTGGGTTGTTCCTTTCCTTCCATAGATGTGGACACTTAGGCATTTTCGCTAAAGGCTTCATGGCCGGTTCCGTCATCGGCCTTCCTCCCGTTCTCAACTTCGGCAGTGATGAAATCAAGAAGCGGGTCATCCCTGATGTTCTCTCTGGACAGAAACTTATCTGCCTTGCCATCTCTGAGGCCTTTGCTGGAAGTGACGTCGCTGGTCTGAGGACCACTGCCACCAAGACCGAGGATGGCAAACACTGGATTATCAATGGAACGTGAGTAACCCTGCCAATCAAGTTCTGTTCATTTTGCTAACTCGCCAACAAAGTAAGAAGTGGATCACTAATGGAACGTAAGTGACAAAACGATCTACGCAGCTTACTGTTCGACACTCATCGTTGTGCCATGGAAATCAGCTTCGCCCACTAGTGAGTTGTTTTATTTGTCACGGGATTTGTGTTGTAAACCCGAATGGACACCCAGTTTCACCGTCGGCTGCAGGACAGACAATGGCTTCACTGTAATCCTTGTTGAGCGTGGAGAAGGCGTCGAGACCAAACCTATCAAGACTTCCTACGTTAGTATCTCCCGCCTTGCATCCCACGTCATTCATCCAACAGTACACTAGTCACCTGCTGCTGGTACCGCCTTTGTCACTTTCGACAACGTCAAGGTACCCATTGAAAACACCCTCGGTCCCGAGGGTGGAGGAATCTTCGTTATGCTTTCAAACTTCAACCACGAACGTTGGGTCATGATCTGCTCCTCGGCACGCGCACAACGTCTCATCGTTGAAGAGTGCCTCAAGTGGACAAATCAACGGAAGGCGTTTGGCAAGCCTCTCCACTCGCAGGCGGTCATTCGAAACAAGCTTGCTGCCATGATTGCGCGCGTGGAGAGCGTTCAGAACTGGCTTGAGAACATCACTTACCAGATGAACAATATGGTAGGATCCGTTAACCTCCTGTTCCGTAAGCTGAAGCGCTAACCGAGTTTCAGAGCTACAAGCAACAAGCATCTAAGCTTGCTGGGTATGTTTTGGTATTCCTATGAAGTGGATTTCCTAATGCTTTCGACGACGATAGTCCTATTGGCATCCTCAAGATGTATGCGACGCGGTCTGCGCAGCTAACGGCAGCTGATGCTGTCCAGATCTTTGGTGGTCGTGGTATCACCAGAACTGGTATGGGTGAACACATTGAACACGTAAGTTGACGAAAACCACGTATCGTTGTGTGAAAGGCTGATAGTTCCCTACCAGTATCACCGCACTGTGCCCTTCGATGCGTGAGTACGCCTATCAAGGGGGAAGAACAATTTACTGACGTTGACCTGCACAGTATTCTCGGAGGTGCTGAAGATGTATTGGGTGACCTCGGTGTGCGCCAGGCTGTCCGCAACATGCCCAAGGATGTTAGACTATAGGTAGACTTTTTATTTACCTCATACTGTCAAACGATGCTCGAAGCGACTAGTTGCAAGATATCTTACTAGTTTTGCAGTTGGGCCAGTCTTAACTGTCTTTGTCGTCATGGATAGTCTTGTATTATCTACAGATGCTTGCAAACACTGCTGTAATGTCAATTTCATTTCATAGTACCATTTCCACTTCAACCATGATCAGTAACTGTTGACTTTAGTTTATCCTGATACGACCTCAGGGTATTATCGTCCTCGTCATTTGAAGCATGACCACATCTACTTTTCAAGGGCAAAAAACCATCACTCTGTTGAGTCGGGCAGCATTTGAGCAGGTGCCAGGGACATGTTAGATATAAGATAGCTCCCAGCGTCAGGCAATTCACAACATGTGCGAGGATCCCCGACTGTAGGCTGACTGGAGTTGGTTGTAAGACCCTTGGTATTACCCCCCTCTTCCCTGAATGAGATAGCGTGCATTTTAAAGTAGTCCAACTTATGTCTATCTAAAACCTGCCTGCTTGCCAAACCGTGGACGCTGTGAGATGCCAACGTTTGTAGCAGTTGCACCCCAACCTAACCAACTCAACACAAAGTTCTTGGCGAAAATCTCGCCAAAGCCCAACATGACTCCATTGACGAAGGGGAGGAAGAGGTTAATGGCGAGTGAGGATGCGAGGGCTTTCAGCCGGGTGCGTGTAGAAAGGGACGAGTCGAACACCGAGGGTGTGACGGGCTGCGGTGCAGGAGCGGATTGCGAACGAGTTTGAGGCTGGTCGCGGTGTTGGGAGGGTGGCGTTGCGGATTGTTCGGGGAAGGATATGGAGGGATAAGAGGAAGCGGGCGAGTTGACTTCCTCCCATTTCTGAGAACCGTCAATTGTATCAGGCTGGGATAGTATTGAGCTGGCGATCTAAAATGTCATTAGACCCGTAGAATCAGATCCTTGAAGCGAGAACAAAAACATACGTGTCCTTGGGGTTCACCAGAGACAAGGTCCCGAGCATCGGCCGGGCTGGGGGACAATGCGTCGGAATGCTCAACAAGTGTAGTCTCCTCCATCTTTACCTCAGCCTTTTCCCCCACCTCCTTCGGTTCGAGCTTCTCTGCTTGTACAACGGGTGGTGAGGGTGCAGTAGGAGGGCCAGGTATAGGTGCTGCCGGCTCAGACTCAGAAACACCCGCAGCGTTCTGTTTCGCAGCCTCCTCGCGCTCAGCAGCTCGTTTTGCTTTCCATTGCTCGCGCACTTTTTCTGCTTTTTCGCGTGCTTCAGCGGATTGAGCGCGCCAGGCTTTAACTTGTTCTTCGTACTCTTGTTTCCAAGCATCTTCGTCTGCTGCGGGAGATTCAGCGGGAGCTGGTGTAGACTCGATCGTAGGTTCTTCCGGGGAGGAGGATTTCGGCGTCGGAAGGACAGACTGGCGGCGGGACGGAGGGGCAGAGAAGGCCTCGTTGAAAGCGGCCTAGGAAGGTAGGAAAAATGTAGGTTATAAGCATGTGTTGGGTTCGCTCGGGTGTACTACGCCCGGACTGACCTCGAGAATCTGCTCAGTGTCTTCTGCCGGGGTGGTCATTGTCGACGAAGCCAAATCGCTGGACAGTTGGAAAGAGCGCCAGTGAGTTCAGTTCAAGCCAGGTCACACAAACCGTGACAACGTTTGATTTGGATTTCTGCAAGACTGGGACTGAGCAACGATTGCACCATCTTTCGTGCCTACCATCCTTTGCAATTATCAAATTTCTTGATTGATGGAAATAGAGAATTGCATCAAAAGGGCGTTAAACTTCTAGGCGGGAAGGGACGGACAACAGCTGGGTGGGTAGGTACATGGATGTCCCCAGTTAACTTTGGAGCCTAAGATGTAAACTATACCATGTTCCATTCGCCGGTGGCCGGGACCTGTGACAAGCTTTCTCCATATGTTTACTTCTTGCTAATGAATCTCTATACAGTAAGTCTGATCACAGATATCTGGTGCTATCACAGCTGTCCCCGGCCCCTAAGCTTCTGTATTCGAAATCTTTCCAGACCTGCCAGATATTTCCCAGGTTTTATATAGAGGACCTCTACATACGGCCTCCTCTGTAAGACTTACGAGTGGTTCCGAGTCATATGGCGCTTTCAAATGTACGAAGAACTTCGATCTCCGGCACCAGACATCACGAATCTTTTCTACCTCAACTCATGCGTGGCACCAGCCCCATCGGCCCTCTCCAGGATAGAGCACGAGACGACCTTCTCGTACTTATAATACGAACGAAGGTTCCGGATATATTACAAGCAAAGGATCCGGACCAGTTATCCTTCTGCATGCCTATGATGGGTGATGCATCTGATGCGTTGACATCATCATTCGGGCTCATCGTGGCCCCCTACATACTTAGGTTATCCTCAAAAGGATCTGCTTTCTTGTGCGATCCTTCCACTTAGCTCCTAACACCTTCCATTGCTTCACCTACCCCCAAATCGACGAGAATGTGTAAACGAGAGTGGTGAGCACAGTACCGAAACAAATCCCATGTGTAAACGCTTCTTCTAATTTTTATGACTCGGCAGTGTCGGGGATTATTACAGACCCTGTAACGTTCGTATGGAAAATCACTGTGATTTTGAAGGGTGCTCATAAACATTTGCATCTAGCATTGGATTTTTGACTACGAAACGGGAGAGTTAGTTGATTGCAACGAGCCAAGATGTCGAACGAGTGCAAGTCACGTTCACAAAGGCAAAGAATACATGTGTGATTGTGCTCCAGTGAGTACCTTGACACCAGACCACCTGAATCAAGTTCATGTTGTATTCCACTTATCCGTAGTCAATTCCTTATGATGACCGCGAAGGCGAAGCTAAAGTCCGGAATATGTTCCACAAGTTATGCCCCAATTGCGCAGTCAGAGGTCGAGAAGTAGCGACTGATAGCAGGTCGTCACACTCGGGCTAACAAAATGCTAACAAAATGGCGTTGCATAAACACAAGTCTCGATCAGTAATGTAGTATTGATATACCAAAAGCCTATGCTATATCACTTCATTAGATCTCAGACGGGTAGGACTGGCCTCTCGCTTCAAAACTTCTTTCCTCCCCTTTTAATGGGCTGCCTAACACCTCTCTTGACTGCGCCTCCACCTCCACCAGACCCAGAGGCTGCGCTAGAACCACCCTTCAATTGCGTGATGCGTGCCCTCCTCTCCGATTCGCTATCGCTCTCACTAGAGGACGCCTGTGCGGGTCTAGCCTTCTTCGGAGGGGGTTTCAGAGGTGACGAGTCATCATCAGAAGTCTTATCAGCATCTGCTACAGCCTTTGTTTGACGCTCGGGAGTTCTTGTTTGCGATGCCGCCCGTGATCCTCGTAATGCCGGTGAGACATTTCTTTTGTCGAGTGAAACTCCGGAAGAGGTCGATCGTCCGGGCGTCAGTTTCCGTCCGGAGGTTCCGGAGTGAGGTGGTGCAATAGCCGGTGTGAGCGTGCTACTCGCCTCATCTTCATCTGCCGACGATTCCGTCGCAGAGTCAGCTTTGGTGGAGGACAGGGGCTGGGTGGCGGGGCGGGGCGGCGAGACTCGCATTGGTGACTGGGTTGGCGCATCCATATCCTAGCGACCGAAGTTTATTAAGGGACAACGTCTTTCTGAAAGAGTGACTTACAACGTCCCGCGAAAATGATTTCGTTGATGGAACGTGAAGATCCGGCTCTTCTGCACTTGATATGATGCTGGCTAGAGAGATGTAAGGACCACAGCCGGATCAGAATTAGCGTGTCCCTGGAACTATGGGCGGGTGCTACTCACGAAGATCGTGGAGGGAATTGAACATGGCCGTCATTCTTCTCAATATCGTCGAAATGCGTGGTTTGGCCAGAACATTCTTGATATGAGTGTCGATCGCCCTCCTTGCTGTTCGACCAACCTTATCCACCGCCTGCATTACGGCACATTGGTCAGAGTACAATGGGAGACGGGAAACTGGACGGGACCGACCTTTTCAGCATCGACATCTGTCATGTCCTGGACAGGTTCGGCAGACGAGAACAAAGGATGGTTCGTGCTAATAAGTGGGAGTATGAGCTGCTTTGATATGATATCGGCGGAAGCTTTGTGCCCAACAAAGCACGTTTCCCATCTCCACTTGAACGAATCGCATTCCAGGGCAAACGCAATATCCTATGAATGAACATGATTGACCATAGAGTTCAGAGGCAAGGTTGGGAGCCCAAGTCGAGGAATGGACTCACTGAATAACTTGTATTCACAACCTCAAACGAGATGGCATTAACGCCACCCAATGTATGAGCCTTGGCCAATATATCCAAAATCGAGATTCTCCATTCGTCTTCGTCTTCCATGTTCAAGAATGATGGAGCCGCACGAGGGTTACACTGTCTCCATCGCCTTGCAAGCTGTTGGCTGGTCAACTCTGAAGGACAAAAGGAGAGATAAAAAATCAACCAGAGTTTGAATATCGGTATAGGGTACTAATCACCTTCAGTCCAGACAGATTTAGTATCGGTGAATATGGCACAACAAGTCAAATCGATAGAAGATGAAACAAATTTCTGTCATTATGAGCAGTTGGAAAAGGAAGGGCACGTCTGCAATGTTTTTGACTCATCCACAGATTTGAAAGGATTGGGAAGGGTACTAACGAACAAATATGGGGTTGAAGATGCAGAATTTGTTTTGACAAGCCATTCTTTGCCAAGGAACGCTTGAAACGAGGACTACATAAGGACATATAAGAACGCATGTCCGACTTCTTATGTTGTGTTTGGAGAACCTCTGACAGATGTTGCATTGAGGGTCTCAGGCGGAGATCGATCAGTTTGCAAGACGATGGCACGTGGAAGCTTTGGATAAAAAAGTTTTTTCTTCGTCGAGATGGGCAATATGTAGTTCCGGGGTAGAGTCGAAGATTGCGGTGGACTGGTGACCATACAACCTGCTAAGTTGGTGAAGGTAACCACGTGACATTACGCAAGTGTGTCCTGAAAGAGCATACTGCCCCTATTAATAACTGCCCTCAAAATAAATGGGGGTCGGGTGGTCCTATTACTTGCAGTCTAGCTCTGGACCAGATAAGTGAAAGTGATCAGATAACACGATAATGCGCGCGTAAAATGCTGTTCATTTCATCGTTCACGTCTTTTCTTCATTTCCCGGATCTTATTCACGCTAAACCTCTGCTTGTCACATTACTCCTTCTCAAAAATCTAGTTCGGCAGCGACTCAACGACGTACTGGACGAATTCTACAGCATCCCTTAAACCAAAAGTGCAAGGGTCCATGGTCTCATTTATCAAGGACGCCTATGGTTGATCTTCTGAGGGCGATCAACAAGCAATCATCAGCGGCTCGGCAAGATGCTCAGTGCGGGGGGCCGGTCGGTTTGTCTGTGGTGCATGGTGATTTAAGTTATAACGTCAGTGAGTGGGGGTTGAATGATGGAAGGAATGATAATCACGGGAGAAGCTGATGGTGTTGTTGCGGACGGTTCATGTCCAGTCACGCCATGTCTTTGTATTGTGGTCTCCCGTGTCTTGTCCATGTTTATCGACGCGCCGAATCGATAAAAGCTGTGTGAAGCGAGAGGAGTATGTCTCTGAGGTATAATGCCCACTGCCCAAGGGCTGGAAGGGTGGCGATAAGGATAGACAGTTGTGGGTTCACAGGCGTAATGTGTCACCAACTGTCACGCGGAGATTAGACGCGTCGCGAATGCGTTCGCGTTATTTGTCTGAGTATTGTCATAACACGTGACCGTTGTTCGAAGTGAATCTAACACTTGGGCCTTGTTCCAAGTTGCTTGGTTTCTTGAGGCTGACCGGTCGACTTCTCTCTTTCTCCTTTCCAGTTTACGCCAACCGGCTCCTCAACGCCTTCCCAACACATCTTTAAATTCATCTCTCTCAATCTCACCTCTTTTCCAGAATTTCACGTCCACCTCACACTCATCAACCACTGAATTCATTCAATCATCACGATGGCCACCAATCACGTCCGTGTCAGTACCTCCTCGTTTGGGACAGCGTACAACAGCATTTTCATATTTTTTTAAACAACCCCCTAGATACCGCAACGGCGCACCCTCGCGCAGCGCGCTAAGGCTGATGAGAATGCCATGGGTCGGCATCTCCGCCAGGCTTCTCAGAATACAGCTGGCCCCATACGTCTCGCAGGAAAGGAAAATGCAGTCAAGACTGGCGTCGTCCGCCAAGCACTAGGGGAAGTTACCATGGCTGCCGTTAATCGCAAGGTTTGTCGAGCCATCGTGTTCTATCCGTCCCTGAATGCCTGACGCGACGTCCACCATAGGATGCAGGATTGAAGCCTGCAACCGGAAAGGAGAAGGGAGAAGTCGGTCTCAAGCGAGGTCGGAGCGACTCCACTTCCTGCGCTCAACGAATTCCTTTGGGACCGGGAAGGGCCCCTGTGGCCCCGCCTGTTGCCAAACCTGTTAACGCTCGGGTTGCTGTGGCCCGCGCTCGAGCCAGCTACGCTGCTACTCGCCGCGCCTCACGAGTATCCACGTCTATCTCACAACCTATAACTGTCTCTACGCAAGATGAGGGTGATCACGTCAAGGACCATCCACAGAGCGAGATGGATATCGAGGACAATCCCTCAGACGAACAAGAAGATGAAGTCGAAGTTGCCAATGAACGAGAAGTTGAAAATATGATCGGAGTCGAGCAGAGCGACGACGACGAGGGGGCAGAGGAGCCTGCCCAAGAATCAAAACCTCCTCGTGTCTGGCCAGAGATTGGCACGGAACGAGCTCTCCGGTATGCGAAGGAAATTCAGGCGATCCGCGAAACATTCCACGACGAGGTCGATATGTACGACACGACCATGGTATCCGAGTACGCAGAAGAGATCTTCGAATACATGTGCGATCTCGAGGTGTGTGATGTTGTGATCCCGATTACCCATGCAAAGTCCTAACCCGATCACACAGGAGGACGTCATGCCCCAACCCGACTACATGTCTAACCAAACCGAAATCACTTGGGAGATGCGCCAGACTCTGGTTGACTGGCTCCTCCAAGTCCACTTCCGTTATCACATGCTTCCTGAAACATTATGGATCGCTATCAACGTTGTCGATCGTTTCTTGTCGCGACGGGTTGTATCCCTGGGCAAGCTTCAGCTTGTCGGCGTTACAGCGATGTTCATCGCCGCCAAATACGAAGAGATCCTTGCCCCATCGGTAGAGGAGTTCGTTTTTATGACTGAGAACGGATACACTAAGGAGGAAATCCTGAAGGGCGAGCGCATCGTCCTCCAGACACTCGAATTCCGGATATCGCACTATTGCTCCCCCTATAGCTGGATGCGTAAGATCAGTAAAGCCGACGACTATGATATCCAGACAAGGACATTGAGCAAGTTCCTCACCGAAGTCACCCTCCTCGATCACCGCTTCTTGAGGGTGAAACCTAGCCTCATCGCCGCGATCGGGATGTACTGCTCAAGGAAGATGTTAGGTGGTGATTGGGTATGTGACTCCTTATATTACGCTCGACCACGCCTGTGACGCGTGTCCGTCGCGTCATAGTTCAACATCATGTGACTGACCCTTTTTACCAGAACGAGGCATTCGTGTTCTACTCGGGTTATACTGAGGAACAATTATTGCCAGGTCATCAGTTGCTTGTGGAAATATTGGCGGAGAGCGGGTTTTCACGCCAATACGTATGCAAGAAGTACGCAAACAAGAAATTCCTCAAGGCGTCGGTCTTTGCCATCGATTGGGCAAAGCAACATGTCAACGACCTTGGGCCAGCTGAAACGATGATGGTAGTGGACTGAGCGCTTTTTTGTCTCATCCCGCAAAGCCAGATATCCTCATTCTTGTTATACCTTGTGCTTCTCTCGCTCTATGCTTCCGCACTTGTAACCACGTTCCTTGACTCCATCGCCCGCATCTCTTCATCTAATGATCAAGCATCTGCATGTCTCTTGTCTATGTCATTGTCGCTTTTTTTCTTTTGCTATCGATCCATGCCCCATCATTCTCTCCCTCTCCCTTCCCTCCACCATCACGAGCCCTCCATCGTTCCATAACGACACCCACCTACTTTCCTTGACATGAATGTCTTCACGTCTCTCTCTCCTCATCTCTCCACGATATGTCCCCATGACCAACTATGTCCCACTCCTTTGAATTTACTTGTATCTCCTCCCCAAGTTTCCGCCTCATCCCTCGTCGTGTAAACCTATTCATTTATGTTTCCTTATTTCTCTCCATTTACTTATCTCTCTCCGTCTCTCTTTCTGGCCTCTCTTGATTGTTTTGTTCGTCTCTCTTCAAAAGCCCGCGCCCGAATGCATCCGTACCGTGTCTGTTTGGACATTCGTTCGCCGCCTGCGTTACACTTTTGATATCTCTCATGCAGTGCATGATATATATTCTGCTTTGCCTTTGTATATATCATGCGCCCGGGTGCGCGTTTAATTTATTTATTGGCAACTGGCAAGACCATTTCTCATTCATGTTGAGTACACAATACATGAGCCCAGAATCCACATGGGTGGATCTGCATCTGTGTGAATTTGTTAGGACTGAATGAAGTGGCTGTCATAGTATTGTGGCTGGCTATTTCATATGTAACCAACAGACACAAATTACTGATAGCGACCCCCCGAGTGCTATCTTCCTTGCGGTCGACAAGGGACAGGGCCAATAGATATGAGCCTCGCTAATCGTTGCAAGCGACCCACCTATCAAAAGTGCAAACTTCAGAGGATCCGTGATTATATAAGATTGCCGGTGACGATGGGATGGGAGAAATTTCACGTGCGAAGGTGAATGACCGCACTTATTTCACCAATCCTCCCCGAAAGTACTGCTTCACTTGGTTTCTCTCTCCCCCTCTTCGGAATAGACGACGATGACGCTTTCTTTCAAAGGACACACCGTGGTTGTCACTGGCGCAGGAGGTGGCTTGGGCAAAGCGTGAGTTCTCTTCTGTTGGAACTCTTTGTCGGGGTGTTCATACCGGACCATCGACTGTGGACTTTAGGTACTCCCTCCTGTTTGCGTCTCGGGGTGCGAATGTTGTTGTCAATGACTTTAATGCTGCTGCCGCTCAGAAGGTTGTTGATGAGATTACCAAGGGTCAGCAACCGTATTCCATTATTCTACTCTCGCATTACTTATGAGGGTGTGATTAGCTGGTGGGAAGGCCGTCGCCAACACTTCGTCTGTGACGGACGGTGCCGCTGTTATTAAGACTGCTGTAGATAACTTTGGCACTGTTACTATTCTCATTAACAATGCTGGAATCCTCCGGGATAAGGGGTGGGTCTTTCGTTCATTTCTGTATGTGCCATACGAAATCGGAGCTAATATTGGGTGTTGGTGCTCTTAGATTCAAGAATATGTCCGACAAAGAATGGGATCAAATTACTGAAGTGCATTTGAAGGGTGCCTTTGCTTGTACCAAGGCGGCTTGGCCTATCTTCCGCAAGCAAAAGTTTGGTCGGGTGATTAACACGGCTAGTGCTGCTGGTCTTTATGGTGCGTTTCTGTTTCGGCATGGCATAAAGGAAGACTTCTGATCCTTGTATTTGTGAAGGGAACTTTGGTCAGGCCAACTACAGCGCTGCTAAGATGGGCCTCATCGGTTTTACCAAGACGCTGGCTCGTGAGGGTGCCAAGTACAACATCAAGTCCACCGCCATTGCTCCCGTACGCAGCGTCACCACCTCCGAGAAACTAAGATATACTCATGAACTATTTACAGATCGCCGCCTCGGCTATGACGGAAACTGTCATGCCGCCCGAGATGTTGGCTAACCTCAGCGTATGTGCATTCCCCTTGGAGTAGCGTTTCGGTACTTACATGGATCCGATATACAGCCTGACTATGTCGCTCCTTTCGTTGTTTCGATATGCCATCCTGATGGTCCTGATGCGAGCGGCAAGATCTTTGAGGTCGGGGCTGGTTACATTGCTGAGGTCCGATGGGAGAGGAGTAATGGCACGGTCTTCAAGACCGATGCTACCTTCACGCCTACTGCTGTAAGTTCAGGGCTTGGGTCAAGTTTTTCATGTTTCTTACTTGCACTTCAGGTTAAGGCCAAGTGGGATCAAGTGATTGACTTCTCCAAGCCTTACTAGTGCGTCGTATTTGTTTTTCCGCTACACTTTATCTTGACCTGTTTCAGTCCTACTGCCGTGACCGATGTTGACTCGATGGTATGTCATGCTTTTGTCATGCAAAACTACACTTTTGATGACAACCGAAATCTCCGCAGGGCTTGCTCGAGACCGCTAAAAGGTCTCCTCCCAACGCACAACCTGGCCCCGAAGTTCGCTTCGATGGTCAAACCGTCATTGTTACGGGTGCCGGTGCCGGTCTGGGTCGCGCCTACGCTTTGATGTACGCTCGTCTCGGCGCTAACGTCGTCGTCAACGACGTTAGCGCGAAGGGTGCCGATGCCGTCGTTGAAGAAATCACCAAGGCTGGCGGCAAAGCTATTCCTGCCGTATTCTCGGTTGAAGATGGCGATAAGATTGCTCAGGTTGCTTTGGAGAAGTTTGGTGCCGTGCACGTTTTGGTTGCAAACGCTGGCATTCTGCGGGATAAGTCGTTCCAGGCTATGTCTGAACAAGAGTGGGACCTAGTCGTTGCTGTTCACCTTCGGTCAGCTCTATTATCCTTCTGTCAAACGCTTCTATACTGACACTAGTGATTTGTAGTGGCACCTACAAGGTAATTGGCAGTTATTCTTCACAAAACCTTAGAGCCTAATCCATCCTCGCAGTGTGCGAAGGCTCTTTGGCCTGTCTTCCAAAAGCAGAAGTACGGTCGCATTGTGACTACCGCCTCTCAAGTCGGCATCTGTATGTATCCTTCCTCTGTCATCAGACTCCGTGTTGCTGATAACAAACCCACCCTACAGATGGCAACTTCGGCCAGGCCAACGTAAGTATTGGTACCTTATTGTAGCGCCCCTCTGTACCCAACACTCTCTTCCAGTACTCTACCGCAAAGGCCGGCATCATTGGTCTAACTCGTACCCTTGCTATCGAGGGCAAGAAGTACGGCATCCTTGCAAACGCTATCGCTCCTTCAGCCGGTACTGCTATGACTAGCACTATCTGGCCCCAGGAGATGGTTGATGCCTTCAAGCCGGACTATGTCGCCCCTGTTGTTGGCTACCTCACCAGCAAAGGTTCGTTAAGACGCTAAAGCTCTTTGTAGAGTGCGTTTGCTGATTACCCCGTTTGTGTAGACAATACAAGCACAAGTGGCGCTCTTTTTGAGATTTCTGGTGGTTGGGCTGCCCAAACTCGCTGGCAGCGTTCTGGTGGTCATGGCTTCCCCCACACCAAACCTTATACTCCTGAGGATGTTGTCTCCAAGTGGAATGTTATTACCGACTTCGGTACGTTGGTTCCTCCATCACCAAACCGCTAGTATTGATTGTAACTTTTTCAGACGACGGCCGTGCGACCAACCCTTCGTCAGCACAAGAGGCTATCCAGTCTGTTGTGGCCAACTTTGAGAACAAGGGCGAGGAGCCCGCCAAGGCAAAACTGTAGTTATGTGAATCAGGCATTCATGTACATAATATATTATTTGGCATTTCTTTGTTAAGCATACAACAAGTTCTATCTCCCGTGACTGCGCTCTACAGGGCCCAAACCGCGCATCCGAGGAAAGTATCATAAGCAATGCGGCCTTGAATGCCACTCCCGGATTTTACACATGGTTGAGGTACCGAGAGCTATTTCACAAGACGGTGACCCGCAGAGGCATGTGATTGAGGAAGCGCAAATGTGTGATCGTACTGTAAGCAATTAATAGTCAGCATCATACATGATCACGCTCTTTCCTTAAAACATTCTCCTCGACAAGCAACATGCCCCAGTTCAAGGATCCTAATGCTTTTGCTGACCCGGAAGACTCCCAGCTTGTCGCTGACGCGAAGAAGGTTATTCCTGACCCCGTTACATACAACTACACCGAGGTATGTAAGATCCGTGTCATGGCACCCATCAGATTGTTCTAAAGACCATGACTATTCGTTTGTGGGACTTCGTTCAGCGGGATGTGATCTTGTACAACTTGGGTATTGGTGCGACCGAGAAAGAGTTGCAGTGGACGTATGAGGGTGATGATGAGTTTGGGGCGTTGCCAACTTTTGGCGTTATCCCGCAGTTCCCCGCAAGCTCCGGTGTTCCCCTTGACTGGTTGCCCAATTTTAATCCTGTAAGTTCTCCGTGTGACACATGTATTGCGATACGAGTTCGCTTATTGATAATCTGTTGTAGGCCAAGTTGTTGCATGGTGAACAATACTTGAATATTAAGGCTCCTATCCCTACGAGCGGTTCACTTATCAGCGAGGCCCGGTGTGTTTAAATATTCGCCCACATGATCTAGACAAACTATACGAACTCACGGAAACAGACTCCTTGAGGTCCTCGATAAAGGCAAGGCGGCCGCTGTGACAGCCATCATCGAGACCAAGGATGCCAAGTCTGGCCAGGTTATCTTTGAAAACCAGTCCACGGTATTCATTCGTGGCGCTGGTGGCTTTGGCGGAAAGCGTGTTGGAAAGGGTGCGTCTCTACTTTCGCCTGCGAGATGTTCGCAGGACGAAATTCTTTTGGATTCCTATGATTAAATCGTAATAGACAGGGGCGCAGCTACTGCTCCCAATACTCCCCCCAAACGTGCTCCTGACATGGTGGTGGAAGAGAAGACCAGCCCAACGCAAGCTGCACTCTACCGGTATGTGTTCGGCTTCATCGTGTTCTTCCACCGTGTTGTCTGTCATCTGTGATGCGCGCCCGGTCTCCTCCGGAATCCTCAATCTGAAACTTGCTAACTCGTTTCCCAGTCTGAGCGGTGATTCAAACCCCCTCCATGTTAGTAGCTGCCTGCCGCTTGTTGTATCGTGTCGGTGCTAACGTGACATCTCTTCTGTGGCGTAGATTTTGCCCGAGTTTGCCGCGATTGGTGGCTTCGAGCAGCCGATTCTCCATGGTCTCTGTACCATGGGTATCGCTGGAAAGCACGTTCTAAAGTCTTATGGCCCATACAAGGACATCAAAGTTCGGTATGCCCATTCCCTTGACATTTTGCTGAAGCGGCAGCCTCCTCGCTCACAGATGAATGGATAGCTTTGCGGGAGTCGTGTATCCGGGCGAGACAATCGTCACCGAAATGTGGAAGGAAGGAAACAAGGTCATCTTCAGTCAGTGCTCTCGCTCTATCTCGAGCTATGCGCGCGTTCTGACGCGTACATCCAGCCGCCAAAGTGAAGGAACGCAATTCCGTTGTATTGGCTGCAGCCGCTGTTACTCTCGCCGAAAATCCCACTGCTAAGCTGTAGGACGTGTAAATTTATCCTTGAATCGAGTCGAGATGATATCATTCATTTCTCCCTATTCGTGGCTATTCTGGAACATGAACGTAGTATGGTGTTAATAGCATTGATTGGCATCTAGCTATTCGCGCGCTCTCGTTTTACCCATGCGTACTAAGTTTGTAGCTCTCGTAGGTGCTTCGATGGCACTGAGAAAACTTAGAGTGAAGGAACAACTTTCATGGATATCCTTGTATAACAATCGACATGAACTTAAGAGCCCAACGGGTCAAGCTCCCCGTTCTCCTAGGCCCGCTATTAAAGCCGCAGCCTTCGTGCAAAGCATCTAGTTCAAGCTGTGCACGTAGATCAGAACCCAACGTTAAGCGAATTGAGGCGTCCATTCCGCCGCCCTTTGGGAAAACCTGAATGGTCATTGACCTCAGCCTTCTCGTTTGCTTCTTGCCGTACACGAGGATGCATATAGTTGGCATCGAGCACTGTCTTGGGCGCATGCCCGCGCCTTTTTCGCTTCTAGGATCATTGGTCATGACAGAGGATGCATCATGCCGAACGGTATATTTGGACTACTACATGCGGAAGGCAGCTGATAGGAAGGGGAAGAACGAGATGGATCGGGACGAAGCAAGAGACATGATCACTCGACGGACAGGGAGTTTTCAACGCCTAATGTCAGTTGACGGGTGTGATCCAACAATTTAGCGTTTTGGGAGAACTTAGGCGCTTTGCGTGTACGTTGTAGGGGACCAAGTTTTCCTTGAAGGAATGATCGAGTTGCACCATTGAGTGTACACACTCGTCGAAAGAGTGTAATCGGGGAAACTTGAGCGTTGCTCAATTGCCCTCTGATGACAATTGACCACTCGTCGAGAGACTGAGGAAGGCGTCGAAGTGTGGCTAAGTGGGTGTTCAGAAGTCAGACGATATATAAAAAGAATCCATCGTTCAGAGTACATGTTTGCGGGAGCTGTTGTCATAGCATCCAATGAAAAAGGAATTGCACAACGAATGCTCGCTCATACCGCAACCCATAGGTGACTAATCAGGAACAGTCTAAGAAATCGTAGCCCCGTGAAGGGATATCAACATTGAAGCCCAGAAGGGTTGGAACCTGTTATCCCAGTGTCAGCTTAACGCATGTGAGAAGGCAACGGACATAATCGCACCGGGATAGAACCAGAATGTGAGGCTAAGGATAACATAAAGTACTAGCAGAGTAGAGCTAAGAATTATCGAGTTGAAAGACTGATAGTGAGCACTCACGCATCAGCAAAAATCCTTCTAACCAGTTGGACTTTCCGTCCTGGACGACGTAGTTTACTACAAGAACTGTTTGGAAAAGATGAGTTGGATGAGCATTTAGTTGACAGAGTAAAGAAGGACGGTATACCAGAGAAAAAAAGGACGATGGACTCGTAAGGGTCGAACAAGAGGCTCATAGGTTTGTTGAGAATCCATCCAAGGATGACGATGACCCTTGGGACGAAAATCAGGGTTCATAGCAGTTCGTTTCTGGGTTTGTACGTACGGAATAACAAAGAGAGCGATTTGCTGTGAACGAGGAGGTGAACAAGCTGAGCGATTGTAGAGTGAAAACAATTTACAAGGCTGGATCCAGCTGCGACGCTTAAACTCAAATTAAGTTTGTCCTTGACAGAGACGGTGACGGCGGTGGCATGTTCTGAATGCTCCGATTAATACATAGCCCCATACGCAACGGACAACTTGAGGACTTACCAGCTGCATTGCCGACGATCGGTAGTAGGATGATACCGACGAATTCTCGACTAATGCCGCCACGCTCGGTTAGACCATCGATCGAGTCGACGAGCCATTCTGCAGTGAGGGCAACTAACTAGAAGAGAGCGGTATCAGTCAAAGAATCGTCGTGACATTCGAAAACCAGTGCTTGCCACTGTGTCAGCCACAAGGAGGCCTAATGTCACGTAGATGTTCATCTGAGGGTGTTCCTCCGCGCTCTTCGCCGAAACGGATTCTACATCCATTTGGGGATCTGTTGCCGGGGTTGCCGGGGTTGTTGAGTGGAAGGTATTGGCTCGTGAAGTCGAATTTCCACTGGGTCCCATTTGTCCGGGTTCGTTGTTGGCAGGATCAATGGGTGTTAACTTTTCGCTAGCTTTACTGGCCTTATCGGCTTCTTTCTTCTCCCTTCTCTTGACCGAGTAGTTAAACTCTATGGACCGCGCCACATCGGAGTAATCGTCCTGGTATATTTTAGCATGGGACCAGAGCTGGAACAGCAAATATCCGGCATAGACTACGAGAAATGTTTGATCAGTTCTTTAACACTTTTTACTAATTCTCGCTCACTGATGAGAAGAATCACAGATGTCTGAAGGAGTGAAACGTGTCAACTAGAATCTAAGCTGACAGACGTGGATTGCACTTACTCCACGGCTCACAGCCAAAATATCACGGCCTTCAGTAGCAGGGTCCAATTGATCATTGGCAAAATGGAAAGCTGCGGGCAAAAGCACAGCAATGACGCTGATTGTCAACAACGAGGAGTTCAGCTGGGATGCACCTTGTAGGGGATAGTGTCATTATCTAAAAATAGAAACATGACGAAAATCAACGTACTGGCACCGAAGCCTTGTTGCTGATACTTGATTCCGCCTGCGAAGAAACACATGCCCAGAACTAACACTGTGGAAATATGTGGTTAGACATCATTAATGCATACTTGTTAGCGGAATCCATGGTGATCAAGGGAATGGGAAACGTACATAGGTTACTGAGGATAGATCCCACCACTGCGAAATCAGTAGTTAGTAACCAAAACCAAATCTACGGGTTCGGAGTGAATGCAGTGCAAGACTCCCATAACGGCATTTGAATCCGCAGTACACTGTGGTGGAGACTTGAGGTCAATGACTCACAGGAGGATTGCACAATGCGGAGTTGACACTTTGTGAGAGCTATGATCTATGGCAGGGGATAAAATTAGCTCCAAAAGCTCGAAGAGGTGACGCCACATACGGCAACAATAAGCTCAACTCTGTATCATCAATAAAGGGGGCATTGTTAATGGTACACGAATAGATGAAATAGTGGAAAGGGACATACGCGTTTCCCTATAGCAATATGACAAAGGTTAGTGTTGTGATCATTATTAGGGCCTAGACACCTCACCAGGGTTGCATTGAGTAAGCCAGCAAGCGTTTGACCAACACGAAGTGACAGTTCCTCGGTTGCAAAACCTAACAACTAGAGTCATAAACGGAGGAAACTTCAGTCATGTTTCCCGTGCATATTCAGTGGAGTGCGAACCTTGGCCAAAGGAATGATTGCAAGGAATGAAACTGCGGAAAATATTGTCAGTGAGGATTAAGGGCGTCATGGTTCCAAAACAGCGTCTACCCACATACGAAAACGAGGGTATCTTTGTTGGAGTTCTCACTGGGGAGGGCAAAATGAAGTGCCCACTACAATTCGATAAGTTATTCCTACTAAAAGTTGCTTGGAGAGGCGGCGTACCGAAACGGGTATAAACACAAGCAATATGTTGAGTGCTACACTCGGAACGCATCAGGGCAAAAGATTGGCGTCAGTTACAACCTACCCAAGAACAGAAAGCAAATACGATGCATACGGGAAGCACGGACGATTGCCCACAAGCTCATGGCCACACCCGGAGCCTCGCCAACTGGCCTTTCAGGAATCGTCATCGAGGACACAGCCCTTCTCAAGGACTCCACGGTCGACATCGTCTTCTTCCGCCGCGGTTTATTGCTAGTTTCATCCTTGATATCCGTCTCTATCCTGATGTTATTCTGCGTCCCTCGGCGTTCAGGTGCACCAGTAGTCCTCTTCCTCGATACGAGCGAGGCTGCTGAAGTGATTCTACGCGTAGGGGTAGTAGGGCTATGTTCGGGTAGACCATGTTGGAGTTTTGGCTCGATGTCCTCGGGTATAGTCGCCTCGTGGGCAAGGTCCAACTTCACATCGGTTTGGGGGTGTTCCACATCCGTGGTACCATCCAAAGAGTGGTTTGAAGCGGGCATGAAATATGTACCAAGGCTGGGGTGATCAGGTTGGGCGTTCTACAGGGGGATCTCAAGGCTTGGACGTGGCTTGGTGGGGTTGCGAAGGATTTCAATGGAATCCATTTATGTTTTATTTATATAAGCCAATTTTTATTTGAATCTGGAAGCCCGCATGCACGTGCACGTTGCCAAAAGGCTAAACAGCATACAACAGCGTCACCGTACGGGCATAAGTAGGCATTATAAGAACAGCGATTGATTGCTGTGCCAATATAAATACAATGAAGTACGTAGATGTGAACAAATAACAGCTGTGTATAAATCTACGAAAATTTTGCGGAACCATAAAATATACATACAGAGGATTGAAAGCAAGTCCACGAATAAAAAAAAGCCAACAAAGCTTTTTAAAGCAAACCCCAGAAGAAGCAGAAGGGAATCCAGATAAGGTCTAGGAGCAGTGCCCGCCATAACCAGAAGCAGTGCCCGCAACCATACAGCCGTAGTAACATGTCACCTGACAGCGCAATCGACCGATTTTTTTGTTTTGTTTTATTGTAATCTCCCTGGGGGTACCCTGCGGGAGAGATGTGTATCCAGGAAGAGACAAGCGGCCTGTGCAAAACGTTTTGGTTGAGTCGAAATGACAAGCAAGGGTCAGGCCTTAGCCCTGGTACGCGAAGGACACTGCACCATACAGCCCATCTTCGCGCCCGAGCATGCCATAGCCATGCAGCACCTGTGATAACAAGAGTAAAGTTTAACCAGCGTGTTCAAACACGAAAATCTCCAGAGAAATTAAACACGTACCTCCATCTTTCGGGCATGCCACCCGATGCCGCTGCTCACGTTGCCGTTGGCGTCGGAGAGGCGTTCCATCTCGACTCGGAATGGATGATCGGAAGGTAGATCTCGCCTGAGAACGCTTCCCGCATCTGATCCAGGTTCTGCGACCCAAGCACTGGCGGTATCAACGTACCAGCCGCGTCCGCCCTTGCTTCTAATGATACGCCATGCTCCGGCACCGGCTCCGAGGGCTCCTAACATGCCAGTTGATAGCTCAACCACGCGGAGACGGGTAGGAGGAGGTAACGGGCCGCGGGAAGAGGAGATGCTGAAGGAGAAGGGCGGCGTGGAAAGGGGACGAATGAGGTGAGTATGCAAATTAATAACGGCATTACGAGGAGTGTTGGTAGAGTTGGAACGTAGGCCAAGATCGAGCTCAGGTGCGGTATTAATCAAGGTTAAGACCTCAACATTCGGGGCCTTCTCGAGCATGAACCTCTGGATGGCCTTGAGCTCCAGATTAGGTAAATAGGATAATCCGAGAGAGCGAAGATGTGGTTGAGATTTGAAGTATGCAAGGATGTCCTTGGTGAGAGGTGCTGCAGAGAGATCCAGGTACTGCAATTCACCACTGATGAAACAAGGGGCCGATGTAACAAGCTCAAGCAGGTGCTCCTGGGTCAAGGGAGGTTGATACGTCATGTCTCCATAGAGGTTGAGCTCCTTCAGTTGCGCTGTGACTGGCGAGTGGACCAAGAAGTCTCGAACACTCTCACTGGAAAGTTTGACGCAGCGAGCAAGTGAGAGAGACTTTAAGCGGACAGTAGTGGACTCTCCTAGGGCAATGAGAATCTCGGGCGTAACGCGGGTACCAGAGAGGTCGAGGTGGGTAAGAGAGGGGAAGGCAAGGATGAACGGGCCCAGGAAACGAGGCAAGATGGACTTGACACCCCTCATACCAAGGCGTTGGAGGCCAGGGAAAGTCAAGGGCTCATCAACGAATCGGATACGACGAGTCCTGCGACCATCACCTTCCTCGTCACTGCCTGACTCCGGCTCCGCGGGCATGAGATGGGCGTTGACAAACTCGTTAAAAGCGTTGACAAAAACGGCGCTAACACAACCAGTGAAATCAACCGCCTCAAGATCTTTGCATTCCCTTCTGCGTTCACGATCCTCCTCTTCAGCGTCTGATATATCGAAGAATGAACGGCCGCGAGAAGGACGCCCCCTTCCCCCAGAAGGAGCGCCGCGAAGGAACAGCTCGTTCAAGACGGGGAGGGTCAAGGCACCGTCCATATATTCAGTTGCGCCAAATGCGGTGAGGTTAGGCATTTCCTGGAATAGTAGCCATGAGTAAATCAGACGTTAATTATATCGGCACCCAATGACCGCACCTTCAAGATTGCCTCAACGCGATCACCAGTCACGAACCGACTGTTAACACCCTCCTCGACCGAGCGACGCATTCCGATGGTACGGAAGTGATTGAAGTCAAGATGTTGTACATGGCGACCTGGACGTGGATCCTTGGGGGTAGGTACTAAACGAAGGTTTAACATTTGCAAAAATTCTGAGTGGGCAGAGGACTTGCCATATACACCCGGTGCCCTTCTATCCAAGACATCCTGAATTGCGTCATTAATTGAACGCAAAATCTTCCATCGTGCGGGAGACTTGCTCTTGGGCCGGATGCGCTTTGGGCTAGGATCACGAGAAGGAACGGGTGAAAGCAAATCAGGTGAAATGGCATCGTCAGGGAGTTCAAGGGTGTCCAAAAGACTTGCTTCCAGCTTCTGTGCTGCGTCTTTATCAGAAGCAAAAGTGGAAGCACCAGCTGCCGCCCTGGCAGCAGCTTGAATAGTTTTCCCCATCACGGAGTCAACGGTTTCCTCCTCATAGTTCCAAGCAATCTCTTCGACAAGCGAAAGCCAAGTACGAGGAAGACGAACTTCAACTCTAAAGTATAGGCTGAATAAATGAAAAAGTCCGGGAGACTTGATAGAAGTATGACTCACCGCCTCCACAACCAGGGCTTTGCAGCGTTATACCAGGCATGGTTTACGAGGCAGAGGTTTGCGAGGGTGCGACGGACGACGGGTTCGGGCCAATAGGCTGGAGGGGTAGAGGAAGGGTGAGCAGTGGGGACGCCACTGGCAGTGGCCACGAGAGGGTCGAGTGAGGTCTCGAAGGGGGGAAGCCCCGCAAGGTAAATCTGGGAGCAAATGGCATCGAGGAGCTCGGGAGGGTAGTTGTATTCAATGAAGGCAGCAGTGGTAGACATTCAACTAATAGATGGGTGAATAGGGATTGTGGGTGATGGTGCGGTGGAAGGAATAGTGAGAAAATGGATGGAGGGTTTTTATAGGGATGGGCGTTTTGTAATGCATCACGCGGCAGAGTAATGTTAGTGCGGAGAAATAAACGAAACAAGGGACATTGCCTTTCTCGGCGCTGACACGGCAGGTTACCCACCGGATCTGACTCTCTCTTCGCGAACCCGTCACTCTGCCTTTTTCCATCTCTCTTCTCTTTATGCTTCTCAGTTCTTTTTCCGCCTCCATCTCTCAATCTCTGCTCCGGCACTTATCGGCCCGTTCTTCCCATCCTTTCTGCAAGCCCTACCATCCTTCTTGACCAACCACACCAGGGCTGAAGCCGATCTACGTCCCTACTCAACGTTGTAGCGCCCCTATATCGCGTGTCCAAAGCTAGACCTGGCGCAATTTTTTTCAGAATTTCAAACATCTCCCAACACTATGATCCGGCCATGTTCCATCGAATATTCGTCATATTTCTCTTTATGTCCATTCTGCTCCAAGACCTGAAATTTCATTAAACAAGCCTCCTTACGCCTCACATTTGTACACTTGCCCTGTGAATGGCTTCCAGTCTTTCTGCACCCTCAAGACACACTATTTCCTTATGCCACTCGACCCAACAAGCCAAACCATAAAGGAGCTTCGGAAGCTCCTCTCCAGTAACGATCCCAAAGACTTTGCAAGTGAAGCCTTCACGGCGTAATGCCAACGCAGACGCTCACATTCACTGGCTTCTGCTGAGGACTTCAAAACCCTCGAGCTTGCAGATCTGGCAACCCGTCACATTGGGCGAGAGCAATCATAATACATTGCCCCGATTCATACAAGAACTCAAACCGCATGTGGACTCTTGAGGGCTGGGTCCTGAGCAAATGACGGTGACTACTGACGGCAACCTCGCATCATACTCCAGGGCGGAAACAAGCGGAAATAACACGACCAAAAGCAACTCCGTTCGCGTCATCTGACCGTCTCCAAAATCCCCAAAGCGACCGCCAATACAGCGCTAGCTGATCATCAACCGCTTAGCCACTACCAAAAGAGACCCCGTTAATTTCTCGTCTCTTTCGCGCCATCCCGACCACCATCTCCAGATTACTTGACCAGCCATGCTGCGAACCCGCGCCGGGAAATGGTGCTTCTTCCCCAGCGAATTGATGAAGACCTTCCAACGTCGAAGTCGCAGAGCTTCATTTAGATTCCGTCATGCCGAAATACGGAATCATCTAGTAACTGACAAGACATCTACGCCTAGGATCAGAACTCGTGACGCTTTCCTCTCTGCCCTCGGTGTTCACCTGACCTAAACCTCCTCACCATGGACTTGCCTCAATTTCCATCATAGGGTCGCCCCGAGGATTACTGTTGCAAAAGTAGTGCCCGCCGCAAATCGTATAAACACCTGCTGAGGATCCGAGTGCGGGTGATGGAGCACATCCCCAGGATCTCGCCTTTCTAGAATTTTCGCCCGAGACGCGTCACAGCATCGCTGATATGTCGAAACAACGGCGGAATAACCTTCCCCACAATTGGGATATTCTAGTAGCCCAACATCCACCGACACCGATGCCACGAACCAGCATCAAAGTTTCAGTCGTATTTTTACTGCAGGCTTCTCATCTTCATTACATTCCATGCGTCCTCGTGTTCGCCCGCCTGACCCGGCTGACTGTTCAACGACGATGTACAACAATATTGCATTCGGCGGAACCTGGTAATAATAGCAGAACCCACCATAACCGGTCCTCTGTCATTCCTCATATCCGGCTTGGGCCCCATTCGGTATGTTATGTGGAGGGGGGCTACGACGGCCGGGACGGAAAATACACACGTTATGGACGGCAGGATCATAGAACCTACAAGCTTTCAAGATATGCTTAGGACATTTACACCACGCTACACGCATCATGTGCACCGTCATTGGCCGCTCGATCGGTGGCGACCAACAACATGACATGTGGAGCTTGGGCTGGTACTGTTCTTACTATGTTCGGTATGTACTACATGTGTACGTATCCTGTGTTCTATTCATATCAATCGTATAGCGAGCCAGAGAACTCGTAGCTTGGAACGAAGTTCGCAGAATCTGGAAGGAAACTGCTAATAATAATGGGTATTACGGGAGGCTGGAACTATAAAAAAAAACATGCTGAAGAGCTACGACACGCTAGAAATAAGCAGCTATTTTCCCCAGTGTGTCAAAAGTACAACGTAACAGCAACCCAGCTTCCCCTTCGGCCCTTTTCTCTTTTAATGCTCATACATATATTCCCCAGATTCTCCCAGCGACTGCACCTGTGTACAGAAGCTCGATATTTATGCGACAAAGATCCATTTAAGTCCGACGTAGGGAATTTAAGTCGAATTCCACGAGCATCGCAGCACTTCCCAGGTCATTTCAGGAGACAACCGAGAACCCCAGATGATCGAAAATGATAATCACACCCCCTATTCAGATTCTCTGGCATGTGAACTCCCGATTCGCCTCGGCACCGTCCCATCGTTAGACAACCAGGTTTTCTTTAGCGTGAGCACGCCTCCAGAAACAATCTAGCATAAATCAGTGGTAGGAATACTACCCTCAGATTGAACAAAGCCTTAATGAATCATAATCCGATATCGCATTCGTCCGATGTTTCAGACGTAATTGAGCTTAGTTCTTACACTCGATGCGATGATAGGGGCGAAGAATGTGATAAATTCCTACCGACACCGGGAAGTCACCAGACAGTTAACGTCGCGAACGCTGCAGAATTGGCCCACGTTTACAACGGAAAAGCTGCCCTTGACGTGTTTCGCACTGTATCTGCAGAGTAATACAGTGACAGCGTCTATCTGGGCCTGTGTAGGAGTAATGTCAACTTCAAATGCAGTGTGTTGTAACTGACGTCGAATTTGAAAATGGAATATGGACAATATCAAGATCGGAATTCCCCGTCTTAGTCCTGCACTGTCCGCGTTGAACCCAGGTGACAGGTATGAACAAGTATAACGTCACTTGTTCATGGGCCGATCGCGGAGGTGCGTAGCGGGGGTACGACGGCGAAAGCAGGTCCATGCACAGCGAGCGAGGATGAAACCCTCCAAGTGTACCCCTTTCCTAGGGTGTTTCGTCACTGCTCGCCCCGAACACCCCAACGACCTGGGTACTGACAGGTATTCCAAGATATCATAGCCAAATGGCGCACTATTGCGTGAAAAGAAGTTTTAATTGGGTCTTTCAAACCTCAAGGCCTCATGGTTCAAGCCCTGGGAAAGATCTACAAGCTTCGACAGCATTGATTCTAAATATTATTTCCCTTCATACCGGAAAATCGGCCGATAGGTCGGTTAATCCTGGACATCCAGGGCTCTGGCTGATACCTATTTATACCTTTGAATGGCAGTTCTTCAGAGACCAGGCAACCGCCAAAAATAGCGTCCTGAATTGAATCCCGGAATAAGATAGTACAGAAATAAGAAAGGATATCCTTGGACCACGAGGTGTGGAGGACGACGGTAGCAGGGTCATGAAATTGGGGCGGGGAGAAGCAGAACAGCCGCGAATTCGAATTGTCAGGTTTGTCAAGCATCGTGCATAGTTCATGCATCAGGCTGCGAAAGGCGGAAACACGCTTCATGTTCGCATATAGACCGAAAAGCCACCAGACCATGACTCACACTGGGACGTAATGACTTTACAAGGACAAGGGGGTTGGCAGGTAGTCAGGTTACCTGACCAAGTTTAACCGCCCTTGCGAAGTGGCTACTAGTTCGAATGGGGTATCTGTTGTCCATGAGTGTCCAAAGTCATGGCCTCCAACTCAACAAACCCTCGGGCCACGGGGTATCATTAATCGTCAACTTTGTCATATATGATGCTATCTAGTTTTTTGTCTCTGACGAGTTGTGGCTAAGTTCTGGCGCAATTCAGCATCATCCCATATAGGTATGCTGGTATCTGCGGTACGTCTTTTAGCAGAGGCGCGTCGAGAGAGAGGTGTATGCCTATCTTGAACGATATTCGACATAACGGGGTGTAATTCATAATGCAGGGGTAATGGTCATGTCGTGTGTAGTCCCGTTATGGGGAGGAACAACCTACTTCGATCGAAAAAGGACAGAAGTGTCTTCTCATCCGCCTCGGATTGGGACAACTCCGGATGTAGTGAATTATAGGGTATACATTTATGCAAGAGCATGACAACTTCAGCGTTCCAGAAGGATCGGAATCTGTTTGTACCGGAGTCCCCAAAACAATAGAGAAGACGAGGTTGGCCACCCACCAGCACTGATCAGAAGTTGGTGCCGAGGATATTAATACGTCCGCTGCTAAACTTCCTGTGTGCACTCAAGATCCGAAGGTGTAATGGGGCCTTTCCAGCCGCATGACTTCGGCCCCGTGCGACAGAATTGATAGTCGTAACCGTTAGAGAGTACCAAGACAAGTTGAGACTGACGGACGTGCTGGAAAGGAAGATATTCCCCAAGACGCAAATAAACTAAACTGGGATAGGTTGAAAGGTGCAGCCGTCGGTTTCCCGGCAATTGCAGCAACAAACTTAGGTGATAGGATTTCAGACCATGCGGAAATTCTATGCCTAAGGTATGACGAGCGGCGAGGCTCTTGCAAAGATAAAAAATAGCCGTAGATTGCCTAGCCAGCATTCAAATATGTTCTTGAATCACAGACGAAACTTTCATGACAAGGGGTTCACTATGTCCGAAGCTTTGTCCTTGGCAGCTGAATCCTCGAAGAAGAAGCATGTACCCAGGAGCACTGGTATCATCAATTCTGTACACAGCAAAGGCAGGTCTTACCATTGCAGGGTAATCACAGATTAATGACCAAGTTAATGGTAAAGGCGGCGGAAGGTATTTCTTTTGTAGCTCCGGGTCGATCCTTCACCTACACCCCGAGGAACGAGGGTAACGAATAGTGGTTTGAGGGAAGAATGTACGATGGAAAGTACGCCCGCAAGAGCAAGGATCTAGACGAACCGAGAGTAGGAAGGATCGGATGCTGCGTGCGGACTACTGTACTAGCAAGCTCCACTTTGTATTTAAACCTAACGCCAGTGCGAAATAGTCAATGAGGTAACCATGGGTATACGCGTTTCCCAATGGCATTATGCGAGGATGTCGGATGAACTTCTACAGTTAACATGACATTCAGCAGGTCTGCGGGTTTCTGATCAACGCTTAGCGATAACTCTTCGATCGCAACCGAGTCGTTGTGGCGAAAGGTATATCAACCTCCTATTTTGTGTCTTTATGTCATTTCAAACGAAAGGTGCCAGTGACTCTGGGCCAATGTATGATTGCAGGGAAAGGAGTTGTTGGCGTGCGTTAATACACACTCGGGGCTATGTTTTTATTGTACACATAGGCGAAGACGGTCGAGTAGACGTAGAAAGGGCAAGACATCTGCAAGAGTGTATGGTATTCATTGAGGGAGTTTTCCCCCTACATACCTTCAGAGTTGGTACTTACTGAGCAGGTGAGCCAAAACAGATCGGCCGGCGGTAGTTGAACGTCGAGCCTCCGGCAGACCGATGAACTCTCCACCCGGGAAGCACTGTCGTAGGCTTACTCAGACTTGCTTTCGACTTATTTGTCAATAAAAATCTGGGGCTCTATGAGTGACTGATAGAGCATAAGTGCCGGATGAAACGAATATGCAGACTTTTGGAGTCTTTCATCTGAAGAGTCCTGCATGTTGGTGTGGTTCACTTGTTTCCTACTCGAGGCAGACAGAAATTAGACAACGGTGGGACCATTGTCCGCTCCCCGCTCCTACGACATTGGATTCGCCCGCAACACCATGCTGAGCTCTCTATTCACCATGTGTTCGAGCCCGGGGCCAATTGAATCGACGACTCGACGTAGCACGCCGACAAACGCCCTACAAATGACCCAGCTCAACACTGCTATAAATGCTTAGTGCTCAGGTTCCTAATAGTCAAGCTTCCCATTTGTTGTCACGACCTCTACTGATTTCATCTCCATTTCTGTGATGTTTTATATACATACCTGTAGTCTACCTGGTATAGATAGAATTTGGAGAGCTTCTCCGATGAACGCCTTGCGGTCTTATCCTTGTGTACGATCATTCCCCCTGGTTCAGAGTCGAAAACCGGTATCGGGTCAGGAATAGAAAGCGCAAACATTTCCTCTGCGGTTGCCAGAATCGTCGACACTGTGATATCTATGGGGCAGGAACGTGAATTGCGATTGACGTGAAGGTACAATTCTCTGTAACTGAAAGCCTATAGGCTCGCAAAAGACAACGTATGATTAGGACTTACTATCACACACAGGGGGGGTTGGTCCCGATCGTCTATACGTGGCGAGGCAGGATATGCATATCGAAGTACAAGATGAAAGGGATGGTAAAAGGCAGAATGAGAGTTATATACCCATATATACTTTTCTATAATTATCAGTGCACGTGAGGGTTGTAAGCTTACTATACTTACAGTAATTTCACGCCGTGGGATACCATGACAATTGTGCAAGCCGATAGGACACATTGCTTACAGAGGCTATAGGCAGGTGCCAGAACCGGAGAGAAAAAGAAATAAGCTGTTGCCGCAGAATCGAGGTCCAAATTCTATCTCGGTGATTTCTAGCACTTGACATGGACCCTCCCTCTAAGTGGGATCCCAGCTCGGAGCCGAATTAGTTTGCATCTTACGACGGCGTTGTGAAGACCCTCGGTGCTCCAAAGCCTGATTCACGGCTCTACGGAACTTGCTCAAACTGTCGTGAAACATTGTTTCTCTTCAAAGGATGATCGCACGGGACCCGTGTGTACTCAACAGGTCCCAAGTGTGACTGTGGCGCAATCAATTATAGCACAGAAAATGCATCAAGAGAACCAGTTGGTGTGTGGACATCGGTGCCAAGCTTAATTTGGCGCGTGATGTACCGGTGCAGATTCCGGTTGGGAGGCTTAGAGCACGAATAATCAAGTTAGGCGGAAAGAATCTACGATGAAAGTGACGTTGAACTGACACAGATTAGCGACGGCAAGTAGATTAGGTTGTGAACCTGGGAAGATTTTTTTTTTCATGATCGCACGTAAAAGTCATATTGGTTGAGCATCCAAATCAAAGATAATGCTGGTTGGATGGGCGTTGACAGAATTGGCGAGATCATTTGTTTCAGCAATCGTGTCTGATGTCGGCGCAAATTGAAAGGGACTAGAACTCACTAGATACAAATACTGGGCTGAGGACACCAGGATTGATGCTTGCCGTCCTGAAGACGAACAACTCTGTTGAAAAGTGGCCGAAAGCGATGAGGTATGTGAACAAGGCCATGTCATAAATCCTAGATTCGGAAATGCTCATCAGCCATTGGGTTCTTGGAATGTAGGCTGCCGAGGTCCGAACGCACGCTTTCTCGTGGATGTGGAACGCGGCATAAAAGCGCACGACTGCCGAGGTCAGGGTCCAAACACCAAAGGTACGGGCTTGGAGGGCGGTCACTGGTGAAAGGATGAGTGGTCTTCGCGTCTTGTCGAGAAATGACGCGTACCTGATGTAGAGGTGTAGATTCTACGGGTGAGTTTGAGTGTCATGAAGCTCTGGACGGTGTTGAACACTGCGGTGGTGGCTACAAGGAGCTGCCATTTGCCAAGGAGGGAGGGAGGAAGGACTGTCATCGGACGCATAAAGTTGATGAAAACTGCATACGACACAGGGGACTCACGAGGGATGATATTGTCGAGGATAGCGGACATTATGTGGATGTGGAAGACGAAGAGAGGAGCAAGGAACGAGTTCACATGTGGACTTACGTAAATCGCAGTCAGATGTCAAAAAACCAGACTACTCCAAATTGATACCAGGGCGTTCGAGTTGACGGTCTAACCATTCTCATGGTGCCCTCAACATGTCCTCCTCATCGCCGCCAACAGTGAGCACGCCCCACCTCAGTCGCCCTAATTCTGTCCGCTCGGTCGCCAGCAACTCCAGTAGCGTAAGTGGCGCCAGTCTAACGCGACGCTCCCGCATAAGAACACGCTCGAAAACGGTGACTGGATCCTCTGCAATGCACCCTCAAGAACAACCACCAAGTCCTGTCCCAGACCTTCCCTTCGCCGACAAACTCCCTATCAAACACCCAGACACCGTCCCTCAAAAATCGGATACCCTCCTTCCTCCTCATTCCCTAAATGTCGCCACGAGTAGCAGGAGTCTGACTTCGCAGGAAGCCGACTCTGCCGCTGGCGAAGTAACACTCGTGGCCACTCTCCCACAACAATCTCCGATGCCGCCCAAGCTGGTACGTCAGATTTTTCATTTCGTATGAAGTTCTAACAGAGCGCGTGTTGATGGTTGCATCCTCCTATAGTCCAAGGCGGCGAGGCAGGCCTCTCAGCTTGCTTCCATAGAAACTTCATATCACCCTGCCTTCTCTGCATTTTCGCGTGATCCTGAGCTTACTCCCAATGCACGCGCTTCATTTTCGACACACGAATCCAGCACTCGCTCTTCGTTTTATCCCCCATCCACGTCAACTACTTCTGGTCCAACATCCCCTGCCTCTCCACGCACGACAGCGGACGACGAAAACCTCCAGCAACCGAATATATCGTTGCTCACCGAGGAGGAAGACGAGATGCAAGAATATGACGGAGATGATGTAGCTTATCGGCTTCGACTTCTAGTGAACAACAACTACTTCTTGCCTCCAGCGCATATGAAGCCGTCGCCAGAGGACTTTGCTACCTCGATGAACGCTAAGAAACCCCAGAAACCTTCCGTGCCGACGTTCTTGGATATTTTCCGCGTCGGAAAATCCAAGCCCAAGCCCACAACGCCAGTGGCTCCTGGATTCGGTGCAGGCCCTATTCTCAGGACGACGTCGGACTCGGTCTCAGCGTCATACGCGCTACATACACAGCCCCATTCCCCACAGGTCCCACATCTTTCGGCCCATCCGATGAATGGCAATATTGATCGCGGGCGGGTCGTTGTTGTGAGAGAGCGGATGAACAATATCGCGGTGGCTGCAAAGCGGGCGGAGCAAGAGATGAAAACGCGGAACGCGAGGCGGGACCAAGGGCCAGAAAAGGGAAGGCAGCCGCCACTACCACCACAGTCGCAGGATGTGGGTGATGTGATTGACCCTACAGATGCGGTTGACATTCCTCTCCCTGCTTCGAACTATCCATTCGCGGTGCAAGCGTCGGCGCTACATGGTTTGGGAGTCCAAGAATCTGTCGGAGCAGCTATTCTTGCAGACCGGCTACCACCTAATAGTCCAAACATGTCATCGTACGAGACAGATGACCATTGGAGAAAGGCGTTGTTGCGGGAGGCTGTTCACCATTCATTGGATCATACCCCGGAGGATTCGACGTTTTCGCATGTTGCTGGTACTTCTACTCCTATGCTTGCGTCACCGCGGGTCAATGGAGAGTCATCCAGAAGTACGACACCTGGCACGCGAACGAAGAGGTTACAGCAGCGGATCGCAGATCCGCAGACTAGTCTCGAGGTCGATGGTGCGCCGCAGGAGAACAATGTCAACAAGAAGGATTCGATTCGGAAATCTCAGCATAGCCGGCCGTCAACGGCCAAATCGGCGAGTAAGCTTCTTGCGACTCCTGAATCGAATGATTCGAGGCGTTCGAGCTATCTGCCTGCGCGGGCGATAACGCCAGTTGGCAACCTCACACCACTCACGCCAGCCCCCCGAAGACAGATCTTCAATGCGGCATATTCGGTATCTCAGACCGACCTCCAGCAACACAGCATTGATGGAGAGACGCCTGCTTCCGAACGTTCCTCCAAGTCGAGGTTGCGTAGATCGATGTCTACGCCAATGCTTTCGGAGACTTATGAATCTATGCGGCAACAACTTGTGATGACACCACCCCCACCGCCCCTGCCCGCGACTCGACGATCCTCACAGATGACGGTGTTGTCACAGTCTTATGAGACAAGTAGGGAGGTGCCCTCGAGATCGAGTGCCTTTTCTTCGCAGTCGCGCTTGGACGATGTCGATGAACAGATTCCGAGAGGGTCTCCAAGATTGTCGGCCTTGGGCAACAGACCCTCGATCTCGTCTTATTCTCAAACTTCGTTGTCACCTACCACTTCTGCTTTCCAAGAAGCGCTAAACCAGCCTGGAGATCGCTCGACTACCTCTTCCATTCATCGTAACAGTATAGAGCATCTGTCTACGGAAGAAGAAACACGGACGCGTTCTTCTTTGGCGTCCCCACCTCCGCGGCCATCCACCTCAATCGCTCACATTGCCCTTCGACCACCACCTCGTTCTTCATCGCTCAATTACCCTAGTTCCGCACTTGGTAGAAGTGCCGCTGTGGAACCTAGGATTCAAATCAGCTCACCGTCACCTCCGAAAGGGGGACAACAACCTTATTCTTCATCATCACGTCGCAGAGACGCCAATACCATACCATTAACTTTAGAGATACCCGGAGATACAGCCGGAGTTGCGATACATTCACCAGCGCCCTCTTCGCCCACGTCGTTCTTTGATACCATACAGGCGCAACCTAATGCCCTAGATGATTTGGAATCCTCAGATGATAGTGAAGATGAAGATGAAGAAGAGGATCTTACACAGTCACCACAGCCCCTGACGCAATCCCCGCGCCCATTCATTCTCGATCCCCGCGCCCGGGCAAATTCAGCCGTGGCTATTAGCCCTATCAAGCCGAGTTCGTTTATGCGTTTGGGCAACTTTTCGACGCCATATGTCGGGAGATCCCCGACTGAGCGGTCGAGGACGTTACCGATCGGAGTTGTGGATTCAACAAAGGCGTTGGGGTATACACCGGCAAAAACACCGTTCTTCTCTGAGAGGAAGAGTGACCTTGGGCACGGAAGCGATTTTACGACACTACTCGCGCAGGCACAGGGTAGAGAGATAAATCCGTTGACGAAAGGTGTTGGTGTTGTTGCTACTGCTGCTGCCAGGAGTGCTATTGCAATGGCGGGTCCGGCTGTTCCGAGCGTTATTGCGGGGCAGAGTACGGAAGGTGCAGAGAAGCGTCGGCCGGCGACTGCAGGTCCGGTTGTGCCACTGCCGTCTGCTTCCTCATCGCAGCATGACCGAAGGCCAGAGGCATTGAAGAGGTTTGATGGGATGGTTGTTCAGCATATGGAGGCAGAGAAGGACAGGATCAGGAAGATTGCCAGTGCGCTAAAGTCGGATTCGCAGGTGAATTTGCCGCGAAGTCTTGCTGGGTCGGGGGCGGGATAGTCGACGAACTCCGGGTTTATATATGTCGCTTTACATCTTCACTTTACGTTCGCATTTTAACTACTACTACTGCATAGTACACGTCTTTCGTTTTGGATTTCTTGGTTCTGAAATTGCTTTCGCGCACTGCTTTTTCTTGTTTTTGGATGGGATGAAATGCAGAGGACTTGGATGAATTGAACTGAATTGAATTGAAATTGACGTTGTGACTGGGCACGTGTGTGAGCGTGGCCTTGCTACACTCGCAAGCGCCGACCGGTCACATTCCTCGACCCAGCTTCCTTGTCATCTCCCAACACAATCCCCATGGACAGATACAACGAGAGACCTTACTACTCCTACTCATGGCACCAGGTACGTCTCCGCCCTTGTCGAACTACACCAGAAGGCGAAGAGTCTGACTCCTAATTACCCCAAAAGTCGCATGATCAGGTAAATACTTGTATGTTTCGAGATCCACAAGTCTTATGTGGGATGGTATAATGTCAGGCGACAGTGCTCATCATGGTACCGTATAATACCCAGGAGGACGACTTGTCTGTGCGTGGCTGATCTAAACTTCGCCATCGGGCTTACTATGTCACTAACTTTCTACTGCTGTGTGCTTCTAGGTAATCATCGACCGCAACTATCTAGTCGTAGGTGTAAAGGGGCATCCACCGACAATCAAAGTGCGTCCCATGAAAGACCATAATGGGGCTGGCTTTGTTCTAACACCGACCTCCCTTTGTGCCAGGGTCGCCTTTACAGCACTGTCAACACAGCGACCTCAGTGTGGCAGCTCGAGCCACGGAGTTCACGACTCTCTGCAAGAGAACGAACGACATCTACGACCTCAACAGCGTCGACGCATTCCCACTCTTCTTATGCTTACATCTCCGATCCCGATATTTCGAGCAGTTTCGCTGCGTCACTCGAGAGTGGCCAAGTGTCAGACGCGGACGACGTCACTTCCACATCTCCGAGCTTATCCTCGCCTAGTCTCTCATCTGCAGATGATAGACTCTTCAGGCATTTGAACCGCCGGAATCGAAACGGTACGAACGCTAACTCTGCAGCTGCTTCGAGGTCGGTGTCGCCTGGACATGGACTTGTTGGTGGGCAACCGGCCCATACTACTACAACGCAAGGGCATACCGTTGCTTTTGGGAGTATGGCATCAAGCTATTCATCGCTGGAGTCATTACATGGTCCAAATTCGGGAAGGCTGCTGACGTTGCATTTGGAAAAGGAGCAGTCGATCATTTGGCCATCGTTGATTGTTGGTCCGGCTGCAGAGACGCTTGCACCGCATTTGGCGAACTCGACTGTGTTCAAGCAGAGTCATGAGCTTGAGCATCAGTATAACATGGACCCGACGAGTTTAGCGTTGATTGGGTTGGAGTTGTTTGATATTAGGAAGGACAGAGATGAGGCGTTTGAGTACTTCCTGTAAGTGTTCGGTCTAGTTGTGGGTTGTGTGAATTGTGCTGAACGTAGGAAAGCCGTGCATGGCACCAGGCTCATATCCCCTCCGCTACCATGCGTCTCGTTTCTCACTACCTTCCCCTTTCCGGTTCCTACGACCTTGATTCGCTACCTGAGGAACCAGCGCCTCGGGGTACAACACCCTACTATCTCCAGTGTATAGGCGGATCTCGGGGATTAGCACAATTGTACCTAGAAGCGGGCCTGCTTCACTTAGAGGGAGCAGCTTCTACTCTCCTCTCCTCTTCCTACTCGAGCTTATCCTCCATCCGGATGCCTTTGCAGTCTCAAGTAGGCGAAAGCGGCACAGAAGCTTGGAAACGAGATCGAGAAGCTGCGGGCAAATACTTTGACCGCGCACGGCAACTGCAACCTGACTTGGATATACCTGCTTTACCACAAGAAAGTGACGTTCGAGGCAGCGGTAACGTAGAGTTGGAAATGCCGTCATTGGATTTGGGCGTGTCAACGCCAGAGAGTGTTGAATCGCGAGAGTCGTCGCATACGGATGCGGAACCACCGCTTGTGAGGAGGAGGAAGAAGGCGAAGGAGGAGCAATTGGCTGCGAGTGTGGTGAAGAAGAATCAGGATGTAGATGACGTTGATGGGGCTTGGTATTATTATATTCCTGGGTTGCTTGGTGCCGGGACGGCTTTGCTTGTGGTTGGTGTTGTTGGCGCGCTCAGCTTTTCGACGTGGTCGAGACGGAACCAAGGCTCTTGAGGGACTTGTTTCAGCATTCACTCTACTTACTGGGTTTTTTCGGCCGCACAGCCAATAGGTGATGGTGTGGTTGGGACTATCTATCAATGATGGCCTCATGTTAAACGTTCACGGCTATGTATCATAAGTGCTCGCATTGGGAACCTTTCTCTTGTATCTCGGTGGACCACGATAACCACTGTTCTGCGTAATTAGTTTGCAGCTAGATGACAGACCCTGTTTAGTCCAATAATGTCGGTTCTCATCATCTGTCATCGATGGCGTAAGCCCGACCGAGCCGTATGAGGAGTGAAGGCGTGCACTGCATGAACCGAGTCAGCAGTTGCTTTCTTCCACATATTTATTCAGTCCATGACGAGCTGGAACGTAGACTTCCTTGACCTTTCCTATCCCCCCTCCACTTGTAAATCCGACTCTGCTTCTCGTTGTTCTTGTGGATGCTCCACGAAACACGACTATGCACTTATCATCCTCAACCAGCCCTTCTCCTTTTCACTCCTCCAGCGTGTATGGAACTCATCCGTGTGGCACTACTGTGCTGACGGAGGTGCGAATCGCCTGTATGATCTGTTGACAAGTCTGCATGTCGACCCCCAGCTGTGCGTTACGAGTCCTTCGGTGAAAATAGCTGAGTCTCATGCCGGGCTTCTTTTCTCAGGTACCTCCCCGACTTGATCAAAGGGGACTTGGACTCCATACGCTGCGATGTGAGGGAATACTATGCACGCCATGTACGCCTCTTCTTCCTCCTCGAGGTCATATAAAACGAATATCCTCTCCTGACTACTCCTTTTTATCCCTAGGGTGTACCAATAGTAGAAGACCACGACCAAAACTCCACAGATCTCATGAAATGTGTTCACGCCCTCCAACTCAAGGAACAAGACGAAGGAAGAACGAATTCCCCCGACGCAGACTCGCCACAGCAATACGACATCATCATTCTCGGCGGACTTGCAGGCCGTCTCGACCAGACAATCCATACCCTTTCCTACCTGCACAAACTCCGTAAGACCCGAAAAAGGGTGTATGCAGTAACAGACGATAACGTAGGTTGGGTATTAGACTCTGTGCGTCTTCCTCACCAAAACGGTCTTATTCACGAGTACTGATTTTGTTATCTGACTTTCTGATGGGGGTGGTCCAGGGCGAACACTACATCCACATCGACCACTCGCTTCTAGGCCAAACCTGCGGCCTCCTTCCTGTCGGGATCGACGAGACAATATTATCCACAAATGGGCTCCGTTGGAATTTGACGGACCACCCATCGTCGTTTGATGGTCTCGTCTCCACTTCTAACCATCTCGTGCCCGGCGAAGACGTCGTTTGGATCAAGACGACCAAACCTATCTGGTGGACGGCGGAATTGCGCTGCCTGAGTAAAGGCATCCAGCGCAATGGTGTTTAAATTATAGCTATTTTATCAGCGTAATTTCTGTCTAGCGTATTTGTTCGGGTCAGATGTTATCACGATATTGATTAATATGATCTTAATCTCATTATCATATTATCCTCATTTCTGTCATCTGCAGCGCTCCGCTCTCTGGCATCGCCCTTATCGCGCATTCGGCATGTCTGCACCTAATCCCGAAATCACCATCCTCTACTTTGCGGCGGCATCAACAGCCACAGGCAGAACGAGCGAGCAAATAACCATCCCATCCGCTGGCCTCCCCCTATCCTCCCTCAGTGACCTACTTGCATCACGATACCCAATCACGGATCTCGCCAAGGTCCTGCAAACAAGCCAATGGAGCGTCGACGCAGAAATGGTCGACGATCCAAGCTCTGTAGTTCTGAGAGGTGGAGAGGAAGTCGCCGTCATCCCCCCAGTGTCTGGTGGTTGACTTGGGTCAGTTGACGTGTCACACCAGTCCCGGGTGTGGAAGATGCTATGTTCTTTGATTGTCGAGGCAAGGGCACTAGGATTAAAATGGGGGGGACTCCAAGTCACAGTAGTACTGTACTTCACCTGCATATTAATGCCTGCTGCCGGCCGCATGGCCAGTCGACAGCAATATTATTTATGCTTTGTGAGGATGCAACGATTCCATGTAGTACACATATCCTTCTCCGCAGATGCACACCATTTTGACGATCACCTGGTTGAAACTGCTTACTTGCACCTTCGTTCTCACCATCTCCTTCCTCTGGTCTTCCCCTCCGACCTTTCTCTTTCCCCTTCTGCCTCATTTCCGCGGCCCAAGCTCTTTACTACACCAACCTATGACAAAATCTGCATTCCGAGCAACTCGTCTCACACCCTCCACGTTTCTCGTCAAGGAATACAACGATATATTCTCTGAGCACCCTCACATCTACGTCAAACTCCTACCTTTAGTCAATACCGTTCTCGTCATAGATACTGGAACTGGCGGAAAATCTTCTGACCCCGACGTTGAGGTGACAAGTCTGCGCAAGTTTATCGAGTCCGTTGGCGTCGCAGACAATGACGGGCGGCCATTGAATGAAGGAGGAAAAATGAAATACATAGTCATTACAACGCATTGTCACTACGATCATATCTGTAAGCCATTTGGAGTTGAATGAACTTTGACTGGAAACTGATACACAATCGCAACAGTGGGTATTGAAGACTTGTGAGTGTAACGGGAACATCCAAAGACCTCGTTCTGATCCAGGATTTCAGTGATGACTCGGCGATCCTGGCCTCAGCACATTCCAAGGCCTTCCTATCACCTTCGAGACTTCCCGAGCATTCCCTCTGCAATGCATTGCACATCAGGACTCCCAAGTATGCCCCCAGGCTTGTCCCACATGGGTATACTGTCACCTCGCCGACGCATCCCTACGTCCCTCTCAACATCACTATCCTCCATACGCCGGGTCATACACCAGATGAGCTTGCGGTGTATGATGCAGGCGAAACGATGCTTTACGTTGGCGACAGTCTCTATGAGTATGAACCTATCATCTTCCCGACTGAGGGTTCAATAACGGCATGGCTCGAATCGGTGGATTACTTGATGGCATTCGTCGCAGAGATAAATGAGAAGCTTCGGACGAGGAGCAGCCCCCAGGCAAAGGAAGTCCTGGTTAATGCAGGGCATCGGACGGCAGCTCGACCGGCCATGCAAATTCTTGCTGATTCAAGAGCGTTCATGGATGATGTGTTAAAAGGAAGGGAACCAGTGAAAGGCAGGTTGAAGGTGCGAGGAGAGGAGAACGTCGTCTATGAACAAGCTGGGGGCGCATTTTCGTTGCGATGTCCGGAACGCTTGATTGAGGAAGCACGTAAAAGTGCCTAGTAGATCCCACTTGTACTTTAGAACTATATCTGGAAGCGAATGGATGAATAAATTTGGGCTACCACTTCATCAAGTCTTTTTGTTCTTTAGGAAATCTTGCTCCAACTGGGCAAGGAACGCATCAGCGTCAGGATTAAGACCCGCCTTTTGCGCCGGCTTCTTCACCGGCTTTGGAACGTAGGTAGCTGTAGACTCGAGCACAGCGAATGGATCGATCTCGGCCACTTGGATTTCAGGTAGAGAGGTGGGCGTGGAACTCTTGGCATCATCCGTAGGGGTGGTTTTAGGCTTCTTCCTCTTCTCTTCCAAGATCTTCCTTCGCTCTTCAATCTCTCGTTTCCTCTTCTCCATCGCCCGACTTTTTGTCGAAGTCTCTTGCATGCCTTCCACCTCTCCAGGAAGTACGTCCATAGCACCCGTTTCCTTTCTCGTCTTCTCTGTTTCCTGACGTACAGCCTTCAATTCTTCCATTTGTTTCCTTCTCGTCTCCTCGTCCGCGGAGAACTGATAAAATCCAGCTCCTTTAGCCCGCACTTCTTTTGTCGAGTCGTAGTGCACATTTAGCGGATTGTTTTCCTCAGCATATTCCTTCGCAATTTCTGCAATGCGTTCTTCTGAAGGCGTGTATGTGGGAAAATGGTTTACTGGATTATAAATGACCAGATCTTCATCAGAGTCCTGGTTGTCGGGATCATTGCGCGGAAGAAGCTCTCGAGGCACTTCTGAACGACGAGCAGTCCTAACACGGCCAAACTCGTCTTCGTATTCAATGATAGGGTCATCATCGTCCTCTGGTGGCTTCGAGACAGTCAATGACTCATCCACGTCGTCGCTGTCGGATTCGTACGAATCAATAGGCCTGCTATCAAACTGGAGAAACTAAATCAGTGCGCATATAACCACCATTCAAGATATAATGCATACATCCACCAACAGCGCATCATACTGCTTGTCGCTCAATCCCCCAGACTTTCCTCTCCGCAGCTTGTCGTATATCTTCGCCTTGCGCTCCAGAACCGCACGGGCCGACTCGAGCGTGGGCTTGCTGACCTCTTCTAACTGTATATCCCTCGAAGCACGCGAGTTGACACCTTTGTTCTGGCGAGCCCATATTGTAGGTTTCTATAATCATAATCCTGGTTCAGTGTGGAGTTCAGTAGGATGACTTTCGTCAGCCCACCTTGTCTGGTCGTTTAAACCCGCCAACTATCGGTGTGTTCTTCCCTGCTGCCTTGTTTTTCGCGAACTCGGCTTCTTGTTTTGATAGCTCTGCCTTGAGATCGAAGAAAGAGCTAGCGCTGACACCTTTCGCCTTGGCTTTGGCGGTATGGGACATGGATGAGGTCAAGGAATCATTCCGAAAGTCAGTCACCTATGTGTGACCTTCTTGTCACTACTCAGACTCTTCTTTCATTCACTTTCCTTTCCCATAATCAACTGTTTATAACTTTCATTATTCTTCTGCTAGTAGCTGATCCCTGATCCAAAAGTGTAAAGTATGTCTTTGAACGGAACGTTGACCCAATATGGGGCCAAAAGCCCCACAAGAAGGATTTGCCAGAGACTAGTCCTCGCATCCGGGAAAGAACCGACGGTGGGCGGAAGTTCTTTCAGGCTCCCCCGAATCAGGAGGCTTCAGAATTCGGCACTGAAGAGATATATTTGGCTCATGCACTCGAAACGCCACCAAATCTGCGGACCTTCTCCAACCTACGACGAGCCTTGCCCAACTGTGATGTCAGACACCTCAGATTATCAGAGTCGAACCATCTCGACCGTCTTTCCAGACCCTCGGGTACTGCTTTCTTTGTCTGTAGTACTGGTCATTTTAGCAAAATGGGGTACTGCATCCGTGGACCACGTGAAGGGCATTAACTACCTCAGAGACTTCCAACGGTATCCCTGCCCCAAAGGAAGGTTTTAATTTCTGGGAAGATACCCGGGTGTTCAAAATTCTGAGCGCACCATCATGAGATTGCCACCCGAATTTCATTGAAGCGAATACAGGTGTAATATTCTTCTATCCATTTCCTTATGGGCTGGATCAAACTCCTTCATATTTGAGCCCGCTTGGCAGGCAATGGAAAACACGTCCTGGAGTGTTCCTTCTGTTGGCGATGCTACCCAGAAAGGCATTACCAGCTCGAGTGAAGGGTTGTAAAGTAGTAATAGAGGGGAGACCAGAAAACGTCTGGTAAAGCAGTGCTGGAGTTTTGCGCATACTTGTAAACCATGTTTACGACTGACCGATTCAACGATCGACTTATCTCCTATTCATCTCCTTGGGTTTCGTGAGTGCTATATTAACTCCAGTGAAGCCTCGCAGTCGTTACTGCAGGCTTACAATACTTCATTCCATCGCAGGTATGGAGATTGATTCCAATGGTCAAATTTGGGTACTAACATCCTTAGCACTTCGCTTATACTGTGGAGAGCTTTTGTTTTTGGGGAAGCTTGAGTCATACGTCCGCCGAGAGATATGGGTGCGCGATAACGTACCTTGAAGAAAATGCATGACACATACTCCGGACTTAAAATGCAGTAGAACTTTGGTAATCGAGAAGGGACTCAAGCGCAGCGATATGTTTCCGATAGAGGGAAACTGGTTGAAACTGTCAAACCTATTAGACATGGATTAATTAGGTGCTGAACACTACGTCCTGCTACTATGCTACTTATACTTTGTTTGAGATATATCGTAGGTTTGGGACCTCGCCAACGTATACCCCAGCCTGTCATATTAAAATAACACAGCTACAATAACGAAATAACGAACGAATAGTGAGTATAATAAGCACACCCAAATGGTCGTGACCCGAAAGGAAATCCACACCACATAGATCGTCATCTGTGCCTCGGACTTATATATAACACAAGCAGCCTTTGTGGCAAGCTTTCTGGGTCCGTTATATAACAAGGTATGAAGGCGACCCAAGCCATCATCCCACTCCCGCGGCTGTGCTTGTCCAAAAACAAAGGCAGTATTATAACACATGAGACCACAGCTTGTCTTAGCCATTCAAACAGGGGAGTCCAACGTCTTCTCAAGCTAAGACGCGCTTTAGTCGGGTGTGATGACTTGCAGACGACCAACTTACCTTAATACTCAAGTCTGAATTGTGGATGAAACTGGGCACATGAATCACAATCCCGTCTTTTGTTTTACTCCCTTCTAGTCGATGAGGAGAATTCGACCGAATCGTAAGCTCATAGTCATCCGTGTGGCTAGATTGCGTCTGGATGTGGCTCAGCGCACTCTGCTGCTGCATTAGGTTAATGCTATCTCGTCTGCGCTTTCGTCCATTCAAGGAAACCATTAGGGCATTGGTATACCTACGAAGTTGTCAGTGGTTGTATGGAGGAGAAACATGGAGAATGACTGACAGCTTCCCTAATAACAAAGCCCTAAAGACCCCGAGGTTAGTTCGACACATTCTCAGCAACACGCAGAAGACTTACGGTGCTTGGTGTATACTAGTATTCTTGTATAGCTCAAACAAAACCAGGTCAACCAACGCCGTTATCGCTGTTACTGCGCCAGTTTCAATGGCATGAATTATAAGCTTGTTGACCATCGCAGCCGTGTGGCCCCAGGGCGAGCCACGACCCGCTTCCACGTACTGCGACGGACGGGTCATAAGTCGTGGCTCAAACTGAAAGCCAAATGACACGTACAATGGATATCATAGTTACTGCAATCAGGATGTCGCACGCAAGACTGCCTCCGAGCCATATCTAGATGGAGCCATATAGTATCAGAGCGTTACGCCGAGGAGACAATAGCGGGACGAACCTCTACTATCCAGGTTAGTTCTGCCACACGTTCCCATGTACTAGTCATGCCGAACTGAAATGCTGGTAAATCACTTGAACGATACGACAATGATGACGACACACGGCAACCGCTCCATAGATCGCGGAAGCGCTTTGAAGCAATGCGACCTATTCCATCCTTGATCAGAGTTACCGAAAGTATGAAAGAGTTGTGGGTCATACCATGGCGATAACAGTCGACATTAACTTCGCCAAGCTCGGGTAATTAGTAGACACCTGAAGGACCCATATCCTCCTGATAAATTGGTCCCAGTTAGCCCTAAGAGTCCAAATTGTACCACGGGACACATACCAGGCAAAGAATAGTTGGACGATCAATGCGACTTTACGTTAACCGCGATGAGTAGTGTCTTCCACAACAGGAAGAACGCAACATACTTGTGCCACTCAGCGCTGGAAAACTGGCCGCGGACCAAGGGAGAAAGCGGTCGACTGATGCATCCCCCCAGCCAGAGACGAGAATCCGCCATGAGTAATCCATCATCAACCCCGTTTGTAGCAGCTCAAGCGCAAATAATCCAGCAACTACTCAGATGTAGGGTCTGAGCTAAGCGGAACGTGGATCCACCTACCCAAGCATTTGAGACGTCGAGAGTCCTCGGGGTATGTCAGGATATATATATCTAAAAACGAACTTTAAGACTCCAGTTTCTAAATGGACCAAGGATAAACAGTCAAAGCTTACAGGCTTGTAAGACCAGCGTGCCGAGCAAGCACCAATTGAGTACCGTCCCAACGAACTATGGACGAAATATTAAGTCTGAAAATTAAGGGGAAGCGAGAATGGGAACTTACGACTGGACCAGTTCTGCCGAAGCGTAAATAAGGATGTTACACAGGGCATGCACTCGGTGGGAAAAAGCTTACAGTGTCACCTTTTCCTCAGCGAGTGTCGGCATTGTCGTATCGCTTTCCCTCTCCAAGAGTGCAGGAGTATACGTCTTTAGGCTTCCGTGCTTCAACCGCTTGAACACAATATCGCGAAATAAAAGTTGCGGATGGGAAGGACAGCGAACCAGGCCACTCGAATAGTCCAGAGATGTGATGAAGAGAGGGGGACGTGTCCCGCGAGCTCCAGTAGAAGCAGCAGGAAGTGGCTGTGGGGTACACTAGAAGAAAGAAACTCAACCTCAATCCCCATATATACTTTCCAGCATTCTCCGGGTCGAATAGCACTATGCCAATCTAACGCCCCATGCCGCATTAGAACCTGGCCAAGATCCCGGGTCTACGAGCTAAAAGTAGTGGGGAGGAGTTGAATGTCCCGTCCTTATCGCAGCCCTGGAGATTTGCGATCCGGATCTGTCAGTGATCATTTTTAGATGACCGGCTTGTACACAATTGGCCGTTCTCCTAGAAAAGTTCGTAGTATATGAAATCAGCATGAGGCGTGCCTACGTTGGTTTTGGAAAGGTTCTTTGCTTGCAAGTCAGAAGCCTATCAGACTGAGTCAAGTTTCTTTGAGCCCTTGCGCTTAGGTTTGACAAAAGGTATCGAGTGAATCTGACAAAACCACAGAGCCATCCATCAAATACGTGATGCCAGAAGCTGCCCGGCTCATTAAAGCGGGAGCACGTGGGTGCCGGTTCACGGTTCCATAATTGGCCAGAGGATGGGGTACAAAGAACCCAACCAGTCCCCAGAACCACACGGGCTCACCCTTGGCAGGGAAGCGGGTTTCGCACCGACTTTTCCGTACCTCGGACTTGATGGCGGAAAGCTCGAAGTTCACAACTACCGGCAGAGTGTTAAGTCAATAGGAATGACGAGGACAAGGGGCTGGCCGATATAGGCAATCAAAACGTCATTTACACCAATGTCCGTGTTTCAATGAATAACTATGACCCTCGTACATATCTGTACCTGACTTTAGCAAACCATTCTAAGTGTGTGGAGAGATCGATACTTACGTTGCGTCTATCTGCGTCAACTGCGGCAATGCCAGCATGATCTTACGCCGGTATCCCGTCATATCTGTCGTCTGACATGGGTTAGCTTCAAGATATAGTGTCCTCAGTGATCGAATATGGGACAATTGCTTGTCCAACGCGAGTAGATCCGGGATCTTGTTGCCGTTCATCTGTTCGAGTGGCATTAGTCCGACGTATCAAGTGGGGTAGGCAGTCAACCAGTCATACCCAAAGTTCCTGTAGGCTAGTCAGGTGGGCGATATTTTCTATCGCAGGGATGAAGTTGTTGCCCACATCCAAAGTAGTCAATTTGATCTTCGGATGGAAATGTCAATCGAATGGCCGAAAGGAGAACAAGAAAGAAAGTGACAAGGATCATGCTCACGTTATGGTCTAGCCCCTCTAGTCGTTCAATGCCATTATGGCTCAAATACAGCTGGTCAAGCTCCTTCAGTTCTTCCAGGTTTTCGAGCTTCGTTATGCGATTGGATTGCAGTGAGAGGATCTTGAGCTTTTTCAGGCTGCCAAGTCCCTCTAGTTTCGTAATCTTGTTCTTGCCGAGCCATAGTTCTTCAAGATTGACCAGCGCATCTAACCCTTCTATTTTCTGCCGGCAAGTCAGAGAAAGCATTGGTGCCAGACCAAGTGTGCCACGTACCCGGATTCTATTTCCACCAAGCTCCAAGCTTCTAAGCGTGATAGAATAGTTAAGGCCAGTAATCTTGGAAATCTTGTTTTGTACAAAGTAAACGGTATCCAGAGACGTGAGATGTTCTAGCCGGTCGGGAACAGAGCGTAGGAGGTTGAACGACAAGTCAAGCACACTGTTGTCAGATGCAAATCACCATTAGTATGTCACCACCTCCACAAGCTGTGGGCGGAAATGAAATTCACACTAAAGGAGAATACCAAAACGTACGTCAACTTCTGCAATTTATCCAGCGCCACGCCAACATGTTTGATCCTGTTGTCGTACAGATCCAACTCTTCCAGCAGAGTCAGTTGGTGGAAGATCTCTGGGTCGAGATGGGATATCAAGTTTTGTCGAAGACAGAGTTTCCTGAGGTAGTTTGCAAAGCGAGGAAGATGGAGATTTGCAAGAGAGCCAATCCGCGAATGCAAGAGTTCGAGTTCCTGAGATAGATTCGATATTCACGTTCACACGACAACGACAAGACGCACAAATATCAATGTCAAGAACGGAAAGAAGTCAAGGAACTCAGCATACGCACAGTTGTTTCGTCAGGGAAATCAGACAAAAAGTCGCCATCATCTTCTTCCTCTTCCTGACCATTCTGGCCATCGCCGTCTTCCTCGTCGGTATCATCTCCATGCGTGTCGGCTTGTTGCGTTCCTGGCAACACAACACGCGCGCTCGGCCCAGATCTCGCCTCCTCACTGTGACGGGGGACACCAGTCTTGGTTAGATCATAAGTAGTTAGTTAAAGGTGAACTTACTTGCTGCCACCGTTCCCTTCTTTGACCTTGCCTTTGTTCCCCGATCTATCTCCGTCCACTGTCTGGGGCGTTGTTGTGGCGATGGTAGACACCTCACTCGGGTCCTCGCTCGTAGGGGTGACGACACTCGCAATTTCTACCTTCTTTTCTTCCAGAGACATTCCACCCTTGAATTCCTTCCACCTCAGATGATACCAATTTGGGACCATGCCAAGTTCGAACTCACCAAACAGCAAATTTTCTAGAAAGTCGCGAAAAGCAGAAAGGCAAGAGAGTCAAAACCCGGAGCTAAACGAGGGATTGTATGTTTAACACAGTAACAACCCAAGCCGTTGACTCGATGGAAGCCCTTGGAACTCTCACTGATCCTGCCGTTCCTGGAGTGGCTGTACGTTTGAACGGCAACACCCCCATCAGATAAGATAAACTAAATGAGACTGACGTCACCTCGCCTGCCACCTTCAGACCCCTTGCCCATTGCACATAACCCTCACGCTCTACAAAGCGCCCAAAATGTTCTTTCGAGGGCTCTAACCTCTTATAACTCCAAATATTCTCCGGCATACCCGAGATTATCCCCCCGGATCACCCATCGATTAATGCCTCTCCTTCCCATTCAGAAACCACAAGTTTGCCATGAGGTTTTGGACGCTTCCAACCCATTGCGCTGGCTGTGGTTGTCATGCGGAACGTTGAACACGGCTGGACAGAACAGTTCAATATATTTTACGTGTATGATGTACACCATGTACTAACATACCACCAAGCGCTAAGGTAGGATAAGAAGATCATACCGTACTTACTATAAGTACCCTATTTTTAATCATAATGGGGTTGTAGAGTATCGAAAAATATATGGCCACACCATGTATGTGAAAAGGAAGGAAAGAAGAAAGAAGGCGACGGGACGGCAAAGAACTAACACAAAAGGAAGCCACAATGCAAGCATACAACCGCAAGGCAGAACTGATTACTCGAATCAGGCCACGCGACCAACAAGAAGAAACAGAGAAGAGTACGGATGCATAATAAAACGGGTAGAGAGTATGTTGCAGTTAATATTCGGAGCTAGTAGTAGTAGGATACTATTCGGCATGACCGTTTCATTATTAAGCTGACACAAGAGTGGTTGCGAGTGTGAGGGTGACGGGGGACTGGGTTGAGGTGAAATGCCCGGGGAGCGAAAGGGGAAAAGGGAGAAATTCGATCCTGTCCTAAGGCTGGAGGCATGGACATAGGGGAAGGTGGTGTCGTGTGTCGTGCAGTCGTCTGAAAGCCAAGGCATGGCTCTGGCGTTTGGTGGTCCATAACTGAAGCCAAAGATTGAGGGAGAAGATGTAAAAGAGAACACCTAGGTAGGGGGCAAGAGAACTAACATCCCCAAGCCTAAACCAAAAACCCAAGTACAGAAACGCGAAGAAGGCCATAAGCTCGGAAACCCACGGAAACAGAAGTGAAACGTAAACAATGATAGTACTACAACTCCGCCAACAACACAGGGTCGGCGGAAGTGTGGGAGGAATCGTCCATTCAGAAATAGTTGCAGGCAGGAGACACGAGGATGGGAGGAGAGAGTGGATGTAATCCAAGATGGTGATGGCGACGATACAACTGTCAGCCGTATCATCATCCTTGCACGCGTGTGTATGCGTATACGAAGGGAGGCGAGAGGGTCCAGGTCCAGCCAAGATAAATGCCAGATGTCGATGATGTTGATGCCAGATGACCAGCTCAAAACGTCCGGAGATTATCCACTCAAAACAAACACCCATCAGCGAAGACGAAAACGACGTGAAGTCGAAGTCGATCAGATCACTGCCCTCCGAGGATCGACCTCTTCCCGCTCCTCATGCTCCCACCAGGCCCAACCGGACTCTCTGTACTAAGAGGGGTTAAAGGTTCCCTTCCAACGCTCGATCCGCTTCCTCCCCCACCACCCATGCCAGTGCTACCTCCGCCGTTTTGCACCTGTCCCGATAGCCCATCATCACCATATTCCAATTTAACACCCCCGCTCATCGACCCAAGCGAAGTATGCATAGTATTATTCGGACTAGACCCCATAATCCGATCCATATATGCCAACGGCGGTAGCTGCATCCCGTTTCCCGCACCTACACCGGAACCCGAACCTGCACCGGCGCTAGGACCCATTCCGGTCCCATCATCAGTAGCCTCAGTAGCCGAATGCGGTACCGACAACGGGGTCAATGGTCCAGCCGCAGGTCCGGTTACAATGTTACCAGCCTGAGACAATGGTGATGGCCTTGAGGTATACCCGGTATGGACATAATGTCCCGGACCCGTAGACCCAGGTGGATGCCCAGAGAACGCAGAATGTGGTGAATGCGAATGAGTACTCGAAGCTTGGGGCGAACGCAAGGGGTGAGGCTGGGGATAAGAATGAATGTTCAACGGTGGGATCGCTCGATCGGGTTGCTGCGCAGGGGGATTATAATGAATGAATCCGATATCCTGATTGGAATCCGGGTGAGGTGTTGAAGCCGAAGGAGGAGTAGGCGTAGTCGGAGAACCACCGGATAGAGATAGAGCCAAAGATCCAGAAGCCGAAGCCGAAGGCACAGAAGTCGAAGCCGGGGGTGAAGGCGATGGAGTCAACACACCCTCATTTCCGTTGCTACTACCTCCCACAGCGGCGCCCACACTTCCGGCAGCAAGTACGGCATAGTGTCCATGCCCATGTTGGCCCCCGTCACTTTCACTTATACTCCCACCTGGAGAAGCCCCAGGCGCGCCATATTCTGATCCAGACCCAAAACTTCTCCTCAGCATAGTGGTCGCATACCCAGGGGAGCCGCCTGCAGCAGCAATAGTCGCAAGTGGAGGTGTCATCACACCACTTGCAGAGTCCCTATTCCTCTGCCTGATTCCCCTCTTCACATCAATACCGTTTGCGCTTCCATTCCCTCCAACGATGTGGTGATGGTTCAGTTTCTCGTCGACTTTATCAGCCTTCTTTTTGCGATTTTGTCCAGCACCTGCCGCGCCACCGTCTTTTTTGGCTCGTGATCGGGCATATCGCAGCCCACATCTGTCGTAATTCATGCCGATGAGGTAGGTGTCTGGAGATAATGCGAAGAGAAGCAGGCTTACGCATTGCACAATTCTTTCTTTCCAGAAGGCCCTTTCCGCCATTCGGGACTGGTAGTTGCACCACAACTGGAGCATTCCAGAACTCCCGACGGTCTATTTCCGGAACCTCTTCCGTTGCTCGGGCTAGTCGTATTGTATTGATCACCGCCCCTGATTGAGCCAGGGCTAACACGTCGTTTCGGCGGCGGAACAATGCTTTGAATAGAAGGATTCGCGTTCAGAAAAGACGATGCTGCAGGCAATACGCTTGTACTCGGATTATTAGCGGTAATTGTAGCGTTTGTTCTCGAAGTATTGGTGTACGTTCCGTAGGCTGGAGATGGGGCTCGATAAACCTCGTAACTACCTGGCGATGTTTGCCAGGACGGTCCGGGTGCCGGTACACTAGAGTAAGGGGCGGAACGGAGATTGCTGTTATTAATCGATGAGGAAGGTTGTGCAGGGGCGGGCGGTAGGGGGGAGACTGGGTGCGTCGGACTGGGTGTGTCCCATTGCTGGTGGGCGGGAGGTTGTTGAGTGGTGTGATAATTTTGCTGGGTTTGAGACCATCGGGACGGGGAGTAGGTCGGGGGCGGAGGCTGAGTTGGCAGAGACTGATGGGCCAGATACCCCTGGTTATACGCAGGGGCGAAGGGTGGATAGGAGAGGGGTGGATCGTAATAGGAGGGGCCGGGCGGAGGTGGGTAGCTCGAAGGGTTGTTGGTATTATAGGCGAGTTGGTGCTGCATATTGGCGGAATTGGCAGAGGTACTGCGTATGGATGACTCTACCTTGTGGCAGGCGAAAATTACAGAACCTAGCATTTGGTAGAGGAAAAATGAGTGAGTACGTATGAGGGAAGGGAAACGGAAAGGAAGAACGGTACCATGCGGTATAAAGATGCTCTCAACCTCGCCAAGTGAGGGAGACATGAGTTGGGTGGCCCTGTACCTGCGTGTGCAGCTCGTTTTGGCATCGTTACCTTTCTGTGGACCCGAGCCCATCTCCGCGTTCTCCACGAGTTTGGCAAATTCCCTGCCCGTAGGGCCATTGCCTTGATCCGGAGGCCATGAGAGGAGAAGTTGGCGGCCGGGTTGATTGGCCAGGATCTGGAATATCCTGGTATGAGTGCCGGATGGGGATTGTGGTACACACATGAGGAGGCGGTGGAAAAGGAGTTGAATTTGTTCCGGAGGCATGGATGGGGTTCCACACCAGTTGGTCCAGTGAGACTTGTGGAGTTCGTCGTTGTCGCTTTGGGGATCCAGGTCGACTGTGGCATGAATAAAACAGAGGACGAGACCTTCGGCGGCCCAATTGATGACAATGTCAACGGCCATATAGTTGGCGTCTACGGAAATCTTTTCTGCGTCGGACCACGGCGGAAGCGGGCCCGTATAGCCTAATTGGCGGCGGACCTTGGATAAACGTGAAAACCGGACACTGGGGGGGAGGGGGGGCGAGTAAGAAGAAAAAAGAATTTGGGGGGTGACGATAAGGAAATAGCGTACCGGGTGACGGAACCATGAAGGGTGCGGCTCTCTAGAACATTCTTGAGGTCGGCCTTTGCGGAAGCCTGTTCGTCGGGATGAACAAAGGATAGGAGAGACTTTCCGACGAGAAGGTCAGCCTGTGCGTCAAGATGATAGGCGAGAACAGGGTCGAGATAGATGAACTGGAGGTCAGCGGAGAGAAGAGCCCAGTCTGTGGAAGGTGAGTGGTGATCGATCGTAGGAGAAAGACACGCACAACAGCGAGTTTGACCGAGCTTTGGGAGGTGCTGGTAAGAGTCCATCATCAACCACAATCCTCAGCTGGCTGGCCGACTCTGAGACTTGTCCATCTCCACTCAGGGGCACAGATCTCCCAGATCCTGTTTGCACACGCTTGCCTCCTACCGTCATGGCCATCCCTCCGAGAAAAAACATCTGGGTCGCTGCAGGTGACGGCGACCTCGACCGTGTCAGAGAACTCGTCGAGCAACATGGGCTCGACCCAAATATCCCTGATGACTTCACGTACACGCCCATGTACGTTTTCTCGCGCTCGAACGCCACCCGCTCTCACCCTCCCCCAGGCATGCCGCTGCCTCCTACGGCCGACGACACATCCTCGAATATCTCATCTCTCGCGGTATGTCCTCACTTGCACTTGCGCTTGCTAGTGCACTCACGATTCCCAGGCGGCAACGTCAACCTTACCGACGATGAGGGTGACACCCCACTCTATACGGTTGAAGACATCGAAACCGCTCAATTTCTCATCCAGCATGGCGCCACCATCGATTGCCGGAACAACGAGGGCATCTCTGTACGTTGCCCTTCTCTCCGATCCTGGGCCAGAATTACCAAATTGTTGTAGCCTATCGAACACCTCAAGGAAGATTTCCCTCAAGTAGCTGCTTATCTCGAAACTCTGCTCCCTTCCGCCTCCGCAGACTCATTCCCTGTCCCTGCCTCCGATTCCCCTGTACCTGTCCCTGTCCCTGCCGCACCTTCATCGCCATCCCAGCACTCGCAAAACGCTGCGTCTGAGAATCTCACAAACGATCTCATGAGCCGGATACAGAACCTCGCACAGGAACAGGGGGGCGCAGAAATGGACGAGGAACAGCTTAGACAAATCGTTACTGCCTCTGTATTGGAAAGCTTTGCTCGCGGGCACGAGATGCAACAAGAACAGGAGATCCGGGAAGCCGAGGACGCGAGCGAAAAGCGAACGAGGGTAGAGTAATTGGCACAATATACGCCTATTTCATCATTGGATATCCTGGCGATGTCGAGTGATCTATACCATTATATTTTCTGATCATGATCGGTTGAGGACATGGTCATTGCGATGATCAGGGTGATCTGTATCCAGTATTTCAATTACTCGACTAATTGTTCGTTTTGCTGATCACTTCTCTTGAGCGATCACTGATTAATGATTAATGATTGATTGATGCTGCTCGATTAGGCAGCCATACCCACCAGCCCGAGCCCAACCCCAGACCCCTGTACGAGGTAGGATGAGAAAAACCGATGCCTGCCGAGGCACCTCGTGAAATATTATATGTATCGGGTTCACGTGTCTTGGGCATGCCTGCGTACTGCTGCCCTCGACCCTGGGTTGTTTCGTAACAGAAAGTCGTGACACTCGGAACTTCGGGTCTATGGTACCATGCTGAAGCGGTTGAACTTGACGCGCTGACGCGTCGTGGGACACCAGCGCTTCATTGACAACTAACAATGTTGTCGCGTCCTGTTATCTAAATGAGTTTACGTCTATTGACGTGTTATTTGGATCTGATCAGTATCTCCGAATCTGCTTCTTTGCATTAGACGCTGTCGGTCTTGTCCCTTTCCAGACACGAGAACCGCCTGGGAATCTTGTCCTCAAACTCACACTCCAAACTGCCTGATATTTTTCAGAGGACAGGAAGAAGGACAAGCAGACAATCCTTTCAGAACTCTCCATCACGACTGTGAAATCTAATCCCATTAATTCAAACTCTCACACCATACCGGGTTCGATAATCTCACAAAAATGGCACAGTGGGATAGCACACCTTTCGCAGCACTCGCAACCTTCCTCACTCTACATGACATCGCACAGGCCAAGGCCACCTTCAGTCCAACAAAAGCCACCAATGGAGCATCCCGATCTCAACTGCCACATGCGCAAAGGGAGCCCGAAGAGACGCCAGTCTTGAAGTTAATTAAAGAAGCGAGGGACAAAGGATATGAAACGATTTGTCTACCTTTAACGACGGAGAAATGGAAGGAGAGGTGGGAGGGGATGTGTTTATTGCCTGGTACGCCTGCGTCCAGGTTAGAAAATCTCAGGATGGCAGATGCAGAGGAAGGCGAACGCGCCAGATCCGAGGATACGGGAGGGGAGACCGAAAAAGACTCCGAGACTGGAGAAGAGGTCGATGCGAAAGAGGAGAAGGAGGGTGAGATCGAAAGGAAGAAAAAGGAACGTGCAGAAGCTGCGGAGCAGTGGCGCGCAAAGCCAGGATTCCTAATGGATGAGGTGACGATTACAAGGTTGGATGAGGCTGAGGGCATCGCGGTTATGATCTCAGATTGGTTGGAGCTTGATGCAGAGGACGATGGGATCCGACACGATGCTGAAATTGTATGTTCTTCTCTCCTTTATTCTTTGTCTTTCGAACCAATATCGTGCATTGGTAGGCTCTCCAGCAGGAACTTGCATATGCGTCATATCTGAACATCCACACTGCAATCCTCCCCGCACCGCGCAATAGATCCCACGTTGCATCCTACGCCCGTATCATCAACAACTGTCTCAAGAATACACCCTACATATACCTCTCCGTTCGTCTGCCCATATACAATCCCACCATCTTACAAGCACAGGCGCATCCATCCCCTTCACCATTCCAGCTAGCCTCAGGGGGCTCAGAATTGGCAATTGGATCATCTGGAGAGGTTGCTTCGACACCACCTCCACCTTCGTTCGTCATATCTCCGGGAACGCCACCATCGGCGAGTGGGATTTCTTCAGAGAGTGAGATGAATGCAACTTGGGAGATGTGGGATGTTATCAGGTCGATATGCGATTATAACACCCGGTTAACACTCAGTGGGTCCTTTGTCATCTTCACCTTAATGTGTCAAGTCCAATGAACACTGGATTGTAGCACTAGATTTGACGCCGCCTCTGCCAACAAAGCTGGGAGTCTTGAACAAATGGGCAGCAGAATCCGTCCGGTATATTTTCCTCCCCGCTTCAACGTTCATCGCGAACGCGAAAGGTTACCCTGTCCTACCAAAACCTACACAAGCATTCATACGAGATAGCATGATTGTAAGCTCAGAATACCTATCCTATTTTCTTTCACCCACTGATCAAGTTCATGACTCGGGAAGCATCGACCAACAGTGATATTTGCAGATGCCAGCGCAAACAAACACACCCGTGGAGGCGAAGCTGCATATTCTCAATATGTCAGGTTCTTGGAAAAGACGAGTCCGGTGGTGCGGAATGCGCAACAGGCGGGCACTGTGGAGAACTTTGCACAAGGGTACCAGGATTATCTGCAGGCCCCATTACAGGTATGTTCACGCGTGATTTTAAGCGTTGGTGGTGGCATGATCAGTCTGACTCTGGATTGTATAGCCCCTGATGGATAATCTGCAGAGTATGACGTATCAGACTTTTGAGCAAGATCCCGTGAAATATGAGAGGTATGAAGAGGTGGGCGAATTTGTTGGCTTTTGTTTTGAAGTAGCAATTGATTGAGGTGACTGTAGGCGATTTTCAGAGCGCTTATGGAGTGGCCCGTAGGGGGACGAGTGTAAGCATTAATTTGTGCCAGCATGCGTGGCGAGTGAACTGATGTTCGCGCAGTGTCTGTTGTATAGCCGGCGCGGGGAGAGGACCACTTGTGGCAAGATGTTTGAATGCAGTCGATCGATCCCGCAGGGAGGTCTTTGTATATGCGGTAGAGAAAAACCCCAATGCATACGTAACGTGAGTGGACTTCTCGGGAGACGTTAATGCTACACTTGGTATCTTAATGAAGTCGATGCTAGATTACAACAGAGGAAGGACCGGGAATGGGGAGATAGGGTGGGATTGCTGTTTGGCGATATGAGGTCATTAGACATTCCGGAACCTGTGGATATTTTAATCAGCGAGCTGTTGGGCTCTTTCGGGGACAATGAACTGAGCCCAGAGTGTTTGGATGGTGCGCAAAGGTTCTTGAAACGTAGGTCACGTCGGTTCTCTGCCTTACTGTATGCTTATGTGGGGCATTTAGCAACTGGAATCTCGATACCCTCGTCGTACACTGCGCATCTAGCGCCCTTGTCATCCTCGAAGTTATACAATGAGGCCAGAGGGACGAAGAGCGCCGAATCACTGGAGACACCGTACGTGGTTATGTTCCAGGCGGTGAACATCCTGAGCGGAGATAAGCGCGAGCCGGATGGGAGGTGCGGTTCACAGATTCAGGAGTGTTGGGAATTTGAGCATCCTAGGAGGGATGTTGCTCTTGACGTTAGGGGTAGGTTTAAGTCTGAGTTCCACCAGGCAATTGGCTGATATCTTTCTGCGTCAGGCATTCCCCTGACTAACAACCACAATGTGCGATCGGCGAGGTTGAGGTTCTGGATTCCCCATGCGGGCGTTTTGCAGTGAGTTCGGACTTGCACCTCGTATTTTTCGTGCCCTGTGATTGATAGTGGTTGTGTAGCGGGTTGGCTGGTTATTTTGAAGCAGCGAGTCCCCTTTCTCCCTCCACTTGTTTCCTGTGTTAACGCGTCGCAAAGATTTTGTATAGAAACATCGGACTGAGCATTCATCCACACCGCAAGGATCAGATATCCAAAAATATGTTGAGCTGGTTCCCATTATTCTTCCCGTTCAAGGTATATCCGTTCACCCCTGTACCACCCAGAGGAGGATTGGCGTCCTAAACTCGTCTTGATTCCTACAGGAGCCTCTTTACCTCCCGAGCAATTCTGAGTTGCAGGTGTCGATATGGCGCTTGACAAATGAACGTCAAGTATGGTACGAGTGGCATGCGGAATCGTTTTTGACCATCCCTGTCACTCCTGGCAGTCGGGATGAGCTGTCATCACTGCATTCCGTCGCCGGCGCCTCACCGAATTTATTTTCGTCCATGAGCATGCCGAGTCCCCTTGCGGATGACGACAGCTTTTTCTCGACAGGTCGTGGAACGCCCGCAAGGTCTCAGTCCCAGCCTCAACCGTTGGGCAGTTCGACGTTGGGCGGGTTTGGGTATGAGGTTGTCAAGATTGGGCATACGAGTTTGCATAATCCGGGCGGGCGGAGTAGTTGGATTGGGTTGTAGGTTTGCTTCTTTGGGACAAGGCTGTTCTGAGAGCTGTTACTTGGAGCACGAAGCAATGTTTGTGACTTTTTGTTGCGCTATCAATGGAGACCGGTCGGTGGTCTGTGCCCCCTACGGTGATATCTCTCGGTTAGAAAATTGAAATTTAGGGTGGCAAGGCAATGTGCATGTTGCATATTGACAGAAGAAGTGGTGGTGGGAGTCGAGGATTGGTCGAAGACTCGTTCGCATGACTTACGTATGGACAACATTGGGCCCCTCGTTGATATGGATACCCCTGATGTTTTCGGGGATCTGATTGCATTGGAGCACAAAAAATTTTAAGACTAAGTTTCGAGCTTCGCAGATGGTGGAGTTGGTGGATGGAAACAGGAGGATGACCGAATGGCCGGCGCAGCGGGCACCGAACCGGTGTGGCAGGCCGCGAAAGTACTAAAGCTTTAGCCCCCTTTACGTACGGGTTGCTTTTTAACAACCATCTTCTCGTCCACTCCTTTGTCTCCCGCCTTGTTTTACAAGACCGCTTTTGTGTCGTGTTCATTCCTTCCACTTGACTTTGGACCCTTAGTATAATGAAATACACCATCGTTGCCGCCCTCGCACTCGCATGTGCGCAATCCGCGTTCGGTTTGACGGTCAACACTCCGTATGTCCTCGGTGGTTTTCCTTGTGTTTGTATGCTGTTGGCTGACAGTGGGCGGTAGGTTGAACGTTGTGCAGTGCCGTGAGTAGACCATGTGGGAGGGGGCCGTATAGACTGACTGAATGTCTCCCGACAGAACCTATCCTCCTTTCATGGAGCGACGGCACTAGTCCTTTCTATCCTTCTATTATCCCTGGTGCGCTTCGTTTCGGACGCATATATTTCATTGTCTGACTAAAATCACGAATAGGTGGCCAGCCCTCTGCACCTGCAGTAAGTTTTGCAGGTTTCGGCATACCTCCATGGGAATTTGGTCTAAATTAAGTGGTTTGCAGATCAAGTCCTTCGATGTCACCGACAAGCAGAGCCTGACATGGGTCGTCGATGTCCCGGCTAACACTGGCATGTGAGTGTTTAATATGTAGCTTGGCGATGTGGCATGTTGATTATGTTGTTCAGCACTATTGCTCTCAAGGATAGTACCGGTGCTATAGCTTACACGGATATTGTAACTGTTCAAGCCGGTTCTGACCAGAGGTAAGTCCTTCGTGTGCATTCATTACCTTTGACTTTTTTGATATGTCATTTATACAGCTGTATGAATGGCTCCTCAGCTGCTGGAGGCGCAACTTCACCAGCGGCTAGTGGTGCTCCACCCGCCACTACTGCGGGATCAACTACTGCTCGTTCGGGATCAACTGCTGCTGGTTCGGGAAGCGCTGCTGCGGCATCTGCATCGTGGGTATCGCACTTTTCCATGTGTTGGGCAGATTTCTGATAGTTGAGATCCTGTAGTAACGGTTCATCCACTCGTCCTACTGGCACTCAGGGTACTGCTACTTCTGCGAAGCCTTCGAGCGGTGCGGTTCGTACCTCGGTTAGCTATGGGCTCGCTGGTGTTCTGGCAGCCGCCGGTCTTGCACTCTTCTAGCTTCCGGGTTTCGGTTTATTACCGGCACTAGTACCACCCTTCTATTTGTATATGGACATGATTATCACCTACGATTAGAATACCACTATTGCGGCAGTCACGTCCTTGAATGATGAGTTTCGCCACCCATAAACATTGTATCTTGGGGGTCACCTGAGGACGCGCGCACGTGATGTGACGCGTTGAACAGGGACACGTGAATGGCAAAAGAAGCAAGAAGTACCTTTTTTTATCGCCCTCTCGTCACTCGTGGAAGTGGGAACTCGACTTGGTTTGACTGGGTTCTCCCTGAACACTCAACCGACAGCCGGTGTTGCTGGTTGTGTCCTCCACGTCCTCCCTATATCCCTGACTATCTATTTTGCTTTGCACATTCCTTATTACTTGATTATCCTCCACTATGGCAGCTCTCGAGAATGATCCGGTTCCCAGTGTCCTTCACTCGATAACCAACGTCGGCGAGCCTATCGTCGACACTCCAACCAAAGTCTCAGCTGCTGACGCGTTAGATCCCCCTATGAAGGAGAACCAGACCCTCGACTCAACAAATACCCAGCTGGCAACTGACGGCGGTGTTGCGTCGTTACCGGAAGTTACCAAGCTTTCCTCGGAAGAACTCGTTGTACGTGGTCCCTCTGCTCGCTGTGCTGGCAGCATGAATACCTACTAACTATATGCGCAGAATGTTGTTACAAATATTTTGCCTGAGGCTAAGAAACTCGCGGATACCACTGAGCCTGTGAATACCCAAGATGGAAGTGATGCCTCGAAGGCTGAGCAGAAGGAGCCTGCTGTACGCCATCTAAAGGATACTACTGTTGATACCAATGTCTCTGATGCCACCACTGTGGTGGAAAGGAGTGTAAGTCATGGTGATGCTGGATGTATGCTATCTTGACCAACATACCTGGTCATGTGCGCACAGGAGACTGAAGATATCTCGAAGGATGAAGTTGTGATTGACACCGTGGCCGAGGGTGACCGAGCTAGCTCTACTGAGGAGGCTCCTCTTGATTCAGTTCCAGGGAGTATTGAATCATTGTGACTGCCGTTCGCTCATCTCACCTTCATCCTTGCGTCATGTAGGTTGGGTCTCATGACACTGCAGCCGAAATCAGCCCTAGCGCTGAGGAAGCCGTTCCGACTGCGGGGACATCAGCTCTTGTGAGTGCTCGATGCTGGTGCTTTCATTATCCTTGTCGACTCACCGGTTATCCCCCGCATGAAGGAGGTGATCGGGCACGAGCCTGGACCAGGGTCAGTCATAACAGTTGACCCTGCCGTCTGCACTGATGTGGGGGTATGATTTCATCAAATAAGAGTCGTATTCTTATATAACTTTGATCGTTTAGGTTGCGGCACCAGTTGCGGAACAGGGGATGACGCAGACAATTTCCGGTGAATTAAATGAGGCCGCACATGTAAGTTAAATGCGTATTCATGATATTGGTATCCCCTAACGGGTTTGTTGAAAAGCCCGAAACGGATGAAATATCGGACCTTCCTAAAAGTGCACCAACTGAGGAAGACGCTGCAGCCGCCAATGCACACATTAGACTCGCGGACGAGGATACTAGGAAAGAAGGAGGGGAGGTGAAAATGGCAGATTTTGAGGCGTCGGCAGCTGGGGATAAGCCTGCAGAGTTCGAAGTCGAGGTGCACAATGGGGAGGTTGTGGAAATTCAGATTGAGGAACCTGAAGGGCAAAAGGTCGAGACTGAGAGTCCTGAAATCAGCATTCAGGCGGAGGCGGAGGAAGCAGAGTCAAATCCTGGTAAGTTTGAATTTCTTTGATTGTCACTTGTGCTCATTGGGTTGAAGTTGTTGAGGCGAGTACTAGCTCGCTCACCCTTGACGAAAACACTATTTCTGTCGAAGTCGTCGCACCCACTCCCGCTTTATTCGATAACCGCGAGTTAGAAGAATCTGACGCTGAGGATGGCGTAGTATCGGAAGATGCCCCCTCGACACCTGTTACCGTCATCAAGGAGGATTTGGCGTCCGAAGGCTCCGTAACCCCTCGACCCGAACCCGAAGTCGACGCGTCATCAGTCGCAGCCGATGAGCCTGTTATTTCTCTTCAAGAGGAGACTGATGTACCCACCTTTGAAGCTTATGCTGAGGAAAAGAGGGGAGTACCAGCCGCAACCGAGGTTCCCGCACAAGCTACCGAGAATGTTGAAGAGGCCATTGTTGCCCCTCTTGTTGCTGCTGAACCCGAGAAAGCTACCACCGAGCTTCACACCGAAGTCGAGAAGACTTCGTCCTCAGAGCTCTCGTCCACTACTAAGGAACAACCTACCGGTGCGGAAAAGGAGGATGATACCATTGCCCCCGGCTCCTCCGAGGCCGGAGCTGAACCCCTTGCCAAGGCAGCTATTGTCGAAGATACCGCTTCCGACACTCTCGGGGAGAAGACGTCTGTCATTGATGAAACCATCGCTGCAGCTGGCGGCCAGCCCACCGCTGAGCATATCCTTGTTTCGGCTGCCCAGGATGAATCTGCTGTCGATGCTGAGGTCGGCGTCAACCCCGGGGTTTCTGCTGTGGAAAAATCATCCGGCGTAACAGCTGCAGAAGCTCCTTCCGCAGGGGTGTCTGTTGACGACGAGGAGCCGGTCACTAAGGAGGCTACGGCTATTTTGGAGGGGAACACTGAACCTGAGAAAGAGATTGATGTCGAGGAGGCTATTGTTAGGGATGTTCCGGTCGTTACAGGGGTTTCGATCGAGTTCCCTGCCCAAAAAACTACCGAGGATAGGGTGGCGGTTGCTGAGGAGCAGTTTGCCCACGCGGAGGTATTAGCTACTCCTACCCCAGAGGAATCGTCCGTCGTCGAGGACGCAAAATCCGTAGTGGATGAGGAACCTGCGGAGAAAGAACCTGTTGCACCTACTGCTGAGGTTGAATCTGTCAATGTCCAGGCCATTGTCGAGGATGAATCTGCCGCCGAGGAGCAAGCTGATGCTGCGGACGATGCCCCTGTCGTCGATGAAGCTGTTGAAGAGAAGGCCGTTGCAGAGGTTGTAGCCGAGGAAGATGTTTCGAAAGGGAAACCTACCATCGAGGACGTTGCCGAGGTTGCTACTCCTGCTGAAGCTGCTATCGGGGCTGTTTCCGCTGAAGTTGCGACCGAGGTGTCATCTGAAGCTGTTGCTGCTACTTCCCCACCTAAAGAGACGCCCATGGCTGAGGAACCTATTATTGCAACACCTGTAGTCGAAGAAGTTCCTGTTGAACCTCTTGTCAGCGGAGTTCCCGTCGCTGAAGAAGTAAGTGGGCAAGCCAAGGAAACCTCGTCTCCAGGGCATGGTGAGGTTCGTGTTGCTTCGGAGCCAGAGGTGGTTACGCAGGCAGTTGTGGAAGAACGGGTTATTAATGAGCTCGGCGTTGAGGCAGCCGCCCCCGCTGAGAACTATGTCGAAGAAGGCGCGGCTGGGAAACCAGTGGTTGAAGCGGCCGAAGAAAATGTTGCCGAGATCCATACTACCGAAACGACTGCAGAGTCTGTTGCCAAACCCATCACCGCAGCCGCAATCGAGGATACCCATTCCGTCGAACCTGTCACCTGGGTCGCTAATTCCGAGGACTCTACCCTTGATACACCAATTCTTGAGCGTTCTGCCGAGCCCGCAATCCACGAAGCCATCGTCCAGGAGAACACCACCACTGAAGAGGAACCAGTCACGGCGGAAGTTTTAGCCCAGGTCCAAACTAGGGAAGATGTGGAAGCACCAGTTGCTGAGGTCGGGACTCGTGATGTCGTTCTGACAACTGAAGAAACGGGGGTTGAGATCCAAGCTGTTGAACCAGTGCCTGTTAACGCTGCTCTTGTTGAACAACCGATTCTTGCTGCCGACACCGCATCCGATAGCAAGCCTTCCTTGGATGAACTGATCGTTGAGAGCGAAACCTCAAAAGTCGACAACACCACGCCCGAGACAATCATTGTACCCGAATCCATCGCGAAGAAGGATGGTGAAGTACCTTCCGCCGAGGAAACCGCCATTGCCAACGCCACAGGAGTAGGAGGGGCAGCTTCGGAGAAACCCACTCTTGACATTCCCGAGGACGCATCCCATATCGAACGGCCTAAATCTCCTTGGACACCCTCCTTCCAAGTCTCAACTATTGGTCAGGGCATCTCGCTCCCCGTTGACGAAGTCACCCCTGTCGAGTCTCTGGATAATGTTGAAGAAGCAAAGAACGACCTTACGACTCACCCAGTGATCATGGTTGACGGCCAGTCTACTGAAGCTAGTGCTGACGAAACAAAACCTGAGGTAGAAGAGGTGCGAAGACCAAGCTGATGCCTTGCTTTAAAACTTACCATTTTATCAGACCAACGCACCAGATTCAGCCTCTCTGTCTTGGACTCCCTCGTATTCTGTCCACTCTCAAGGCAGCCCAAGCCCTACGCATGTATCTCTGGAGCCTGAAACGTCCACTGCCGAAGTTGAGGACAAGGAGCCCCAGAATGAAACCATTACAGCAACTGTTGGCGGTGCAGTGGTCCCCGAAGAGACTGCTTCCCCCGTGGTCGTCAAGGACGTCGAGCGTTCTGCAAACGTTGAGACCGCGGAAGTCGAACCTGTGATCTTGGAATCAAGCGCCAAACCCGAGACAGATGCGCCTCAGATCCCTGAGGTTTCTGAAACTTCCCTTGGAGAAGGGGCCACGGAAGTCGCTGTCGACGCTCCTGTTTTAGGGGAGCCAGAAGTAGAAGTTGAATCTCAAAGTGAAGCACGGGTGCAAGATCAGGGTCTTGTCTTGCCGGAAGCTATGCCAACTGAGGGACAATCGCTTGAGAAGGCAAGTACATGGAGTGTCCTCACTAAGCCTGAGCTAACAACCTCCTCAGTCCCTTGTTGAAGATACTCCCTCCCTGACACCCCCCTCAGAGCAGGACCGTCCTGCCTCACCATCCTGGGTCCCATCATATTCCGTTAGCAGACAGGGCAGTCCCTTGCCTCAACAAACCTCGTTACCACCCACCGTAACCGGTGTCCCTGATCTCAATCCTGCCTCCAATTCTGCTGTCACGCAAGAAGATGAGGATGTAAAAGACAAAGGAACGGAGGATGACCCGTTACCGGTGCCCCCGACGGTTATCGTGAACGATATACAACCGGAAGAACCCAAAGCAACTGCAGAGGAGCATCCTTCCACTCCTTGGACACCCAGCTACTCTGTTACCCGCCAGGGAGCTGACATCCTCGAAGAGACCCAAATTGAATCCCTCACACCTCTTGATCAACCTGCGGAAATCAATAAACAGGAACCCCAGGTGAGTCACTGTCATCCTATACCCGATTACTACTTGCTCACTATGCCCAGGCGAGGCCTTCTTTCTCTGCAGAAGTAGAAGAGTCTTCTGTGTTCTCGCCGACTGCCTTGATTGGCGCCGGCGTGGCCGGAGGTGCTGTCCTTGCGGCTTCCGCAATTCTGGGGCGGTCAAAAGATGTTCAGAATGGCGCAGAAACTAAAACCGAAGACGCTCCTCTTGCGAGCGGTGATGGTGGCTCGGAAACTCGCCAAGATAGAACCTTCCCCTCAGTAGAAATTCCAGACGAAAACGCGAAGTAAGCTTCTGTTCATACATTGCCCAACCCTCCCTTAATCGTTGATTCGTCGTCACAGGTCTAACGTTTCTTCTCTTCCTCCTCTGGATGAAAACAGTACTTTGGACACAACCTCCGCTCTTTCCCCCGAAACCTCTCCGGTTTCACCTCGCAAGCGCCTTGAATCAACGACGTCTTCTCGCCTTTTCCCTGGCGGATGGTTCTCCAATACATCTAAAATTCCCGACGAGCGTACATCTCTCGAGGTGGCGCAAGGTGTATTTGCTGGTGCTAAGCAGGGAACAGCAATTGAAGATACACTCCCCTCTCCCGTGGTGGACCCAGTCACCCCTGTTCGTGAACAGTCTAGTTCAGACAAAAGGAGGTGGTGTGTTATTATGTGAAGCGGATAACGGGCATTTCTCCTTTGTCTTATGTTTTCATCTATCTCTCATTTCTCTCCATGATATATATGCTTTCTTCTGTCCTCATCTTTATGACCGTTATGATCATGACGAATATCCAACCTATTTGTGGTTCAACGTACCCTCTTTTTAATTCCGCTGATATGTACGCCCACTCGATGACCTCTTGGACTCGTCTAGTTAGTCTATTCCTACCATAATCTCCATTCTTTGCCATGGAATATCATTTTTGAATCATGCAAAAACCGTAATCTGCTTGGTTCGGCTCCCACATGCATTATAATTCGTAATTCCTACCTCGGAAGAGTTTCTATAAAGCCGGACCGCTATTCAGCAAAGTCCACCCAGACTCCGTCACACGCGGGTTTCGGTAAAGCTTCGGAACAACGTGATCATATTATCTAAGAGCGCCCCGTGTGACTGGGAAGGAGTCTGGAATCAGCCACTTGATAGCTTGATCCCTAACTAAAGAAGTCGCAACGGTCTGAACACAGTTAAAAATGAATCCGACCTGCCTGGCTCGAACAGGCGACATTCAGATGGCGATTGAAGGCATCCAATTACAGTCTGACGCTCTTCCCGCTGAGCTAAGGTCGGCTGTTACAACAAGGATAACCATATGTATGGTATTGAGTATGTCAACGCTGATATTACAGAAAGTGTTTCACAAGCAATTTCGGGGCGTGTACAAACCTGAGACAACACGGACGTGCACAGTTGAGCTGCCATTATATTTTCGTTACTCTTGTCATAACATTCATAAATAACAGAACAAGCATACGAAGGGGTTATATACACGGAGGATGGTTTTTACAAAGCAAAGGTGTAATAGAGAGGAACGGCACAATCTAGGAAAACAGCTAACCCCGAGAGTATTTCAGTCACTTGTACACCAACAGCAGGCTGATAAAAATAATAGAAAGGAGATAGAATAGATGAAGAAACATGAAGAAACAGGACAACAACTATGGTGCCTAACGAAAAGGAAAGTGAATAGGGGATGTCTCGCCGAGGGGAAGGGGATGAAAGCAAGTGAGCAAATGCCTCGAGTCACTGACACGATTTATGTGGTAAAAGAGAAGACGCATACATCATAATGAAAGCAACGGACAGGAAAACGAAATAAATGGGGTCAACACATTTGTGTCACAAGAGATTGGGGAGTAACGATCTGGAGAAGCGTGGTTAGAACCGACTCTACCGTGAGGAAAGGATTACTCACATAGCACCCATGCCCACTGCGAATGCGGCAACACCCCAAGCAAAAGATCGTGTCCGCGGTTCCAGGCGGAATCCAACCCGACGATTCGTAGCAATCGCGCGCTCGCCCACTTCTGGTTCCTTGAACTCGAACTTATATTCGGGTACTCCTTCTTCTCTTGCCCTCTTTTTTGAGGTTGAGGTTGAAGATACATCCTGTGTTCCCACCTGTTGTAATTCTTCATTGTCCTCTTCTTGGGCCTGTTTAGCCTTCTCCTCTTTCTCCCTCTCAGCCGCCTCCCGCTGCGTTTTCAAATCCTCTATCAACTTCTTCTGTTCACGAATATCTTGGTCATGTAGCTCCTTTGCCGCCAACTCCTGCACTTTGTCCCCATCCTCATCCACCACGGTTTTATCAGATGGGGGTGTAGGTTGCTCAGCCCTTTTCTTGGGCGATCGGGCTGGTGTGTTGACCGATGCTGCATTTGATACATGTTTCGGCACTGGGCTCTTAGTACGATTCGATCGCCGTAAAGGAGTTTTGGCGGGAGATGATTCGGTAGCTTGGGGGACTGGCGAGCTCTCCTTCCGTCGCTTGGGCGGGTTGGGTTGTGTAGCGGTTGGTGAAGGTGTAGGCAGAGAACCGACAGTTGCGCGGTTAGATGCCGTGGACACAGAGGAGGTTCGAGATGTAGCCATCGAATACATGCTACCCGCGTTAGCCGTTATCGAAGTGTTTGATGCTTGCTGGGAAAAGCGAATGTTGTTAGCAGTGGCCGCCCCGGGATTTTGGTTTGCGTCTACGGAAGCAGCAGAGGCAGCAGAGGCAGCAGCAGCCTTGGCTGATCTCTTGTAATTTACATTTGGATCCGGTTGTGCGTCAATGACAATCTTGATCAGTGGTCCCAGTCCATACTGATCCCCTAACTCGACCGCAAGAGCGGGGCTCACCCAAGTGCCTGCAAGTCGAGTGATGTGGTTCTCTTTGTTTGAACCATTATTGCCGGACAGATCGTAGTTATCTTTAACCCATTGCAGCTCAGCCCTTTCCTCCAATTCGCTCGCAAGGGGGAATGCAGCACGAAACATGGTCGTCAAACTGACTGCTCCTGTGTCATAGCGTCGAAGAATAAACGCGTGGCCATTTTCCTGGTGAAGGTGAGACTCAATGAACGGGAATGAGACCGAAGGGACGACTGGCATACAGTTGGTGTTTCGACCTTCAGCCGGCCAACCTGTAATCAATAAAGGTGGAGAACGTGAGGGAAACAGTTGGTTTAAATATGGACTTTGACGTACAAGGATATCCTTTCCTTGGCAGTTGAGCATCTGGTACTTGACTTGCGGAGGCGGGTTTGCCTCAACTATGAATTACATGAGTTGTTGCAAAACCAAAGTGGATGAGGAACAGACTGATGCGCTTAATCTTGGGGTTTGCGTATCTGACAGGAAGCTGTGGTCTGGCCATTGCGATGAGGAGCGCGCAGGGCGTGATGGACAATGAGGACGAGGGTCGTAACCGCGAATACGGCTTGTTGGGAGTTGTTGTCTCCCACCTTGCAAAACACACCCCGGACATTCCCACGCTCCGCATTAAACAACTGGATCACGCGCGTTCTGCATGCCGACTTGGACGTTGTGTGCTACGACTGCGAACCATGAACAACTTCGGCAATGAAGGTTACTTGACCTTTGCCAGCCTTTTCGAGTCTTCGCCTCAACCTTCACTGCTTAGTTTGACACCCTCAGTCAAGCCATAACCAGCACTCTCTCTGGAGCGCGACATGCAGGATGCACGAAGCAATCCACCAGGTTAACCCTCATATGACCACTGGGCACAAGAATACATACCCGTTTTCTTATGCAAACAATGGCTGTTACGCGTACTTAGGACTTCTGTTTGGTTGTCCAGCGATGAAAGCGCTCGAGCGCAAGAGTCAATATAAAAATATCTGGGCACATGGTGTAGTCGGTTATCACGCCCGCTTAGCATCCCTCGGCGTCTGCGGGCGGTGCCCGGTTCAATTCCGGGTGTGTCCAATTCGCTGGAAATTTTTATGCTTCTAGTTCTGCAATGTGTTGCTGGACGACAAAAAAAAGCAGACAGCCCAGTTTTTGACTTATACGGTAATCCTTTTCTTTGTCTCAGACAAAACGAGATCACGGAATGGATAACTGGATTTCCATCATTGACAACCAATGTATCCTTGGTTTACTAGTTTATCTTCATACCTTGTTCATCGGATAACCTGTGTCTGGATTTACAGGCACACATAGTGCAGATCAAGCTAATAATAACTCTAGTTTTATCTAGACCTCAAATATTCACCGCACTCAAAGGGGATCTTTCCCCTCAAAACTAGCCTGTAGACAATGCTCAGGGGGAGGTTTGTGGATATAGGATATAGAAACATCTTTGCTAGCATACGCAGCCAAACAACAAGTCTCCTCACCAAAGAAGTTGTACAACAAGATAAGATTTTCTATGTCTACTGAATACATTTTTCCTGTTCATTCTAGATTCTCAGGCCAGCAGCATGCAATTCGGTCTTATGAACGCCTAGGAACTGTGGTTTCGCCACAAGAGATTCTAGCAGCTTGCTGATGTCAGCCCACCATGCCTGCTTGCCCCTCCGGTTTTGCATATCCGCATGCTGATGTACCTCCTGCACAGGCACCCACTTCAATGAGCTGGCCTGGATTGTAATGACTGCTGCAGTTTCAGGGCTTGCGTTCCGTTTGGGACATTGTTTAAGTAGCTCTTGATGGTGGTGCTCCAAGAACGTCATGCACTTCAACGATAGGCGTACAGCACGCGCACGGTCCATGGGCGAAGGCACACCTCCCTGCAATGTATGACCCAGGGAAGCCGAACGTGCGTCAAAGAGATTGCCGCCTTCTTCCTGGAACATCTTGGTGAGGACTGAGGTGCTATAGATATTTGAAGATGCCTCGTTTCTAAAAATTCACGGTTACCAATCACAAGAACATTTCGCAGAAAAAGCGAGCGCACCTGAGAATAATACGGCCTTCACGCCTGCCTTTGATATCGAATGCGAAGCGAGTTCTCAAGAACCTCACGTCTCGCCGGAGCATGTCTAGGTTAATGCCCTCCTCCGGAGTATACACCAGCATTGCGCCAGTCTGCCTTGTTGAGTGAATATTTGTTCGCGCTTCAAGAATCAAAACTTACGGCCAAAGCACCGATAGTTGCAAGATACCCGCATTTTCCTCCTTGGGTCTCAACCACGAACACACGGTCCCGGCTGGCGCTAGCACTTTGCTTGATGGAGTCACAAGCACTCACCAGCGCGTTCAAACTGGTGTCGCTTCCAAGGCTATACTCGGTGACTGGAACGTTATTTGAAATCGTTGCCGGGAGGTGCACCATGGGTATATGGAAAGCAGGATAATGCTTTCTCCCTTCCTCTAGCATTAATAAGGAATGGAAACCTTCGAAACCACCGATGATCACGACGCCATCGAACCCATATTTCTGGAACTGAGATGCCACTGCACCAATGTCAATCGAAGGCAAAAAGCGGTTAGTTCCAAGCTCGGATCCTCCTCGGGCACTCCAACCGTCAACCCCCAGCCAAGAGAGTTCATCCACGTTGTCGTCCAATAAGCCGCGGAAACCATTGTGAACAGCAAGGGGCGTGTGTCCTTGACGGACACAATAACGGGCAAGAGCACGCGTAGCAGCATTCATACCACCAGCAGGGGCACCCACGCTTGAACATGGATGAGCACAGGCTGGAGAACACTTTTCCCTTTACTCACTGTATTATCCCAACACGCATCCTCTGAGAGGCGATGAGTACATAGAGATCGCACAATGAATCTGGTAGCTCACTTGATCAGGCGGTAGCTGTGCATCTTCGCTAAACAAGGAGGCGACAGACGTGAAGGCCTCAAAATATTCTATGAATTCGGGTCCCCGAGCGCGGAGAGCTCTATCGAAGTCTTTTGCCTTCACTGCACGGGCGACATCTCTTGTCTGTAATCTTTGAACACGGGGTCCTGAAACGTTCCGTACTACACGAACCTTTTCAACAGCTTCCATCAAAGGAACACGAGTAATCTTGTTCTCTTGGATACCAATCATATATGAAGGTGTTCCAGGGGTCGCTTCGAGAATGGCGTTCACGGCTTCGATACCTTGAAGGGTTGGCTGAAATGATACAGGTCAATAGAGTCATCCGAAAACGAGTGTTTCTCCTACTAAATAACGATCCATGGCACAGGGAGGCCCTCCTCGTTGGGTATGACCAAGAGTTGTGACCCGCGTATCGAGGCCAAGTCGTTCAGTTAGGACGTCCTTGATGTACTCTGCGCGGATGGGATTCAGGTTTAGATCATGGGCACCTTCGGCGACAATGACGATGGTCTTGCGTTTTCCGATGGCACGGTGCTATTTCATGATCAGCTACACAAGGGACAAACCTGAGATTGTTCGACACCAACCTTTCGAATTTCCGCGCACATCTCATCCTCCCACGGGTTCACCTTGGGGGGTCGTTCCGGGATGAAGATGAAATCGGCACCGCCGCTATCGAGACTTTAAAGCAACGGAGCAGAGATGGATACGGGTTACTCACGCAACACCAGCTAAAACCGCGAGCCAACCACAATCACGGCCCATAACCTCTACGACGAATGCACGGGAGTGACTGTATGCAGTTGAGTTAATGTTGTCGATGGCCTCGCAGATACGCTGCAAGGCTGTTGGAGCACCGATGGTAAGATCGGTCATCGACATATCGTTGTCAATCGAGCCGACCAAGCCACATATGCGAAGATGCGAGTGGTTTTGGAGCTGTTCATCTGTGATGGTACCTAGAGGTAAGTGCGTTAGAGCTCAATAGATGCACATATCTAGCGTTGGGCTAAACCTTGACTGTGTAGTTCTTGAATGAGGCTTGGCCACTCTGATCTAAAAACGTCTGCTCCTGTCAGAGAACCATCCCCGCCACAAACGACGAGCGCATCAATTCCCTCTTTGATAAGATTTTGGGCGGCGGCCAAACGACCTTCATGGGTCCTGAAGGTGGCTGATCTCGCTGTGCCGATCAAAGTACCTCCCTGTTGGCCGTCACTCAGAGAATGCAGAGCATTATACCTTGGTACTGCGCACCTGTGCAAACCACCCTCTGACATCATCCCATCCTACACGAACTATGTATCGACCTTTGAGCGTCCGGCCACCGACATATTCACTTGTTCCTTCCTTGAGCAAATCACCATCTCCAAACCTCAGATTATGGATGAGGTTTTCGTCTGGTTTCTGACCAGGTAGTAAGGGTTGACCCTTTCTGATTTCGCTTTCGAAGGTCTCAGCCTGAGCGAGGGCTTGAGCTTCAGTGACCGCGTTGACGAGCTCGCCCTGTTCTTGAGCGGCGTGCGTGTTACCCCGGACAAGGCCCTCATAGCCTTCGCGGACAACCCACATTTCGCAGCCACTGACACAAAACCTATGACTCTCGACGCATATAGGGGACAGGAAGTATGCTCACTTGAGAATGCCAGCTTTGACTACCGAACGCACGACGGCATTCATGCCTGCGCTGTCTCCACCCGAGGTAAGAATAGCAATCTTCATGCTGAAGGTAGTGGTACGGTTCCTTCGTCGCGCCAATCGACTCTAATAGTTGCAGCGGGTATGAGATACCTTCAACGTCAGCGATCAGAGGTATGGAGGGCTCTGGAGGTGAATAGGAAAGAGAGGTAGTGGGGATAGGGTGGTAAGGGACAAGTGGAACAGTGGTGTATGCGCTATCGATGATAACAAATGTTAGTCACTCCGGGGTCGTCAGGCGTATTAATTCACTTTCTCGTCTCTGGCCCCTAACCGTACACAGCCGTACACCCGGTTCGTGCGCGGACCAAGTCCTCTAAATTGATCTCTGATGTTGTCTTCACACGTGCGCTCCCATTCGTAGAAGGATTTTTCTAACTCGGTGCTGGTATAAAACGCTCTCCGTATCTTCGTTCCGAACTGGCTTTAGGCCGATGGTGATGCACTTATTCCGAGGTAAAGCTATTGGGATAGCGATCACCGTTGGGGAAGCTGGGAGATTGCGACATCAGAACAGGGCCGACAACTGCCAAGAGATGTGTAAATCTTCAACAAGCAAATGTTTGTCGTTCAACGAGGGTACAGACTACGAGAGGCTACGATGTTGATCTGAAGACTTCTCCTGACAAGCGCCCATGGGACAGATTTAGGTTCAACATAATTGCTTCGGCACCCGGCGTGCCGCATTTAGTTGCTACGGCATCCTCGACTCCTCACCAGAGTCGCTACCTCAACGTCTGGGTGAAACACACCACAATCATTACAACCGCGAGATCGTACTGCTCTCACAGACGCGGGACTGAAAATACATATGTACTCCTTGTATCGACAACTAGTGGGATCGTGTAACGTCAGCTTCTCATGTGTACTCACTGCGCATGAAGCCACATCCTAGCGACGATACTCCCATTTCCCATGAAGGCGCAATGTGCTACAGGGGATTGGCACATCCAAATTCCACCTGGATTCTCTTCTTTGCCCGACCAGTGGGGCTAGAGGGACGTACGAGAGAGTGTACGCGGCCTGGGGGATGAAACAACCAATACCTCTCGGGACCTCAACTGCGTCATACCAACCGTGTTTTCAATTCCAACTTGTCTGGTGTGGTGCTGGAGGAATTCCGCTAGTTTTCCGAGACGGAGGCTGGAGCGCTCTGGAACACAACACGGAAGTAGAGTGAAAGTCGATTACTCAGGCTCGCAGCTATCGGGAAGGAAACATGTGTAATATTGGCCCTGTGACGGTGGTCCATGACTGGAACGGGCTATTAACGGCAAAGCTCACAGAGATAAGGAAAGGGGTACTCGTTACGATAATCAATAGAAAGATCATATGAAGGGCGGAGGCGTTCAAGTGGTGATCTCTTCTGTTGGAAGTGGTGAATCGTGGCTTCTTGGTTCGGGAATCATGGAGCATCACGATGATGGTCTTGCCGTCCGAACCCTTCTTCTATCCGATTGCTTGGCGCAGTCCTCAGAGCCCATAGCACCTTGTCTCATATTCGGAGTATGGGGTATGAGTGTATGAGTTGAAAGAGAAGACTAAAACATGAAAAAGCTGACTGCGTCCCCAGGAAGCGCCACGGGTTATGATAGAGTACGGATTACAAAGATATATGGGTTATGAGAGAGTTGCCTGTGGTGTGGCGAACATTCTTGGTGTTTTGAGTAAGTATCCTTGCTATTCGCAAACTCCCGATGAGGGCGTGGTGAAGTTGCAATGGATTACTCAGAATATCACAAAATAGGTATGGCAGCAGAGTAAAAATAGGTCCACTGGTCACGATCCTGGAACCAATCATTGTGTATGTACAATGAAGCCAAGAGACCAGTTGAGGTTTGGACTTGGTGCGAATGGAGTGGGAACCAACCAGACGCGTAGATAACCTCAATGGCGAAATAGAAGAGAGAGCTTGACCGCCAAATACTGTTGTTATAGCAGACGTACCAACAACAGACCAGACCCCAAGTAGATAGAAAATATGGAGCTTATGAGAAAAGGCGCGAGCCTTGGCGTCAAGCTGACCAGGTTAGGAGTACTTGACCCCTGTTCCAAGTCGTACGTCAATATCTCGCTCCATGTGCGCTTTCCAAGGGGCGCAGAGAAGACACCGACTCAAATGCAAGTCAAGTTCAGATATATGTGATAGACGCTGCAGCCATTGCCTGATATTGCGCCTTAGGTGATCGTCGAATCTCGGGAGACAGATGTGGAAATTGTTGGCGGACAGACGGAAGAGGTTGCACTTTATGTGGTTGCACCAGCTGCGTGGTCGGCTATAATTACCGCCCCGAAAGTGGATGTTGGTTGGCTACCAAGAAAAGACTCCAGTGATCGTAGGGAGCTAAATCGAGGTAAGTCGTGGTTTAGGCCTAAACATTTATTGGCTCGGTAAATGGCTTCTCACTCATTGGAGGAGTTATGCGAAGAAAAGAATTGCATCGTCGATTACCAGAAACGGTGCGATCCGAAGTAGTTGAGCCAAGAGTTTTTAAATTAGTTTGATGTGGAGACGTTGTGTGGGTGCGAAACCAAGCAATCGTCGTTGCGGGGACCACAGGGCCCAGGCAACGTAATCGCCAAGGTCAACCGCGAGGTCAACGGAAGGACTGCATGAGTATATGGGCTTTAACTCGCTCTGTCCGGTCGAGCAAGTCCGAGCGCTAGAGTGTTGGAGCAATGAGTTACTTGCCAGATGCCACTTTAGTTACCACCGGCATCGGAGCGCAGGGTTTGATGACAAGTCAGGACATCCCACCAACCGGAGATAGAAGGTGTTGTCAGCTGTGAGAGATAAGCATACGGTGGCTGTATTAAGGTGCAAAACATAATTTTGGGGGTAGAGTGGGGCTCTAAATTACAGGTGTGTTTGTACCTGGACGGAGGAGCAAACAAGGCGAAATTTAACCTGAGTAGATAGATTTTCCGCCTCTTACATCCTTTCTCTGCCTCACCTAGATGGTGTGCATCACTCTTCCTCGTTGCCACTGACATCGCCCAGCTTGCTTCCCAACTACCAATTCTTCAAGAATATCTTTGCCCGTGAGTTTTACAATGTGGACCCTTCGGCACCCTGAACTCAAGCCGTCCCCAATTCGTCGACTCGTGTAGTATCCACATTATGAAGCCCCATGCACCGAAATACAAACGGGCATCCAGTGCAGTCGCTCCTCGTAGGAACGAACGAACATTTGTCTCCGAGGATATCGTGCCTGCTGAGGTCATCATCGAAGACAACAGCAGTGGTGTTTCACACGAAGAGTCTTGTCGTCCTGGCTCTCTGACTCGACTCCCCGCTGAACTGTTGGCTCAGGTCTTCGAACAATGTCTTTCAGAGGACACTTTCCCGGCGCCAGCGACATCCCAGGCGCCCCTCCTCCTTGCACATACCTGTTCCCATTGGCGCGCGGTAGCCCTGTCGACGCCCTCTTTGTGGTCGAGGCTCCATATCACATACAAGGATCCCGCACTCGACATCCCCATTACTTCTGATTGGCTGCAGCGGTCGGGATGCCTCCCCCTTTTCATCTCCATCTCCATAGACTTCAATGAACAACCCGCACAAGAGATTCTTGATGTTATTTGCGCCCATTCATCCCGTTGGCAACACATCCGCTTTGAGGTCCGCGGTCTGTATTGTCCGCCAATGTACTCCCTGGCTCTTGCGGAGAACAACACGCCCCTCCTGCGTGCCTTTGAGTTTGATGCTCGTGATATCAGCTCTGCCAACATTACACCTATCATCTCCCTCCTCAACTCTTCCCCCAAACTCCGCGAAGTGACATGGGTAGATGACCTAGCCGACACCCGCCGATTAATGGAACTTCCGCTATCGCGCCTCACCCTCCTCTCCATTACGATGAGTCATGGGACTCTCGACTACCTCGAACTTCTCGACCAGTGTTACAACTTGGAACATATTCGCATCACTCGGCCTCGTCCGGGCGATTCCCGGCCACCGCGCGAACCGCTCGTGCTGTCCAAGTTGACATCTATCAACATCGCTTATGATCTGACCGCAATCCTTGACTCCTTGGTGCTACCTGCGTTGAAGCACGTCCGGATCCACTCCGAAGGGCAGACGTCTCGGAGTACAGGGCGGGGTATTGGCGCATGGGGAGGAGCAGCCGGGGGAGAGGGTGGTGGGGCATGGTCGCCGGTGAGCTTTTTATCACTCATCGAGCGCTCTTCGTGTACCATTGAGTCTTTATGGGTGGATGCGCCCATGACGGAGACCTACCTTGCACAGTGTCTCGAAATGACATCGTCATCTTTGACCAAGCTGACTGTCGCTGGAGTTGTCATCACCGATAAGCTTCTTTCTTATCTAACGTACCAGTCTTTGTCTGCCATGCCCTCGCTCTCCTCCGAGAAGCCCCCGTCCTCCATCCTTCTTGATGCACCCACTTCGGTTCCTTTGTCCTTGTGCCCGTTGTTGCAGGAGATGAGCCTAAATACCCGTATATCCTCTACACCTGGTGTTCTCTTGCAGATGGCCGAATCGCGTTTGATACCTCAAAATAATACGGAGCATGAAGCAGAGAGGTTCTCTCTCCGTATCTGGGATGGTCATAAGGATTTGGAGTCTCTTAAATTGTTATGCACACGATCCTGCTCAACTTTGGGCTCTTGTAACTTCAAGTTGGACGTGTTGATCCCACCAAGGGATGTATTTTCCAGTAGTACAGGATTCCCGTCAAGACCACGCGCAAGAAGATACCTCAGTGCAAAACGACGGGCTTGCCAAAGTCGATGATTTTGTGCTGTCATTTTAAGAAGGGTTGGGGAGGGAGGAGAAGGAGGAAAAGGAGGAAAAGGAAGAGAAGAATACCAGAGATATGGCAACATACTACATATATCATTCCCTTAATCTTGGGATTAGCCATTGTTTCCCCGTCGACACCTCCGCCCACCCCATCTCCGCTTAGCTTCGCAACGCCCAACAAGCAAACTTCTGATTTTTCACGACACCATTCACTTTTCGGGTTAACCCCTGCGATCTCTCACCTTCATAACGCCCATATATCCCTCTAACTGCTTTGTGATGCTCAACCATGTCCCACCATCATGCAATCTCAACAGGATCGACACGAATTGCGGACCATTTCACACATTCGCACTGCTTATCGCACTGACTCCTCGGAACTCTGCAATCACATCCGGATATATACCTGTCTTACTGGGTTAAATCGTTTCGTAGATTTGTCACATCCTTGACTTGCGCTCATTCTTTGGGATCCCGGCGACCCCGCTTGTACTCTGTACGCTTAACAATAACAATGACCATAACTCTCGTTTTTTTTTTTTTTTGAATTTCGTTCATGCTTGATATAACTGCAGTGATCTGATATATTCAAGAAGCAGCTCAAAGCGATGGCCCAAATACAAATATGACAAACAATTATCTAGTTCCACGAAAGTACAACAAAGAAAACATTCACTCTGCCCCACGAGTACAAAAGGCATTGCTAAGTGGATTTTCCCGGTTTGCAAACCATTGCACCCTGGGGTGCATACAGACCAGTTATATAGAAATTTCCAGTGAGTGAATCCTTCAGTCCGGTGGCCCCAGTCGAGAAGCCCGTGCCATTACTCTGGAAAATGGTCTCAACGGCATACCCTTTGGGCAAAGCCGTCAACGGAACTTTTTCATTGGCAGAGAAGGGTGCTTGCACGTCATACGTCTTCGCCTTGCTATCTTTATCCACACCAGGCTGTTTTGTGATGGAAACAACCCAACTTTGGCCCACTGCGCCGGTTTTGTTAGCAGCAACCTTGGCGACAGAAGGGAAGTGTGGGTGTCCCGCAACTATGAGCGATGCGGTTTCATCATTGTGCGATTCAGGTGCGTAGTAGCGGATGTTATCGGGACAGAAAGGTACGGGTACGGCGGTTTTGTACGTGAGTCGGTTGGTGGTTTTGTCGCGAGTGTAGAAAAGGACTTTGTTGAGTGTCGTAGATGCAATAGCGACTTCGCCACCACCGGGGGAGAGTGAAACACCATTGGAGAAGGGGATGAATGGTGCTTCGATGGTGTGTTCTGCGATCGTGGGTGTGGATGGGGGAGAGGAAGGGGGGTTGAGTGTGACGTGTGCGACGAAGCTGAATGGGAGGCCGAGGAGTGTTTCTGTGATGGGGATGAAGTGGCCGAGGATGGGGAGACGGCGCGTGAAGAGATGATCATTGGAGATGTAGAATGAGTCTGGGGAGGTGAGGGCGAGAGCGTTGGGGGAGATGAACCACGGGTGAGTGATTGTGCGGATGTGGGTGGCGGTGGTTGGATCGGCAGGGTCAAGGAGGAATTGTTCGATAACAGTACGTGCACGCGCGTGATTCACCGCGTAGAGATATGAGCCGTTTCCGCCGTATGAGGGCCAGATTTCGAGTCCCAGTGGATGGAAGTCGTGTCCTTCGGGATAGTTCTTGAACTCGAGTTTCTGGAGTCCGTGCCCGGCTGTCTCTGTGCCCTGCTGAGAGGTTTGTTGAGGGGTTTTCTTGTTAGCTGTACCCCTAATCTTGTCAAGCAAACTCGCGGCTTTTTCTTTAGCCCCTATCGGATGAGAGCCGGTGTTCGACGGCGTCATTATATGTTCGGAATACAGCCAAAGGGATCCGCGAGGATCTGGATTGTGCAACGGACCCATGACTGTGTTCCAGTTATGCCGGTTAGGATCGCATCCTAGAACGAGCCGGCGTTCTGTGAGTTTGCCCGAAGCGTCGTGAAGGTCCCAGAACGCCGCGTCCTCGCATGAAGCAACCTCCGGTGAAGCTGCAGAGCCTAAATCTTTGCAGTCGGTGTCAAAGTTTCCGCCTGCTATGTAACCTTTCGGTAGCGGTGACTTGACAAGGATGCTGTTCTTGATGACCTCCCCGTTCCTATAATATACCACACTCTAAGAATATGGCAGTCAGTAGGTTGTGAAGGGATTGGTTCGAACACCCCTACTAGTATGAGTGCGAGCCATGCAAACGCTCGCGTCGTTGCAGTCATATTGGATGTCGTGAGCTCCTGTCAGGAGGATTCGTCAAGGCGCTCTGTAGGTCGGAAATGCATACGTCAATTTGGACTTCCAGCTTTGGAAATACGATAAATGTACCGAACGTCAAATAGACCGTCTGCGCTTGGAGGTGAAGGGATAAGCGGTGCGAGGTTTCTGCCAATGTTGAGGGAGCCAGGTGGAAAGCAGGTGACCCTGATGCATGGGAATGTCGGCCATCGGGACATTCCCATCAACCATAAGTGTCCCATGCCCAACTGCGGACGTGCCCTGCCGTTGGCGACAAGAACGCCAAGTCAAGTCGGTTTTAATTCCATTCACCAAAGGTGAACATGGACTGGGTTTGCTACCCCTTACAGGTCGTAGTTCCGCTTATATCTGGGGCCGTAGGTTCGGTGTCTGTACTCGGTGAGTTATGCGGATCAACAGCTTTCAAGGTGGCTTGAGTTTATCAATGTGTTTGGCCGGTGTGGAAGTTGTAGAGTCTCCTCACATCTCGCGCTTACTGGTATAGATTGCGCGTCGCTAGCCCACACATGTGGTGAGTGTGAAGTCAAGACGGGTTTGCTAAAGCACGTTAATTTGAAGGCTCCACCACGTGCCATGCGCGCACGACCTAGGCCGGAGTCGGACAAAGGGTGGCGCATGGGCTGATAGGGTCGTATTTTGATTTGCGTCTCAGAATTTGCCAACCATCAATGCAATGGGTTCATTGTTTTCCAAGTACATACATACCAGCCTCCAGACAGACACCTCCCGTCATCTATCATCGGCTTGTGAAGGAGTGTGATGGTCGGTAAGCTTATATATTACCCCTGCAGATCAGTCGTTTCACTGACTTCTTTTCATGTACCATATATACACAGTCGGTTAGCACAGCTTCATGATACCCCCAACGAGTTTACGAGTTTCTGGCTTAGGTTTACGAGAACTCAAGAATCATCAGACCATCCTCGTTCAAGTGCTTCTCCCGACCATCTACTCTCGCCAGACACACATCCAGATTTTCCCCTGCTCTCTCACCTCTCACCACCACTTATACACTACTATCGAGCTCTAAATAAGACCAGAATTGAAGAAATCCACACCCTTCGCCATCCGACTTCTGCCACACCGAGGACAGCCAATAGCTCGCTCTTGGAAAGCCTTGCAATCGCACGAGGCATAATCTAATTAGGAACTGGGGCAATTGCGATGGAAGCAGCCAATATCTCTGATACCTTCGGTATGTAGCCATGAATGCCTCGCGGCTACCATAGTCTTGACAGTTGTTCTGGTATGTATTGCGTTCGTTAGGTGTAATGCTCATTGGCGCACTCGTTACAATGAGCGTCTACGGAATTACAACGTTGCAAGTGAGTAGAGTTCCGTCCCCCAAGCACCCTTGAGCGCTTTTCTGCCCTCCAGATTAGTTTCCTTCGTGACATTCCGTTTGGTCTGGTACTGATGCAAACGCCTGATAGTCATATTTTTATTACATGCATTATCCCAAGGATGACTGGTGGATGAAGTTGTTGGTGAGCGATCAGCACTTGGTAGTGGAAAAGCTGACAACCGGGCTCTTAGGTAGGAGTAGTCTGGTACGTATGCGAGACGTGCCTGGGGGCGCGGTCGGACTGACGGCATCTGTCAGGGTACTGGATACTCTGCATGTTATCTTAAGTGAGGATTGATCCCGCTCCCTTTTTGATCTCGTGCTCACTGTCTGGCGTAGTGTGCCACTGCGTCTATTATTACCTTGTAAGTGATCCGTCGGATATGTTTCAAGTTGACTAATGGATAATAGGTCCAAGGCTTTGGGAGGGTTGCGTTGTTGAGTGATGGTATATGGTATGTCTCTTGCCTTGTCAACTTACGTCCGTTTAACACTACTGTTATTTGCAGGTCGTTGTATGTGAGTATAGCAGCAGTCAGTTCCAATACCCGAAGTTAAAGCTTTTGGGATGTAGTCATCCGTAGCGATCAATGTGAGATTCATCCGACCCCACTCGGTACTTGTGATTGACATTATGAAAGCTGTCGATTGCCTTCGTTGTGCAATGGTAAGTAGTTTTGATCTGTTTTCGGGGTCCTGAACCTAAGATCACCTGATAGCTACTTCACAATACGAATTCACCGACGTAAGGCCTGTATTTTTTGCCAAAGGTCACCAAAAACTCAAGTTCCGCAGTCAGCCAGGTAAAATCTAGATGGTGGATATCTTTGTTTATCGTGAGCATCAGCAACCTGTCCTGTTATAATATCTCTCATCCTATGAAGGGATTAACGGTAGTCGCGCATCTATGTAAGTACTTTCATGAATATCATAAATGGAGCGGGTGGTGACAGACGACGCCTCGTTTTGTATCAGGCTTTGGAATAGGTATGTCTCCATTGCCCTTACAACCATGCCATTTGCTGACATGTGGGTTGCTAGAGACCGTCGTATACCTGTATGTCCCAGAGTAACTTATCAAGGGCTTGTATCCTCAACTCGGCAAACAGTTTCATCAAGAAAAAATTCGCTCGCCTGAAGGAAATTTCGGCAAGTATATTCCATGGATCGGCATCCGTTGCTGCTAATGTCCCGTGAAGCTCGTTGCCGCCTTGCCGTTCGGTATCACCGCTGTCTTATCCGATATCGTCATTGCTGTTGCCCTGTGCATCTTGCTTCACAACAACCGCACAGAATTCGGGGACACTAATCATATCATCAACAAGCTCATTGTCTACGCCATCAATCGGTGCATTCTTACTACGTACGTTCCCTGCAAATGCGCTGGGTGGTGCTGACAAAGTCCTTAGTGCTGTGGCGATAGTTGAGGTTGTTCTAGTGAGTTCTGGGACGCATAACTACTACCACGCAGTGCTCACGAAACTGATAGTTCAGTGTTGTGCCGAATCCGTTCTACACGTTTTCGATCGACTTTGTGATCGGTAAACGTGGGGTCTTAGCTGTTTTGATTGCTAGGTGACAGCGCTGACGATCATGTTCAGTTTATGCCAATTCGTTTTTGGCCACTCTAAACTCGAGAGCGGCTATTCGAAAGAGCTCAGCAGATTATCAACTATCGGACATGTCGACCAACTTCGTTGCGGCGAGTGTGACGACTGACCACGACCATGGTGTCATGCAGGTGAGAAATTCGTTCTTTAGACTGACGTTACTCTGTCGCCTGATGTCTCGTGCAGGTGCGCAGCCGTGGATCCGCGCGGGATAGTCGCTTACGGACGATCGAACTTGAAATTGATGCGGAAAGCAAACAAACTACGGTTAGTTCCATGTGCCCTGGTTGCTTTTCTGCCATGACGTATACTGTGCCAGACATGCTCAACAAAGCAGAAAAGCAGAAGATCTTGGTCTTGAGAAATCCATGTATCTGCCGTGTACATTACGTTACTTGTATCTAATAATAACGTTTCATCGAGGATGGATTCTACCGGAGATGTGTCAAGGGTGCCTCAGGTGGATCAGGAGGTCGTTTTCCATTCTAGTTGATCCAGAGCAAAGGAAGTGTGCTACTGAGGACACAAGGCGCAGCACATGAATAGCTGTGTGGACCGTCAGAAGGAACTACTCCACACTCGCACCAACAAACCTTGGTGCCATCCGCTTTTACCACACCGCCTTCACTTCTCCCACTACCACCATGTCCGCAACAGCGGCGAGGTTCCTGTTCGTCCTTGTCCTTGTCCTCAACGTCCTTCTATGGTCCAATAGCCGTTATGGCCAGTCTATCGTCACCAGGTCAACGCATGCAAGCGAGCGCAGCCTAGTGCGCCGGATATCATACGAGTTGATGCATCCTGGAAAAGTGAGCACTTCCGAAGACGAGGTATGCGATATCTGTATCACAATTGTGCTGCGCCATTGACAATCAACCCCCAGTGCTCCCCTATATCTGTGCCGACCACTTCACAATGCTCCTACGTCGAAGAACATTGTCCCGCCCCACCCACATTCCTCTCCATTGATTATCTCCATTATTATTTCTGTGCCGATCCTGCACTCCGACCCCTCGTATTCGTTGCTCTGGCGTCATGGCTCGTCTTCTTGTTCTCTACCTTGGGAATCAGCGCCTCCGATTTCTTCACCCCTAACTTAGCGTCCATCGCCCAACTTCTTGGCCTGGATGACAACGTGGCAGGAGTGACGTTTCTGGCGTTCGGTAATGGATCTCCTGACCTGTTTTCGACACTCTCTGCCATGCGCGCAAATTCCGGTAGCCTGGCCATAGGAGAGCTACTTGGAGCGGCGTCATTCATTGTTTCGTGTGTGGTTGGTTCTATGTGTATAATTAAACCATTCAGAGTGCATCGTGGCCCTTTCTTGCGCGACGTCGGATTCTTCACGATTGCCGTGAGCCTGGTCCTACTGATTCTTTATGATGGTGAAATACGTATGTTGGAGTCGGGCGTATTGGTGGGGATGTATGTGTTGTATGCCACCATTGTCATTGTTGGAAACTGGTGGGAGAAGAGGCGGGAAAGGAACCGGGAACGCGAGGCTTTGATACGGAGTGAATATAGGGATGATATACCCGCCTTTCCGCCATATACCGATGAACGTGAGTAGCCTTTTCGCTGGCTATAATTTGGCTGACTTTTGCGCAGCTTCCTCTTCTACAACCACGGGAGACTTTCTAACTGTTGCTGCACCAATACCGACGAGAGCCCGAGCCATATCCACACCTGTCCCCCCCAGATTGCAGACTTCTCTTCCTCCCCGTCCTCATTCTCGTTCACCATCTCCCAAGCACCACCCCTCCCAACTACCTTCCTTTTCCCTCGTTGGTGCACTCGAGTTCCGCGATGTTGTCACGGCATTGCAACACGAAGCAGCAGGGACATCTCTTAACATGTTTGAGATTCCTGTAACGCCCTATGCTGGCGGTCACTACCACAGCCACTCTACCCGCTCCCACTCGCGACCCCACTCGATGCATGGAACAAGCCCGCACTCAAGCTGGTATAGGGATGAAGAAGACTCAGGGGATCTGAATAGCAGTCTCCACCTCGACCGTCGGAGGTCACGACCCTCAATTCCCGTGTCCCCTGCAGTGCCAGAGGAACCCCATGAGCCAGTGGACGAAGAATACTTCTTTGGGCCGCACGCCCGCGAGGGGGTGGGGATGCCCAATGTTCCTTCAATACACCGTACCCCTGCTTCTCCTTCGACCGCGGAGAGCGAAGAGGTACTGTATACACCACCCACGAAGCGTCAACGCACATGGAGAATAATAAAACAAGTCCTGCACACACTCTTCCCCACCCTTCATCACTTCTGTGAGCAGAGCACACTGGGCAAGATTGCGTCGCTAGTTGCTACACCTGCGGTTATGCTTCTGACTTTGACGTTGCCGGTGGTCGTGACCCGATATGAATCTTCGCACCGGTCTATCGAGAAGCAGATTGTCGAAGGCGCCTCGCCGTTGATTGAATTCGAGGAGGAAGGCGTGGAGAGGGTCTTGGTTGCGGAAGAGGAGGTGCAGGAGGATCTGCACGAGTTGCCATTTAACAAATGGTTGATGGCGGTACAATGTGTCCTGGGCCCGTTGTTTTGTGCTGGAGTCCTCTTCAGTAAGTTCATCGCTTCGATTTCAAAACTTGGTCCCTGACGAGTTGACTTACCAGAGGAAAGCGACTATGAACCTTGGATTATACTGGGAACAGCTGTTGCTGGTTTTGCGATTGGTATACTAGTCTTGATCTTTGCAGAGAATGGCACGCATCCGACGGCAACAATGGCGAGGTGCTCGATGGGGTTCTTTGTAGCTATCGTGTGGATCATGGCTATTGCAGATGAGGTAGTCAACGTCCTACAGGTACGCCCTTTATTTATGACTTGGTTGTGTCGTTGGCTTAAGATCTACTAATCCAGACCTTTGGTAATATCTTCGGCCTCTCGGATGCTATCATCGGTTTGACTATCTTCGCTGCCGGCAATTCTTTGGCGGACTTGGTCGCCAATATGAGCGTCGCTGTAAGTCTTTGGTACCCTTCCTGGCTTTCCCGGAAACTGACTCCCTTGACATAGGTTTTTGCTCCCATCATGGGTTTCTCTGCATGCTTCGGTGGCCCAATGCTCAATATCCTCCTTGGCATTGGGCTTTCAGGTTCTTACATTGTCCACACGACGCACAAGCCGTACATCATCAAGCTCTCACCAACGCTTCTTGTCAGTGCCGTTGGTCTCTTAATCCTTCTGGCGGCAACACTGGTCTTCGTACCAATGAACAACTATTATTTGACGAGACGTTGGGGATTGTTACTGATCGCATCATATGTGGTGATCATGACCATCAACGTCATCGTCGAAGTTAAGCATCTAGGGTGAAGAGGAGCTAGGACTCTGATGACTCACATACCAATACTCACCAGTGCTATATTCTCTATTCGTTTTTGGATTCCTCTTATCATTGGCGCATTTCGCGTCTGGATTAACTTTATTGGCCCTAATTTTACTTTGGATCCTTCTTGCTCTTAGACCCCTTGTCAGTCTTTACTGCTTCAAGTACCCATTGTTATTGCATCGTTCCTTACACTTCACCATGTATTATACCAACTATACTCAATACATCATGGAACTGTGGACATCGTGTTATGAGGTAGATAAATTACAACCATAAACATACTAGTGGCTTAAACCATAGGCCACTCCTCGAATGCGCCCTGGCTGAAACGGAAAAAACTGATGTTGCCGTTGTCAACTGCAGCGATGACAATAATCTTTTTGCCCTGCTTAAGTGCAGCGAATGGGTTGGGTCGGCGTTGGGGCTCTGGAGGTTGAACTGATGAAGGGAAGAGAAAAGATAGAATTCGTTGTGTGATGGTGGGCTTTGGTTGTGGAAGCGGTGCTATGTTTCGTTGGGTCGCTTGTACTGATGCAGAGGTGGAGGTGGAAGTGGAGGGTTCTGTCGCTGAGACGGCAGTAGGCGTGGGCTTTCTTCCATAGGCTTGGCGTTTTGGTCGTGGAAGGGGTGGCGGGAGTTCAGGAAGGAGGTCGAAAAGAGAAGAGAGTTCGCGCAAAGTCGGCATTGGCGTTGTCCGGGCGCTAAATGCATCATTTTGAGTGAGAAGTTGAATGATTGAAGGAAAACGTACTTGACAACTACAACTTGGAAATCAGGGAGAGGGGGAGCGGTTTTCTTGAATGCAGTGGATGGTTTATAGACGTTGTAGAAGGCCGTGTATGGCGAAGGGGGAGATGGCGTGGGTTCCGGTGGTCGGTAGAGGGGAATGTTATGGCCAGATGGGAGGAATCGGAGGAAGCCATATATTGATGCTAGAAGAGATGGTGAGAGAGATTCGACCCAGGATAAGATGAGAGCAAACCATAGTTATGGTGTATCCATCGGCTCAATCGGAGGGGCTTCCACCAGTTGAAGCTAGGAGTGAAGATACGAAGGACACCGGAAAACACATATAAGAAGGGTGAAAACAGTCGGCGGAATAGTGACGGTAGGATGGTTGGCTTTGTCAAGTCGAAGGGAGGGGGCTTGGGATAGGAATCACTAGGGGCGTCAGTACGAGTCACGGCATATCCAAGCCTCCGAAGATGCGAGTAAACCTTTCGAGACATTAGAACATGAGAAACTTTTGGAGAACCCAGCCATACCTGAAACTTCTCCAAAGTCAGATTTTCCCTTCCTATCATCTCAGTATACGCTTGCTGAACACTCATTGGGGCACCAGCAATCCCTTCAAACCCCTGGAGATGTGAAACATCTACATCGCACTCCTTCCAACACAAGAGGGCCCCTCTTTCTATGAGATACACAGCTTCTTCCGGTAAAAGTTCAAGTCTCTTGTGAACTTTGGCTACACCGTTTTCGTCGAGGATTGGCCGAGGGGCAGAGTGTCCCATGGTAGAAAAATGGATTCCGCGGGGCACAGTAACATGAGTTCGTCCGAGCTTTGGGTGCCAGATACCGTAGCTTATCCCTTTACTAATCTCAGAGGAGCGTGAGGATATGGGAACAGAGGGGGGCATGGAAAGGCTTGCCTTGAGATGGTACGTGTTGCGCGTAAGGTTTCGAACATGGCGGACCTTGCCCGATCCAGGATGTGGAGTTGAAGATTGGTCCCTCCATTTGCCCTTGGTTCGAATTCCTTTTCACCACGTTTTGGTATTACTGGACGCGCTGCGGCGGGACTACCATCGAGAGAGATTCAATGAGAAAGCAGGGGAGGAAGCGTCAAGGGGATTACATTAATTTGGTCCAGTCAAGGCCACCGTCCTCACCACCTGAAGACTGATCATCGTCTTCGGGTTGTAGATCAGCAGGCTGCTTTGCGAGGCTGTTGGGCAGTTCGAGTGAATCGTCCATGACTGAGAGATCCGTTGAAGATTCATCACTCAACGCGTGGTCTCGTGACTCGGCGCGGTCATTTATCAGATTACCTACGCTTCCCTCATCCTCTCATCCCCTATCACTATGGTCCACTTGCGACAGAACGAGACAGAACCCAATCCGAACCCCCACATAAATTTTATAACAGCGCTACCAATGCCAGACCCCAAGGACCAGGAGGAGGCAAGACAGCTCCTGCGCGCATTAGCAGCTCAAGTTCGTCCTATAATGAAGGCACACGGTTTCACAGTGAACAGCTTTGAGGAAGTATGTCACCTCTCTAGCCGTATAGGTGGGATGGAATCATAAACTTGGCCCATAGTACGAGTATAATACAGTCTTTGCGGGAAGGAATTGGAGCAACGGCGAGACGATCGGTTCGTTTCCCGTTCTTGGACTCGCACTCAATTGATGGATACCTGACTATACGCGCGTAGAGCTTGTGTTGCGCCGCGCGGACGGGTCATATTGCCCAACTTCTTGGTTAATGAGCACGCTCTGCCACGAGGTCTGTCCGTCAGGTTTCTTCCACCGTCGTCTGTGCACCTGAGTTGCCATGTGCTGATTGCTGTTCAATAACGCAGCTCGCTCATATTAAGGTACGCTTATAACTCGGCCCATATATCCAATACTGGAAAGGAAGCAACAGCACATGAACCATGGCCCCGCTTTCCAGGCTCTCTGGACTCGGCTACGGAGAGAAGTTCGTCAGCTACAGGATAAAGGATACTATGGAGATGGTTCGTGCCTTGTATACAAGAAGTCACGCTATTCTCATCTGCTGATAGGATATTGGTCTTCGGGTACTCGGCTTGCTGATTCCGTGCGCGTATCTGGAGATGGCATAGGATCAGGGAATCTTCCGGAATATTTGGTACGCAAAAATCCCCTCTCCAGAGTGACTGATTTCAACTCGTCCTGCAGTGCGGTGGCGCACAAACTCGGGCAAAACCAAGCTCCCTTCGCCGACGCAGGCGAGCTCCCCAGCGGCCCCGAGACACTGTCCCCTCTCTCCATACTGGTAGACAGACTGCGAAACGACGTAAGGCTGGTGGACGAGTGACCTCCAAGTTTGCGTTCGTTGGAGATGGAAAGTTACTGGCCGATGATGCCCAGAGTTCAAAGGGGAAAAGGGCTGCAAGGTGATATCCGGTGCCACCTATTTTTTACCATAGTGTTGATATTCCTCTACCCCACAGCAATCGTGCGCGAGAGGAACGCGCTCTAGCGGCTGAGAAACGACTAAATGCACTTCAAAACAAGGGTAGGCTAGCAAGTGGTATTGATGATGCAAGCTGCTCAAGGAGACTTCCAGGAGATACCCCGCTGCAAACCAAGCAGACGCCGTATGAGAGTTCGGAGTCCGAAAGCGAGATTGAGTTCGTTCAGGAAACCGACGCAGAACGGCGCCAGGCTTTGCTGAACTCTCAGAAATCCGGAAGCAACGAAGATGATCGCGGCTTTGGAAAAGGCCTTTCCTGGAAAGATTTCGACAGCGAATTCAGGTTCAACACAACCCAGCCAAGGGGAGGGGGAATACCCTCGGACAATCCAGAGATTTCTAACCCTCATCCGGAGGCATTGGATGTCATTGACCTGACCGATAATTTTGACGCGGATTGTGGTCCCTGTGACGTACCAACTGCTTCAGGGTCTAATTTTATCATTGGTACACAAGAAAACTCTAAGGGGGGGCCAAGCAAAGTATCTCGCCTAACCCCCAACTACTCATGTAATGTGCCCATTAATTGCATTATTCACACGTGCTATAATGTGATTTTTTTTCTCAGCAACTCCTCGACGGGATAGAAGCTCACAAAAGCTGGAACTCGGAAATCTGGTCAAAGGTGAAATCGAATTTCGGAAGAAGGAAGCCCTTGGATTAGGCCCATCGAAAGACAGTGATCGTACCCTTGGTCAAGCGCCAAAAGTCATCAAACCACGGAAGCTTGATTCGGCCGCAAACATGTCGAAAGATATATCTCAACCCACCGGAAAGCTTGGTTCGCCACCCGCTGAAATGTGGAATTGTTTGGTATGCACGTTGTAAGTTGATTGTGAAATGTAGCCGCGGGGAATGCTAAATGCTGTATTCTTAGGGAAAATCAGCCTACGCATCTAGCCTGCGCGGCTTGCACTACCCCTCGAGGTGAAGATACATATCATAATAGATAAGCGACGCGGACAAAGAACCATTATTGTGCTGAACATTCTGCATTTCCTTGTTTCTCCAGCCTTTATTTCCAGCATCTATTCAATGAAATCAGCATGAGATAATCGAACTCACTGGCTGATCAAACTCACAAAATTTGATATTCCTGGAAAGCATGTTCTTGACCACCGAAAGCCACATTGGCACCTCCCCTGTCACAAGAAAGAATTTAAAATATAGTAACCATATACAATGAAAGCGACATACAGATGCTCTCCGGCTTTGCCAGGAACGCTTATACCGTTCACATTGGCGAGTGCATGATACAACTTGCCTCCATTCTCCTCATATCCGCCTTCAATTGGCCGTCTACCGGGGGGAATCCGTCCGTAAGATGTATAGACCCACTCCATCTGGCCCGGAACGAATGGAAGAAGATCGTATCGACCATGATGACCATACTCTCCACCACCGTAGGGAACGGATGCAAATGGTTGAAGGTGAGGGCCAATCTTGCATGGGTGCACGGAGGTCTCGAATAAAGCAGATCCAATAAAGACAGGAGAAACCCCATCAGCATCGTATGCGACTGGGGGTCCAGTCTGATCAGGACCGGGGAACGGGGAATCGGTGCGAAGGGGGACACGATAACCTGAGGGAGGAGCGTTGGTTGCGGCTGATGGTGCACCGGGGAACTGGGAAGACTTGATATCTACACCTGCTTGTGGGAAGCCAGGCGATGGGGCGTAGGGAGGGGGTGCCGCAGGAGGTGGGCCTGTAGCAGCGGGTGCATGTGCCTGGAAGCTGGCCACCGGGGCTGCTGTAGTCTTCGATGTCGACGATAGATACTCGGCGGCAGCCCCTCCGCCTACAGTTCCTCCGTATCCCGGACCGCTGAAGCCATAGCCGGATGTCGACGAGCCACCAGCACCCATATGCGGAACTTCATCGTGGTGCTTCTTGTCCTTCTCTTTATCCTTCTTGTCTTTCTTGTCCTTGTCCTTCTTTTCCTTCTTTTCCTTCTTGTCCTTATCCTTCTTATCCTTCTTTTCCTTTTTATCTTTATGTTTCTTCTCTTTTTTCTCTTTCCTGTGCCCGAAGCCACGCTCTTCCCCAGAGTAGTCTTCACTTCCGGAGTCTCGTTCGGAAGCGGATGACATGTTGATAATCAGTACTTGTTAGGAGATTAGTGAGGGTGAAGCGAGGGTTGGTTAACGATCGCTAGGTTACGGTTATGATAGCTGTGGAACTCGCGTGACTAGATATCTCTGATCAAACAAACTCGTGACTATGATCACTTCTGTCATAAAGTGCGCACTGCCTCAAGACTCAAGGCGTGGGGCAAGGCCGGCGGAGGAGCCACACCGCCTTGAACTTCAGCCGGTGAGAAAGAAAGGCAGCTACTCTTAAAATACCGGCATATGATCTACACCCACGATTTCATTCGTCTACATTTAGAATTCATCGTCCAGGTGCAGGTGGGAGGGCGACGTCCTCGAACCCCCATTCTTGAGTATTTAGAGGAGGCCCTTGTGACAAGATATTGGCAAACCTGCTATTCGAAGGCTGTGCCTTTGCGTTGGGCGAAGTTTCCTCGCGAGGGCCAGGTGATGGCGCCCGCCGTTGCTCGTCATCTTGAAGAGAGAGTGCCTCGAAGGGTTTATGCAGTTGGAGATTGCTTCATTGTTGATTAGTTTATGCTCCACTTGAACCAGACAAAAAGATGTCATACTGGATTTCCTGTCTCCGTTGGTAGCTCCAAGCCTTACAGACTTCTTTGAACTGGGTCAGGATGCCGGCCAGATCGTTATAGAACTAAGACCACCGAAGGTCAGCAGAAATTGTGTGGAAGGCACAGAGCTAACCTTGAAACCTTCCTCTAAATTACGAGTGATCTCACGATACTTAAAGTATGCAAGATCAAGGGATTGGAGCGCATGCTCGCGTTCCTTGACTGAAGGATCCTCTCTCCTCGATTGAAGAAATTGCTCATTGATAATCTGATTGAGTGACATTTACTTTTAGTTTGAAATGAACCATTTGGCATATCACCCCTACCTTGATGTCAGCAAGTATGGCCTCTTGCTTCTGTCGGAAACTTCCCATCTCGCTTAAGAACCTATCATACTTGAGGATTTCTTCGTCGAGAATATCTTCAAACATCTCTGCTTTCAGTTCCGCCAGCCGTTCGAAGCCTGATGCAACCTTTAAAATCCGAGGTTGAATATCGTCTGCAACCTCCAAGGCACTTGCTTGATGAACTAGTTGAACCCTGTCACGATGGAGTGCATCAAGTTCTTCCAATTTGACACGAAGCGAGCGAGCGTGATTCCTGGTTTGTACAGATTGGGGGGTGGTGTGGGAAGAGGACGTAACGGTAGAGGAAGGCACAGACGCCTCTAAGTCGGCCTGAGTAAAATCAGATGAAACCTTCATATGGATGCGAAAACTGACTGACCTCATCCCATGTCAGCTGGATAACGCTGTCCTCCCATTCGTCCCATTTTTGACGAATGGTTTCGTCACTGACTGCGGCTTCTGCCAAGATACTGCGGTATCTCCGTTCTTTCTCGACTAACTCCACATTGGCCTCATGAGACGGCCGCCGGCTCAACGCAATCTCCTTTCGCGCCGCTTCGTCTTCTGATGCCTCACTGTCGAGGATATCCATTGCCTGTGGGTGTGAAACATCAAGCCTCCGTGAATTTACACGAATGGAACATTCATCTCACCTCATCAAGGATGGCTTGGTCGTGTTGAGCGAGTCGCTGCACATCTTCAATAGACGCCGCGATTCTTGTGGGTCCGTTCTCGATGCGCACCTCCTCTGCCTTCCGCAGGAGGCTCGTGGGGAGGCCAATGGGACGTTCCAGTGCTTCAAGAGCGGCGGGAAGGTTCATACTTCTAAGCTCCCTGTAACAAAGCGTTTACCTCCTTGGGTCATCCAATCGGTGATAGAGACTTACACGTCAGCCTGATACTGGAGCTCTTGAGCGACATCGACAATTCGCTCCTTCACGAGCGTTTGTTTCCGATCGTTGTAGATATCTAGAAGAGAGCTACAGCCTCGAGCGACACGAAGACACATGAAACGATTTACTGATGGCCTCTCGTGCGCCCCATCCAACTAGACCTTCGAACAAGGGTTGCATGCTCCCTAGGACAATCTTTGGGTCGAGTAGACCGGGTGGGACAGTCGAGGTGGCAAGGCTAGTCTTCTGTACCGGTGGAAGGGCTGTGGCTGCAGGTCTATCGTGGTGATATATGAGATCATTGTCACGTTCGGCACGGCCAAGGTTCCTTTGTACCGTATCTAAAAGGGACTTGACACGACTGTCAAAGAATGACCATCATTGAATTGATTGAATGCGGATACTTACCTGTATATCTTCCTGAACAGATGCCGCTATTTTTCCACGGCGACCGACGTCATAAGCTTTCTTGGCTTCGTCTTGTGCGTTATACAACCGAGCAATCTCGTAACCATATCTGGAAGAGAAATATAAGCAGAAGCGAAAAGGTCTCAGGATCCTTTCCGGACCTACTATTTTCTAGCTCTTCAAGACTTTTTCTGTATTCAGCCACGGCGGCGAAATGATGGCCTTTCGCCTCGATATGGTATACCCAGTCCTTTACATCCAGGATCGAGGTCATTACAGCCCTATGAGGCGTTTGTGCAACGAGAGTAGAGTGATGGCTCACAGAGGGGAGGATATATTTGACAGGTGGGTTTGCATCGCGGAATAATTGTGCTGATAGTGCGTATAATGAGGATACCTGCCCAAACAGAAGTTTATTCTTGCCGGTAACAATATTCTCACTGCGCTTACTTTGGCGGCTATCTTGGCGATGAGGGAATTCTTGTAATGGTCTGAAAATGCGGCGTTAGATCGTTCGTTTCGAGGATAAGATATGCTCACTAATTTTAGCTAGCTGCCACGAGCATTCCTGAGCCTGTGCAAGCATAAGGATTTCTAAGCCTTGGATAAATGCGGATGAGAGGTCCAAGGGTTTTTCCTCGTCATCAGGCGTCCAAGCGAACTTGGGCAGTACGGCAGAGCTCAGGTATGACAAGGTCCCTGCAGCATGCTTCGCAAGTTGTTAGGCAGTTTCGCGGGAAGGCCGCCCAGATCACAAACCTGATAATAGCTAACTGCGCGCTTGATACCTTCCACGTTCGATCGATCCGCTGAAGTTCCTAGCTGTGAGTAGAGTGAAGCGAGGTTGAACAGGATTGCGGCGCGCTCGAAAACAAGGCTATTTAGCGTCACTGGAATTTTACGTGGGTGAAAGACAGGGGCGTAAGAAATTTCGAGTTGAATCTAAGGCCGGGCTTAACAGCAATCCCAGCTTGTCTTGGGAATTTGGCTTACGTCTGAGGGCATTTTAGCCAAAATGGAAGTCAATTGTGCATGATAGCTGTGCGGGATGAAAGCAAGCGACTAGTTGGTATGAAATAATAGCATTGGGGGAATGCTGAGACCCACAGCAACATTGCTTGAATCCGATCGACGTGAACCACATCGCCCACGGCATTCTTGCGTAGATCTTGCCATTGTTGAATATCACTCTTGAACTCGTCGGGATGTCCTCCACCGTGAAAGGATATAAAGTCTCGAACGGCGCCTTTGAGGTTGATCTCGTATGTTCTTTTGAACGGAAAATCAAGGAGGTTTGGCATGATGGTGCTTGAATCTGAACCAGCGGCAATGAGGCTCCGTCAACAAACAGTAAGAGACTAGTTTGGCATCCACCGATTCAAGCATCATACAATTCTGTCTGATCCATTCTGATCGCTCACGTGGTCTCGCCAACAATTACGTCACTCCCAGCCTTTAAGATCCATGAAACACCCTCCTTCGGTCTGCTAAATGCCCTTGCGATGGAATGATATAGCATCTCGTCGTCTTGATAATAGCACTCCTATCTGCTGATCCTGACTCGGTCAACGCCGTTATACCTGTAACTGTGACTACGGTTGTGGGTGTGGTTTACGGCCAATAGTGTGTATCTGCGGCACTGGCACGGTTTGGTCGCCCCGGCTTGGAAATCGTGTGGATGCTGCAACACGCCAAGTAGCAGCTCAACAGGCCCATACAAAACTATTGCGGCCAGATATGCAGACGGCTCCTTCTGTTTCAGGATAACAGATCGTCTCTCTGATTCGTGATACAGATTAACCTGTGGATGTGGATGTTGGACTTGTAACTGCGCCTGTTCTGCCACAACAGCTCAGTCCACATCTCCGGCAGAATCAGCACTTGCGGCGTACATGATCGCATATCGCTCATTCTTAATTTAACCACTACTCGAGCGAGACCCTCCCTTTTTGGGCTTCAAAGGCCGAGGTCAGTAGGCTCTCGAGCTTGCACCGGGGACGAGTCCGGGTTTATTCAGATGTTTACACCATGTAACATCATTTGAAAACTGTATGTTTTGTTTTTCTTCGGGGCTGTTTCGTCTTCTCCATTCTGAAGGGGTATTAGGACAAGCACAAGGTATAAAACCTACCGTTTTCCCGTCCTATCCTCCCCAGAAACCATGGATCCTACTTACAACTACTCTTCCTCCGCACCAACTCGCGGTGAAAATGCTCGTACAGCTCAGCAGTTACCTTCAACTCAAGCACTTTGTGTCGCACCTTCCTACGGGCTGGCAATTCGCCAGGACCAGAGGGACGTGGGCTTCGTCTCAGCCACCCATTCCTCGGCCTTCTCGTCGAACACGGTAAGTACATTCTTTCGTGCGTGAATTTCTGATTCTAACGTCGTCCCCCAGATGACATTTGCTGTCGTAAGTCATGACGATGGGTTGCCTGTATATCTGACTGATTCCGGTTCAGAACCAAGAAGTCCAAGTGTTTTATCAAGGTGCCTGGATTCCGGGCGTCGTTGTTGCTGGCATTCACCGCATCGATGCTGTGAGTATTCTGACGATTAATATGTCCTGGTATTTGCTCATCTGTAAGCAGTACCATCGCTTGGGATACACGGTCAAGTTCTGTGTTAAAAGGGGACGATATATTGAGGGGGAATTTTTGCAGGAGTATGTAAAGGTAGCTCCAGCTGATTCGCAGTACACTTGATCTATTAGTGGCTCGATGCCCATAACCTTGACGTTTCTGATGCGTCGGGAAGCAAGTCTTCTCGGGATTTGATTGATAGAATTTTCGACAACTGTGCGCTCCGAGAATTGCATGCTGTGAGCTGGTTGTCTTTGATGATCTAACTGCGTCCTGCGACAGAAGGACAGGCGTCTTGAGGCTCGTTATTGTGTCATTCAAAAATTTATTGCCGTTCATAGCCGCCGGGAGGTATGGCAATGATTTGCAAAACCCGTTGTGGCAGCCCGAAGGGCGATCAAAATTTACTATATGCTTTGGATGCAGGGGTTGTGGTGCCTAACCAAGTATTCGCATAGCAGTGTATTGAAATTTCTCAGGACATAGATCCTTCGCATGTTACAGCTCAACTCTCACTGAGCTGGATCATCGTCACGATGTTGCGGAGATGTGGCCAGGGTTATAAAAGGCAGAGACTCTGACTCAGTGCGTATTTATATATACTCGAGAAGGACCTCTAGGCCTTGTTCAAGCCATCTGTTGAATAACTTGGATTGGATCGAATCAGAAATCGGTGTTACGAGTGTTTCAGTAGAATCAACGTTTGATACTGGTTGGGATGATTGCAATGATCATGGCAAGGATGCCCAGTAAGTATGCATTAGGGTCGGAGACAGCAATACGGTGAGGAGGAGTGATAGAATAATTGAGAAAGCCAGCAGATGAATTGATGAGGGACCTAGCAACAACAACAAAATGGTTGATCTGTGGCTGTGAAGGGGGTCTCCCATTTTGGAGGTATCATCTGAGACTCAACGAGCTCTTTGCCCATAACCTCTCCCGTCCTTCCTTGATACTCCACACATCCAACTCTTTCCCTTCATCCGCCTGCTCGCTGTTGCCGGTCTCCAAGCGCTGGTCCTGCTTTGGCCCTTTTCTTGACAGCACCCTCCAATAAATCTCTGCTCCGATCCTAATCCCTCTCTCCCAACGTAACTCACGAGCGACCATGGCTTACGAACCCCTCTCCCCCATGTCTACTCGTCGCCTGACGAACAGGAATACAAACCGCTACAGTGTCACCGCCCTGTTCAGCATGGTTGCCGAGCAAGACGTGGAAGTGGAAGATGACTTGGCGAAAGGTGTGTTGTCCTAGCTTTCTATTCAACCACTCGTTTAACCGTCTCGATAGCTCAGAAACGACTGCGAGACCTCAAGTCAAAGATTTCGGCTCAGTCTAAGAAGAATTTTGTGTTGGAGAGAGATGTACGATACTTGGATTCTCGCATTGCTCTGTTAATTCAGAACAGAATGGCCCTAGACGAAGTACGTCGGCTTTTTTTCTTGAATTTCACTGCTTGATGACGGTGCGCAAAGCAACGAGAGGTCGAACGGACACTGGAAGATGTGGATCCCACCGAAGGTCATTATCCAGATGACCGAAAATTGCAGCAGTATTCAAACCTCTTCTTCCTTCTCCAATCCGAACCTCGGCATATCGCCGCTCTCTGCCGGCTGGTCTCATTATCCGAGATCGACACGCTCCTGCAGACAGTCATGTTTACTCTGTATGGAAACCAATACGAAAGCCGAGAAGAGCATCTTCTCCTCACGATGTTCCAGTCTGTCCTGTCTGCTCAGTTCGAAACGGCCACCGAATTCGGATCGCTCCTTCGAGCAAATACACCTGTCTCACGAATGATGACCACATACACTCGCCGTGGACCAGGCCAAAGTTACCTCAAGAGCGTTTTGGCGGAGAGGATCAACAGCCTCATCGAACACAAGGATTTGAACCTTGAGATCAACCCTGTCAAGGTATGTCAACGCCAGACTTCCCATTCTCTGAGTCTCACTCCCGTGCAGGTCTATGAGCAAATGGTCAATCAGATTGAGGAGGAGACGGGCTCATTACCGCCCAACCTACCCAGAGGTGTACCTCCGGAAGTCGCGGCTGAAAACATCGACGTTCAGACCATCATTGCTCCTCGCCTAACTATGCTCATGGAAATAGCCAATAGCTTCCTTGTGACTATAATTGAAAGTATGGAAAGCGTACCATATGGTATCCGATGGATCTGTAAGCAGATTCGAAGCTTGACGAGGGTGAGTAGCTACTTCTTTCGATTGATTTGCTGTAACTCATTCCCACCCAGCGCAAGTATCCAGAGGCTACGGAATTTGCAATATGCTCACTCATTGGTGGTTTCTTCTTCCTTCGTTTCATCAATCCGGCCATTGTGACGCCCCAAGCTTATATGTTGGTGGATGGGGTTCCCGCCAAACATCCTCGGCGGACGCTCACGCTGGTACGTCAGTTTGCTTTTTTAAGCTTAACTTTATCTCAAGCTCCGCATAGATCGCGAAAATGCTCCAAAACCTTGCCAACAAGCCATCTTACTCAAAAGAGGCATACATGATGACCCTCAACCCGTTTGTTGAGAACAATAAAGCTCGGATTAATCAGTTCCTTAACAATCTTTGTGAAGTCGGTGACTTCTATGACACACTTGAAGTGAGTCGGGCTGTAGGTTCTCGGAGTCCCAGCTCTTAATGACTGACCTCTGCCTCAGATGGATCAATACATGGCCCTCTCGAAGAAGGATTTGATGATCAACATCACGTTGAATGAATTGTACAACACCCATTCATTAATTCTGCAACACATCGAAACTTTAGTGAGGAAATTTGTTTTTTTTCTACTTTGGTTGGCTAGGCTGACAGTTCCCTCCAGTCTCCCAACGAAAAGCAACACTTGCGTATTCTAACCGATGAACTTGGTCCTGCTCCTCCTCAAGTTCCACGGAAAGAAAACCGGACGATCGAGCTTCCGCTATACAGCCGCTGGGAGACGCCCATACAAGATATCCAAAGTGCGCTTATGGACTCGGTGTCGTCAAGTGATATGCTCTATATGGAGACCAAGTCTATTTTTGTTCAACTGATTCGGTCCCTACCTAACGCTGGACTCAAACCTCCATACGATCTCGCTGCGATCGCAGAACGAGCGGCGACGACCAAGGATGCGGTGTTTGTGCGCAAGGGCATCAAGGTCAAGGAGATGCTGCGGGAGTTGGAGGAGCTAAAGATTATTGACAGGGCGGACGGGTACAAACTTATGCAAGAGGAGGTTGCTCAGGAGCTCATACATCTAGGTAACCTACGGGAGAAGGTCCTCGCAGAAACGAAGTCTCTTGAAGCTGTCTACAAGACGATCTGCGACCATAATAATTATATGCGCTCGCAGCTCGAACAGTACAAGGCCTATCTCCAGAACGTCCGTCTTACTGCTACTAAGGACAAGGGTAGCACGACCGGAGTTGGTGTGGTCACTGTTGGCGGAAAGGAGAGGAAGCCTGCCAAAGCTGTCGTGCTTGGTCCCTATAGATTTACTCATGCTCAGTTGGAGAAGGAAGGTATTATTGTTGAGAGCAATGTCCCAGATAACAGGTGTGTTTCGTTTGACCTGACCCGCGATCGCCCCCCATCTGACTAGTACTCTACTTCCCGTCAGACGCCCGAATATTTATTTCAACATCACTTCACCAACGCCCGGAACCTTCATCATCGCACTCCACTATAAGGGTCGTGAAAAGGCTATTCTTGAGATGGATCTCAAGATCGATGACCTCCTAGAGAAGGTAAGTATAAGTTTTGAATTAGGCCCTCGTCTCTTCTGACGTTCCATGTAGCAAAAGGACAACAAGCACCTGTTGGATTTGGAATACGTGCAGCTCAATGTTCCGAAAGTGTTGGGATTGTTAAAGAAGGTTTTTGCCAAGCGATAAATTGTTTTTACCCGCTCTTTCATCACCGTCATTGTTACTCTTTTTCTTCACGTCTCCTCTCTTCTTTATATACCGGATTTCTTTTTCGTTTATTTCTTCTGTACTGGTATTGTCTACTGCCCCCGATACCTCCCCGACTTTCTCCCGTTACTGGCGCCACCTGTTGACCTTATTTAAGATTTGATTCTCCCATTCCCGCGCTCGTGCGCGTCTATTTCTTAAACTTCACTCCTCTCGTTCGTACTTTGGTATGATATATTGTTCGGCTTTCTATCTTTGACAACGGATGTATCAGTTCCACTATGTAGTACACAGCCTGACTTGACTTGTTTGTTATTGTGCCTTGGATGGTAGATGAGTCTCCACAGAGGGGCGCCACATGCGAACCTTGTCCCTCAGAAGGGATGTGTTTGTTGTCGGCTGTCACGGACATGACAAAACGCTGAAGCTGATTTCCTATTTAAGCGGAGAGAGCGCCCGTCATCCATGTCGGCAGGTTGCAAGTGTGCACAGCTACCAACGACCACCTCCTGTGACAACCAACCACCCCACCTTCGGCATTGATCGCCGATTTCCTTGCCTTACCATTCTCCGTCTTTTAGACCTCGCTCCTTTCGATTCTCTTCATCCTCCCTCACTCCTTCTCCTGACGAAAGAACCCTTCGGATTTGTCGCCGCACAACTCGATTTCGCCCGTGCATTATTTATACAAGGGGAAAAAGACCCGCCTCAAAACGCGGATGCACCTCAGCATTGCGGGTCTAGCGCCAGAATTTTGACGAATAGTACCGTGCAATGTGTGTTGCCTCGGATCTGCGAGTCTCTGGTCTGTTCAACATCTTGGGTTGGTGGGCGCTGTTGTTGCTTGCCGTGAATGTGAGGGCCGGATTTGGAGAGGGTGCTCATGCTACTTTACAACCGAGATTTCTCCCGAGGGAGCAGCTTGTTAGCTTGCCCATTGTTGCTAGGGGTGTTACTGCTGGAGCGCCTCCCAGTCCAAGTGGGAATGTCACTGCGAATGCCGCCGAGACAAACGTTACAAAGACTAGTGCGGGATGGACTCCTGTCTCGCAAGCAAATGATCGGCAGTGCGTTTGTTTTCTCCGTTGTAGAACGGGCGCGTATTGATTTTTCTCCGCTTCATCTTGACAGGTCTTATTATGCTGTGATCAAAGTTGGAGACATTAACTTTCGTATTGTGCTTGATACTGGCTCGTCGGACCTTTGGCTGGTCTCATCGGCTTGCGAAACGGACGCTTGTAAGAGCGTGCCGAGGTACCCCCTGAATTATCAGTCTCCTAGCTTCCAAAGTGTGAATGGGAATGCGACGGCGTTTAGCGCAAGCTATGCTGACGGCACTGGTGTGTCTCTATTCTCGCTCTTACGTTTTGGTGTCAGGGTTGTGATTGGAATTGGTGATGCACAGTGGTATCGGGCTTCGTGGCGAAGGAGAAAGTAGAATTGGCTGGCATATCTGTGGCTAACCAGACTTTCGGTCAGTTGTTCATTTTTGAACGGCTGAGGCGATGTTGATCGCGTTAACACTGCAGGGCTCGTGTCTAACTCGACTATTCTTATGAGTGATCAAGAGAGTGGGATTCTCGGTCTTGGATTCCCGAGGCTTTCATCTCTTTCAAACACCCTTGCCAACTGTACGTCTTATTTCTTCTCTATGCATGTCTTTTGTTCACGAAACCAGCGACACCATTCTTTGCTGGTCTCGCCCAGCAAGGACTTCTCGATTACCCACTCTTCGGACTAAGCCTCACACAGAACTTCTCTGGATCTCTTTCTCTCGGCGCAGTTGATGCGTCCATCGTCACTGACCCTCATAATATCAACTGGAACAGCGTTGCTCAGTTCTCGCCTTTTAATACCGAAAGCAACTCCTCAAGTTATCTAAACTGGGCAATTCCTTTGTCTTCGTTTAGTGTGGACGGGACTCAGCTCGCGCCTTTGCCTTCTCAGGTGAATGCGACCAGAAATGTTTCATTGGCCCTGTTCGATGTGTGAGCACACGTTCCGAATGCGATCCCAATCGGTTCTAATCAATCTGCCAGAGGCGCTCCTGGGGTATATGGTCCCTACCAAGATGTACGGTCCCAATCTCTGTTTCCCTATATGTAGTGTCTAATGACAATTAGGTTTCTCGTCTATATGAACTTGTCGATGGCTCTCGGCTCGTGGACGCTGATAGTGGGTTTCTGTATGCAGCGTATCAGGTTTAGGCTTAACCAGTATCTAGGTGGACAATGGGTCGTTCCTTGTGACACAAGCGCCACAATGTCCTTGACATTCGGGTGAGTGCTTACTGGCATTGATTGACAAAACTGGAAATAACAACCTCTTGAAGCCAACACGAGTACATTTTGCATCCCTCAGACTACCTCATTGGGCCAGCCTCTGGCAATCCTAATTTATGTCTTTCATGGCCAAGAGCACTTCCCCCTAGCTCTGATGGAGTAGATTGGCAAATTGGTGGGTCATGGTCGAGGTATTTAGAAGCTTAGCCTCTTAAAGGATGACCACAGGATCTGCTTTCTTGCGAACTGTCTATTCTATCTTCAGGTGCGCTAGTTTCAGCTTTGGTCAGCAACACCGTCTCACTTCTTTCAGCTATGGTATCGACACCAAGGAGCCTCCCAAGATTGGTCTATACCCCCTTACCACTAACACCATCAGTAACGCAACCGCGTCTGCATCTATACAATCGCCCACAGTGACAACCATTCCATTCACGCCGCACACCACTATTCAAACAACACTCCCCAACTTCCTCGTCCCTACACCGACATTCACCACGCCCGCATATATCTTCAATACATCCGTTCCGGCATCCGTTGGGGGGATCGTGAGCTCCGGACTTGCAACAAAGACATACAACCCCATCCTCGCTCAAGCACAAGTCACGACCGGTTTCAACGTTTCAGCTTTACCGACGATATCACCTACGCCTTCGCTTGTGACGCTTACGTTGCCGGATGGTGAGACGACGGTGTCAACGTACTCGATGATGGCTGTTTCACTTGGTGTGCCGCCTGGTTGGAGTGCTGGTGTTAGTATTTCGAGGGATCTTGGGAGGACCTTTGGACTTGCTGTAGTTATACAGGCCGTTGCTTTCTGGACCCTCTTCGGGATGTGGTAGTTTCTTATCCGTGCATAAGTTATTGTGCTATGTCTATATTGGATATCGTGTTAATGTATTCTTTCATCGCCCGGTGTGGCTATTGCATCTAGGCGCAAAGGGTGAAACAGATTTCAATACTGTCAACCTCCTAGGTTTACGGTTCAGGTCAATACTACTTACTCCATGTTCGATTGAACCGCAGAGGTATAGAAAATCCTACGCTGGCCGTCTCAGTCCTGCGTTTGGGGGCTGCGAGATATCTAACAGTCCTCCTAATTTATTCGGATTTGGGGCAGACATATTTTTGTTACTATCTGGGAGGGACGAGGACGAGTGTCTTGGAGTCAATGCGGGTAGCAAGAACGAACCTAATGGTGGAGGACAGGTATCGACATAAAGAGAAACCTACCGCATTCATGTGCGTGGCATGGTTTCCTTGCAGAGCAATGGCAGGCCTTTACCATGTTCATGCCTTAGTAAAGGGCACTGCAGGGGTTCACCGCACTTTTGTTCTTGCTGGCTACAACGTCGACGGTGCTTTATGTTATTGACACCAAGTAGGATGAATAAATCGTTCAGTTTTGGGTTCTGAGGATAATGCGTTGAGCACCTTGCAGAATCTCACTGTGTAAGCCAAGCCAAGAAACACAGCTCGCGGTACCTACATGTATAGTAGGAACTCGTCGACGAACGCCACCATGGGTACGGCATCAAGCTCTCACAAACTAATATCTTATTGTTTCCTCCACTCAAAATCGCCTCGTTGCTCGACTGGGAAGGAACCTATGCATGAACGAGATATGTAATCACATTCTTTTATTGAAGGTGTTGTCACCAGAAGCGAGCGGAAGCCTCGGAAGCGGGGAATGGACTCGAGTAGACTCAAGTGAGAGGCAACTAGTTTCCTCGCCCTTCAGATCCTGCTACGAGGAACGGTCCTCGACGCGTTCAGGCTTGGACTCCTCGGGCTCTGACTTTTCGTTTTCCGATTTCTCTTCTTCCAGATCCTCCTCAGTCTTCGCCCACTCCGGTTTGGTTTTCCGTCGCTCGGCTTGCAACAGCTCGGATTTTTGGGCGAGGTGTTGAATTGCACCGTCGATGATAGTTGCCTTGCTGTGTGTTTTAGCCCCAGAACCTGCCACCACCACATGTCCACCCTCGCGTGCTTTTGACATAGCCTTACGAAAACCAATCGAATCAAGAAAGCTACCTGTGAGCGAATACCACCACGCACCTCATGCATCCGTTGTACCATCATCAGCTCAGAACCCAACTTCAACCACTCAATAATGGGTGTCCTCTCTTCACGCGAGAACCCTCTCACACGCTTGTCTTGAGCCAATCCACTCATCTCCGCCACACTAGCTGCAGCGAGTGCGGTAGGCGCGCTGGGCAAATTTAATGTGCGTTCCAAGTAGTCACGGAGGGCGTATCCAAGTTCTTGGTGAGGTGTGAGTGAGAATCCGACGATCTCGATGAATTTCTTCTGGTAGCCCATGTTGGAGACGATGCTATTGGCGTCTTCTGGGGCACTGAGGAAGGAGCGGGTACGGTTGAAGAGGTCGCGTTCGACCGAGAGATGCTCGCCGAAAGGTTCGGACCAGATGTTGCCCTATAGTTTGGAATGGGGTGGGTCGGAAGGCGTGTGAGGGAGAGGGAGGTGAGAAGGGACGTACGTCTTGGCCATAAGCTTCGACGAAAAATGTGTGGTATTTCTTCCCTTTATCGGTGTTGTATTCGTATTGTGCGAGGTAAAGAGGTATGAGCACAGGGTATGCTGCGAACTGTAGAGGGAGAAATGAGAATAGGCTGGAGGGCAAGGTTATGAAACGAACAAGGGAAGGTTTGATTGACGATGGGGTGAAACTGAAGTCTTGGCTTATTTTTGCTTCCGAGTAGGAAAGGTGACGGACGATGTCGAGGACAACGAACGGCGAGATGTTGTATGGGATACAGGCGACATCGAGGTCATGTTGTCTCAGCAGATCTTGGGAGAATAAGACGGTTTCTCGAACGTGCGCATCCTCAGGCACGATGGGAGCTGAAGAGATGACCTTGTAATCCGATCCTTGTGAAGCAAGTGAGTTTGAGAAGCAAGTTTAAGTATGGAGAGATATACCTGGAATGTACCTACGCCGTCGTTAAAGCCCTTTTAAACGGGATGCGACAAAAAATAGATTTGCGGGACATACGCGTTGTGTATTTGGGCGGAAGCTTGCCGCTACGACACATGGTCAACATGTTAGAGAGTGCTTAGAGCGTAATGTTCAACACATACGTCATCTCCTTTTATTGTCACTTCGCCTTTGACCTCGACGTCGAGAATCCAACCTGGAAAGTACACAGGCATGAGGCGAGCGGGTTGAAGGGGTTGAAACCCTAGAGATGGAAACATCCGGGCACCAAGAGACGCAAGCATGTTTTCATGACGGATTACGGACGCGAACGGTGAAATGTATCTTTGGGCATCATAAGGAGATAAATTAAATGGAAAAGCTGGGAAAAAGCATTGAGGAAGAGGTTGAAAGGTCTGGCGGAATTCGCACCTCTAAGATTAGGAAATGGATATGGAGAAGAAGATTGGGAGGAGTATGATCTGCAATATGCTGCAAAGGAGGACTTGAAGCGAGGTAAGCGTTTACATAGCATTTCCACCACAGAATGCTCGACTGCCACTTGCCACTTTCCGACCTTCTGAAATCACCTTGTCCCGAATGGAGGGCAATGTTGTCCATCGTCCTCCATCCCAAGCAAGTGACATCACTATTACACGTGACCGGGATCGTTTGCGATTGGACACGTATGTGTGATTGGCAGACTTGAATTTTGGACAAGCTTATAGGCCAGGCGCGTGTCCGCCTTTCGCGTCCTCTCTCACTTTCCTTTCCGTCTCTCCTTCCTCCATGTTTCGACGCACAATCCTTGCTTTGCTCACTTTGGCCGCTCTTGTCGCCGCCGCTGACTTTTACAAGATCCTCGGAGGTACGATTTCCGACATTCTGTCACCTGCTTCGAATAAATGACACCTGTTTCCGGCTATGGCTAGTTCACAAGTCTGCTTCGGATAAGGATATTCGCTATGCGTATAAGAAGCTGAGCAAGAAATACCATCCTGACAAAAACAAGGACCCAGACGCAGAGTCCAAGTTCGTTGAGATTGCACATGGTACGTCCGAAATGCTCGGTGTGGATTCCTGTCTGACCTGATACAGCATATGAGGTGCTTTCGGATGCTACTGTAAGGTCCTGCTCCACATACGAGAGTAAGAATTGCTGATTGGGCTCTAGAAACGCCAAATCTACGACCGGTATGGAGAGGAAGGACTGAAAGCTCACGAGGGCGGCCAGCATACAACGAATCCCTTCGACATTTTCTCCAATTTCTTCGGTGGTGGCTGTATGTCTACTCTGCCTCGTAGCAGATGCCCATCATCTCATACTCTATTTCAGACCGAGCCGAACAGACCCGCAAAGGGCCTTCTTCACTTACGGAATTCGAATTGCCCTTGGAGGATATGTTAGTATTATCTTTGCTTTCTATTTTTGTTCAAGTCTAACATAACTCTTAAGGTATGGTGGTGCGAGTATTGACGTGAGTCGCTGATTAACGCAGCCAAGCCTTAATGCTCACCAGCCAACAGTTCCAGCTGCGGAAACGGATTCTTTGCGACCACTGTAGAGGCACTGGAGCCGCTTCAGATGGCGATATTCACACATGTCCTGCTTGTAACGGCGCTGGCGTCAAACTTGTAAAGCAGCAGGTGAGTTAGACCTGTCCGTCCTGGGTCATTATTGACTCATGCTCTTCAGATTTTCCCTGGGATGTTTGCTCAGAGCCAAGTAACATGCAATGAGTGTAATGGACGTGGAAAAGTCATCAAGAGGAAGTGTCCTTACTGTGGCGGGAACAAAGTCGTGGAACATACTCAAGAACTCAACCTTGAAATTACACCTGGAATGCCGGAGGGTCATGAGGTAGTATTTGAAGGCGAAGCGGACGAGAGCCCAGACTGGGAAGCTGGTGACGTTGTGATTCGAGTGAGGAGTAAGAAGGACAAAGGTGGCTGGCGCAGAAAGGAATCGAATTTGTATTGGAGAGAAACTATCGGGGTTGACGAGGTAAGAGTGACGATCGCGAACTCAAAAATGATACAGGTTCTAATCATCGCATTCAGGCGCTTCTTGGTTTCGAGAGGAACTTGACGCATCTAGACGGTCACATCGTGCCTCTCGTCCGGAAGGGTGTTACTCAACCAGGTGAGGCTTCCTATGATGCGAAGGCTGTTTCTGAGGTCCACGCGCTAACGGACAACTGCGTTCCGCCTACACAGGTTTCGTACAAGTCATTAAAGGAGAAGGCATGCCCGAGTTTGAGAGATCAACACATGGAGACCTTTTCATTGAATACAATGTCGTGTTACCCCTGGAGATTTCACCACAGACGCGTCATAGTAAGTTCCGTTTTCCTGGTTCCGTCACCACCCCTCGTTCTCCGAAGTACCCATGCTGTCCGATTTCCCTCCGCGGTTCACGTCGTGATGGTTGATCCCGATGCTGACACTTCATTAACAGAGTTGATGGAAGCTTTCCATGGCGCTGATGCCAACCACGATGAGCTGTAGTATTCCACTGTATTTTATCTAATGGGCCACTAGACATCTTATCCTCTCTCAGACTATTCATAAATTATGTTTCAAGAAAAACTCGCGCACCCAGACTTGAGAGAATGTTGCTCCGGGGGATATAAACTTAATCCGACCCGTGCGTTGCATTATTGAACTTGTAAACGAGTAAAAATGCCATGGAATCGATATGATACTCAAGGTTTCAGCAAACTCTTGATTCCGGGATCATCAAAGTGACCATTCGGTCTTTGACACTTTTTTCACGTCAGGAACTTTTATTGCTCGGGAGTACATGTCCTCCCAGTCAACGGCTAATGCTCGCCCGTAAGACAGCGATAGAGGGGCCATTGCTTGCGACAACCTTGTAAATACGAGGTGAGGAGCTGAGCGTCCGCAGGCTTACAGAGCACTCGCTCGCCTTCTCCCTGGTTGTTCCGCCTGTAGATCAGACACCCTACATCTTGTCGTCATAGCCGCCAAATGCCCATGAGCCTGCATGAAGGTCTTAGAAAACCTGCCATAAATACCTTGGTAGGCAGATAACCAGCGGTAAGCAAGTCTGGACCCAAATTCCATTCATTTTGCATCAAATTCTCCTGGGTCTAAAAACAACCCACATTTTGCCGCCATAATTAGCAATCTGCGATTCGACACGAAACTCGCTACGGCACTTGTCTTGTCGCTGAAGCTGATTGAGTTGACCAGCATCCGACTGTAGTCATTCAAACCATCAAGAAACCATCTATCTGCTGATGCGACTACAGTGTCAACCTGTTCAGAAATTAAATCCCAGAGTTCCGCCGTTCTTTCAACAACTGGGGTGGATTCTCTTCTTTGAATGGCTTCGACAACCTTTACGGTGTTGACAACTTCGATGGTTCCCGCTGCATCCAGAATATCATTGTCCCTACCCACAGCACTACCAGGCCGTCGAGATTGTCCAACAGCGTCTCCTCGTCCTACAAGAAATGGCCGAGAAGTATACCCATCTCTTTTCTTTCCGCAACCAAGACCTCTTCGTCTAGGATCATCGCCGAAACCATCTGCAAGGTCGAAACCCAGACCATCGTCTTCGAACAATGGCACGCTGGCTTGTACGGCTTCAGCCTAGACCTCCGGCCGCCTCTCCAGAAAAGAAGTTGGCTTCGACCAAACTATCTTCTCCCAACACGACAGCCTCTTCAACGCAGATGGTAGCATCACGACTCACAATCTTGGTTTCACCGGCCGTGACCTCGGCAAGAACACTGTCGTTGTCAATGGCCACAACTGGGATAATAGTCATTCCTTCAAATCTGTTGGTTCTGCTTAACTCTTTGCTAGGGATGCCGTGAACCGCATCCACGAGATCACTCAATGTTTCGATTTGTATGGTTAGGTGCCGTTGGGGTGGTGCGGTATTGACTTCATGAATGAGTCGTTCTATGCGGTAAATGAGTCGTTCTATGCGGTAAATGTGTCGTTCTATGCGGTAAATGTGTCGTTCTATGCGGTAAATGATGCTTTTGGATACTTTCAATTCGCTATGAGCGGTGCTTTCTAGGTGTATCTTCACAATCAATGGACTTTGGCTATTTATAATGAAGTACGTAGTCGTGAATGAGTGCATGCATGCTCCTGGCACTTTACCCTCGTTAGGGACTCAAATAAAAATGGATCTAGGATCAGGTTTATGGAATCCTCCCCTGACGAGTACGTAGGTCTGTTAAGAGCTATCATGATACGAGCTGGAATGGTGATTCTCGGGTCCAACGGAACGCCATGTCATGCTGCTAGAGATGAAGCACCCTGGTCGGCATTTCTTGGCCTAAGCGACAAGACTAACAGTAAACAGCCATCTATCCAGGTGACAAGCAATCCCAATGAGGTACGGGCACTCCCAACATCCAAGAAGAAACTCATGTTTATGGTACAGTCTATTATTATACATCAGTAGTGTATACCGTGAAGGGAAAATTGCAATGCCCAGCATTCATGAAGTATGCAATAATATTTGTACAAAGATGCGTTGATTACGTCGTCCCTCATGCCTGCAAAGTACCCATGAATAAACTGCGGAAAGAAGAACACATCAAATGAAAACGAACCAGGTAGTTGTAAGATCTACGATCTTCACACCGTTCCAAGTACTCTCTCTGGATCAACATATTAGTCAAGGTTATAGCTCAATAACAGTGTTGCCAACCTCGATCAGGTTTTCGATTCTGCGCTTGATCAACATCGGTTCGGGATTGAACCTACTCGCTAGCTGTCTTATCGCCTCGTTGACAAGGTCACCGTGCGTCATATGCTTCCTGTCCTTCATGATGCGTACAACGCAAGCCTAGCAGGGAATCCATTAAGTTGACATACAACTAGAATAGGCACATATGTATGCTCACATCGATCTGGTGTTTTCGCTCTTCATCAATGCGATCACGAGTTTCTTTCCTTTCCTGTGTGGTTTCAATCTTTGAGGACACGGTAGCAATCTTGATTTTCTGCATTGGAGAGGTGAAGTCATCGTTGAATGAGAAAGAGTCCTCATCATTGATCTCTCTACCGGCTGGATGTTTCCTGAGGACCTTGAACTTCCCACAAGCGAGGGACTGCAAATGACGTTTAAGTTCGGCGTCAGTGATACCGGTCGCCTCTCTGATTTCCTAAGGCCACATCAAACCTCTCATATCGGAGCCAGTGATGAATGGGCGTACCGAATACGTGAGGAAGTCGTCATCTCCAAGGTCTTCAAAGAGAAGTAGGACGACGAGTGCGAAGGTGGAAACAGTGAGATCATGAGACCTCTTCTTGAACCGCACTCGAACGTCGGCATTTCCAAGGCCATATTGCCACGTCAACCGGCGTCCAGAGTGTCGCGACAAATAGAACTGTTCGAACGACTGGGAGCTCTTTGCAAGGATCGGAGGGATATTGCACGAGGAAAGTGAATGCGACATCGGCCAATATGTTGAAGTCATAACGGTGACATTGATGGCAACCTCGGGGGCCTATTCAATGTAAAAATTAACCTGTGGAGGTACAAAGAGGTGATGGCGCTCACCGTTGTCTTCGCGAGATGCGTCTGGTAAGATTCCATGGCCTCCGCTGATAACCTGATATCGTTGAACATTCCCTCCAACTTTTGGGTGAACTGATATCCGCATTCCACTTTGAGCCTGCCAAGCATTTCACGCTCGGCGTCGTCTGATACTGAACGGCTTTGAAGTAGGCGTTTGGCCAGATGGCCTTTGTAATATCGCTCGAAGACGTCCTTTTCTGTGACATATCGGAACACTGTAATTGTCTTATCGAGGACAGTGGCGATCTCCGCGTCGGTTTTCTGTAAGGTTAGAGGTAAGTATCGACTCAAGAATTGTTCTGAACACATTGCTTACGCCTTTGAGACCCCGCCTAAGATGATCGTCAATGAACAGAGAAAGGAATTCGGAGCATTTATCGTTCAAATTAATGAAAGATTCAAAGGCCTAGAGAGACTGTCAAGCTGACAAATCGAAGCCCAGACCGAAACTCACCTCGTTGATCGCAACCTCAATATCACGGTCACTCAGGAAGGCTTTCTGCCACATGTTATCGAATTTGTCTTTCAACTCCAACACTCCCTGCACCCACTCGGCGGCGGGAGCGACTGAATTAACAGGTGCCTTTGCCTTGCCTTTGCCTTTAGGATCTGGTTCCGCCTGTTCTGCTCCTTCACCAACATCCACCCCAATAGAAGACTCGTTGATAGCCTTTCCTCGTTTCGCTATTGACTCCTTCAGGGATCGCTTCAATATCGGCAGGCCAGCCGGGACGGTCGAGTATAATCGGTACAATCGCGACAGAACATCGATTTTATCCGTGTCGATCATAGTATCCAATCCTGAATTGGGCATGGAGATAACGTCAGAAAGGTGGGGGGAGAGGAGGTGATCCTTGAGGATCTGGCAGATGGCTGGCGCAGTTTGGCGATTCAAGTAATGGTGTGTTCGTGAATCCTCAGCTTCAAAACGCTTTTCCACCTTTCGCAAAACTAGTCAGGTTGGCCCTAGCTAGAAAGCAACCAACTGACTTACCCTCTCCAGGAACTCCGATGCGTCACAAGTTTGTACGAGCATCCTCCCCTCTTCCTCATAGAAAATTTTACTTTGTTCCAAAAAGGCAGGCTCAACATCACGCTTGTAAACGGTCGTTCCGATGTTGTCAACGCGAAGGCGCAGGAATACATCCACGCAACCTTGGATGGCAGATCGATTCACCATGTGGCCTGCGCGCTCATGGCGGACTTGGTCAAGGATAGCTGTGACCAAATTGCCCTGGATGGGTGGTCGAATGATACGTTTCAGGAAAAGCTCGAGTCCAAGATCCCATGTCTCCGGAACATTGGCACCCTTGACGTAAACACGGTCCTACGCAAAATCATTATGCGCGAAGTTGAAGTCACCCAGGTGATTGGACTCACCATGTACTTTAGAATTTGCCCGATCTTGGACATACTACTCGTATGATCATCCCATACTGTCCTCAGCGCCTTTAAGAGCACCTCCCCTTCCTGGCTCTGTTGTTCCGGGTTAATGGGAAACGCGGGGAATATATGTTCTTCAGCAAGCTCGTCCAAGTGTTGTATCACGAGATCTTTCAATCCATTGTACAGAGTATGTCCTTGCTTGTTGAGAACCATGTTGTATCCAAACCGGTGGTTCTCCTCAAACGAGAGATTTGAAGCATTGTTGTGCTGAATTTCACGGATATTGCGGGAAAGTTGTGTCCAGGTCTCGTTCAGGGAGAACTCCGGACCATACTTCGTGTGAGTCAGAAAGTGATGCGCCTACAGTCTGAAACTGTAACTACTCACTTTCTTTGGGACCTTCTTTTCTTAAGAGTTAGGACCATACCTGGGCGTTACTGAACTCGAATGGACTCACGATCTGCTTCTTAAGAGGACGACGGTTGGCAGCTGACCGAGGGTATAGTAAGTATTCGTGAGTATGCAAGCACTGAGAACGCACTAGTGGTCATCACGCTCCGCCTGTCAGCGTCGAAAATGTAGCGGCGTCGTGGTGAATATCGGGTCGTTAATGACAATCAATTGACCATGAATGATTGTTGGCCAAATGCGTCCCGGTCAAATAGTGACAAAGCTGGAGATAGGGGCTATTTCACCTTTTCGCCGTCAGGTTCCTCAACAACCGGGTCAGAAGGAGCCGAAGATCTGCCGGCCGCTAAAACGATAGTAGTTATCTTAGTGACCATCCAGTAGCTTTCCTCCTCCTGCAATGCCCCAACAGGGACTTGGTTACATTGTAAGAACTCAAATGAAGGGTTCGCAGGCAAAGGACCATATTGTATAAGAATATAAACACTTGCGTCGGAACAGTCAACAACTTGAAGATGCGGAGAACCACAAAACAATGATTATCTACAAAATGCGACAGTAAGAGTACGTGGATAACAGACTACAACCTATCCAATAGAAAGCGTAAACAGTGAGATACTTTTATGATGTGCGACGGGAAGACCGAATTAAGTCTGTAAAGTACTTCCGGAAGATTTTAGGATCTGTGCTTTGCATTTTTGCTACAAACTCCAGAGCGGTTTCCTGTGGCCAATTTTGTGAGGGAAGGAAGACGGAGAGGAAGAAGGTATATGCTTCTTGGCCGCGTGTCGCGATGATTGCTTGTAGAAGATGGCAGATCTCGTGGAGAGTCTGGTAGAGGCAAGTGAGTCTCTTCGACACGCATAAAGAACATTCAACTTACGACAACCACTTGTCCATCCTTCAGGTTAAAATTTTGCGACGACGGAACCCGGAATGCGAGGGGCACGATGCGTTCATAGATGAACCGGTCGAAACCCGGCAAGCCCTCCTGGTCAGGAGCATTCTCGACGATAGGCTTACCCCAGGACGTAACACACTTGTTCAAGAAGGCGAAGGCTGCTTTTTGACTTGAAGGATCAGAAGTATCCTCAGCGAGACCCAGCATGCTTTCTAGCAGCGGCTCAAAATTCGTAGAGTTTCCTATAAGTGACATAAAGATCTGGAGAACGCCGAGTCATAGAAGTGCGTAACTCACGTTCTGAAGTGAAGATGCCCTGTAGCTTTGCGGCCATAATGTTATTTAGCAAAGCAAGATACGCTTTCTTCGTCTCAATATGTGCCCGTTCATCGTCGGTACCAGAGATAGGTTGTGATAGTAGTGATGTGATATGCAGGTTCAACGGACCAAATAACTCATCGAGGACATCGAAGAGCTCTTTCTGTAGACAAGATCGGCAAAGATGACGCAAGAGAGAAAAGTGAGTTCTTACGTTCAGCCTGAAGATCAACAACCCAATGAAATTCATGAAGTCAACCAACTCTGATGGCTCGAAGTGCGCCAGTAAGTTCCCCATAAGCGGTGGAATGTAACTCGCAACGGTCGGTCCAGCAGTAGCCAAGATTCTCGCAAACGCAAATCGAGTCTAGCCATAATTAGCCTTGTCTACCAAGATCAACGCGGAAACGATCTACTCACGGCATCCCGTACGACCTTGAACACGTTCATCGCCTCCAAACACACCAAAATCGCCTTCGTAACCTCCGCAAACACCTCTAGTGGCGGCATAATATAATTCTCAGGAATAACAGTCGGATAATCCGGGAACCCCTTCGCAATGTTGCCCAGCGCCATAATAATATGATGTACCTTGACGATAGGAACCAAACTAGTCACATCTTCAGTGTTACCTCCCTTCTCCCTGAATAACTGCAAATTTGTGGATAAGTCGTCCATGAGTGGTTTCACCAACGAGAGCAGGAGACTGGCTTGTCGTTCAGGAGTCTTGAAAGTAAGAGATGTGAGGATTCCGGCGGTTTCGAATAGGTAGAGCTGGGAGTCGAAGTTGGAGGAACGGATGATTTCGCCTAGGACATCGGTCTCGCCTTCCTCCAGCTCAGGAATTTCAGCGGCGATGGGGAGTAGATCGCGCATGTTGTCGATAATGTTGGGACTGAGGTCTGGTGAAATTTCTTGCCGGTTTTCTTTGATGAATTTGTAGAATAGGTAGTACAGTCGTGAACGAAATGCCGCGTCGTCACTATGTAGCCCTCTGCACCTCATTTGGTCAGTTCATCTTTTGCCTTGGGATGAGGACCGAAAGACATACCGGGCATCTATCATAGCCGCTAGGGTTGGCAAGATGCACTCCTTCCTAACCTTGAAAAAATCCGCATATCTCGCGACTGTCTCAAAATACTGTAGCGAGACGTGTTTATTCGGGTAAGAGGCAATGCCAGATTGCACCAGAGCGAGCAACATCTCTCCATGGGACGTTAGCGGGTATTCCGAGTAGTCCAAGGCAGGTTTGACTTTTGCGTTTTTATCGACGGGGGGAGCGTGACAGAAAGCTGCGCGTCCTTTACCTCCAGCTAATGGGATTTATTTTAACTATTGCATTAAACCGACGAGGGCCACGCACGCACTTTTGTTGATCTCGCCGAAAATGAAAACGAGGTAAATTCCCAACTCAGCATCATTCCACTTCATGGGGACGCCGCTCCTGTACGCTGAGATCGTGTTCATGGCAAGTGCTTGTACAGCACCAGTAGCAAGGTCTTGGTCAATAGCCAACACGGAGTCCAAGAATGTTCGGAGGTCCTATGGGATAAAGTTAATTTTGAAATCGCTGGAAGGGGCTTTTGCTGAGGGCGTACCTTGCGCATTTTATCGAATTCAATAACACCATCATCGTCTGAATCGTCAGGATCCGACCTTTCTTCCCATTTCAGCTTGGATAAGATGACTTGCAGCAGAGAGCTGAGGAATGAACGTCGGTTTTCACTGAGAGGCTCAGTAGACAATCTTCGATCGCGCTTGTACTGGAGAGATTTCAGTTACGCCGAAACTGGTAGTATATGTAAGACTCACACCCGCCAAGACAACCTGTAGCAAAGGGAAAATTGTGGAAGCCGTATCATCGTAATCGTCTGCCATGAACCGTAACATGACGGGCAAAATTTGTTCAAGAAGTGAGGTCGCTTCGTTGCGGACTTCTTCAGTCCCTGGTTCCTTTGCTGGGTGAGCATGTACGAAGGCCAAGGTATAAGTGATCCCCTTACTTCGATGAGTTTTGTGAGTTCCATTCCAAGAACATTCAGCATCCTCCCCAAAGCTTCTCGATAAGACTCCTCTCCCTCGTCCGTATCATCACCCCTTTCAATCTGCTGTTGTCGGGTCTTGGCTTCTAATGCATGCAAAACCTGTCCAAGCGAGAGTACTTTAATAAGTTGTAGCTTATCACCTGGCTCTTTGAGCCCTTTTGACACGATACGCAGGATTGCAAGGGAGGTAGCCAATCGGATGGGTAGAGAAGGGTCCGCCAGCATGCCAAAAAGTAAGTTGACAGTAGTTGGTGTCACGGTCAAATTAATATCAATCCAACCTGTCCGACGAACTTTAGCCCCTAGATATGGAATAGAATGCCACGAAAGTATGAACATACCAACGTAAGATCCAAACGTTCTAATTCCCCAATCCACAATCTCAATCGCCGCATCTAGTTCCTTCTTCACGTCTGCCCCATCCATCTTCCTCAGTTCAACCATTCTATCTGCCGCCTCTGCGACGATCAACAACACGGCCTCGTTCACCTTGGCAGCATCTCGTTCTCTCACAGCATCCCTCACTCTCGCATCTCTTTGATGTCTCGTGATATTCCAAGACCTCGCAGCTTTAATCGTCTGGTCCGCGACTTCGCCAGAAATTTCGAGTACGATGTGAAAGAAGAGGAGAGAGACGTGGCGGTTGAAGCTGGTTGTCGGTGCGCTCGAGCCATTGGATACGGTTGACCGGATTAGGGTGAAAAGGTCGGCGAAGAAATTGGGCCATTGGTTAATGTATGTGCATAGAAAAAAGAGGGTGAGGGTATGTGAGAATTTATTTCTCAGGACTAGGGGCTTTTATTAGCAAGGAATGTGTGGAGTGGAGAGGAGATGTGAGAGATTGAAAGACGTACACGGCGCGTCACTTTCTGCGGGGCCGCCGACGTACTCCGCTTGGACGTAGGACATTAATGACTGTTGTATGGTATTGAAGGACTCATCGTCCAGTGGGTCGAATCTGCAAAGTGCAAAGAGTTGGTATGGAGAAAACATGCAACGTCATCGGTGGAAATCCGGAAAGTGAAGGGACAACTCGCTTTTGAGGAGGTGTGCTCCAAAAGAGCGTCTAGATGGACGGATATGGAGGTTGCATCCAGACATCTTTCAAAGATGGATTTCCGAACCAAAACGATAGTTCACTCACCTATTATCCAAGAACTCATCTAGGACCCGCAGAGCAAAGAACCTCGTTTGCGGAGTGTGTTTCTTCCTCCCTTCTGAGTCGCGATCCACAAAAATAGGAAGGGCTAAACGCCAAGTCTCGCTAGCAGTCTGCTGGATGGTGGAGAGAAATTGCAAGGCCTGTTGATGTAGAGACGACTGAGAGGGATCTGATGCAATGGCGATCGCCTGAGCAATTTGGTCGATCTCGCTGCTCATGGGCAAGCTATAGATATTTGGCTCGGGCAACTGGGGCACGAATAGTTGGCAGGGAAACGCAGGAGGAGAATACCAGTAGGAATAGAAAATGACTTGAGCTCAACTCAAAGTCGGATTGGAAATCCACGTGGCTACTATATTAGGGAATACAGACTGATAGGATAATGCTGATTTTTCAGGGCCATTTATTTGTCCTCACGAGACCAGCTACAAAACATGAGTAATGGAGCTGCTAGGAGGAGTCTCCCTAAAGCCACCCATTTTATCTGAGAGCATTACCCCAATATCACAGCAAGTATTGGAGACAGCCCCAAAGGAAACTAGCAACGACCCGAGGTGGAACAATTGGGTTGACGGCTTGGGCTAAGGGTGTTTGACTCCTGAGTTGCATGAGCTAAAGAGGTTAAGTAACGAACATAGAGTATTGTTCAACACTGAAAGGGGCAGCAGGGGAGCTCTGTCTGAGCGTGAAAGACAGGATTGTAGCTTCGATGATAGTTCGAGCAGTGCCAGGGGGGAGGAACCACAGTTCATTTATGAATCAAATCAACCGTCAAGGGACAATCCAGGAGACAGAAAATCTCGTCCTGAACTTCCTATGGTGCGGTGTAGCTAGAGAAAAGTCTACTACGCGCACCGTTCAGGGCTCGGAGGGACACGTAACTGTACTGCGTCGTATACCTACTGCGGATCTGACAAGTGTGCAACGAGTGCCGACGGCTGGAATGGAACATACTGATGAAAGTCGCCAACATGGGCTCAGAGAGGCGTGTAGGCCACGACGCGCATGCGTGGCTACTGACAAGACTTGATACTGCATTTGACTCGGATTGTAAGGTGTTTGGGAATACGTGTATTGCATGAAATACGGGAATTGGGGGAGAGGAGGATTGTCTGAGCGGGGAGCCGGACCGCTTTTGTTACTACATAAGGAGAAGCGCAGGCTGCGCTCTGTCTCTCATCCCAACTCCTCTCCACTCCCAATGTCAGAGTTCGACAGTCTCTCAGACTCTGACTGGCTCGACATCGCCAGCCGTGCCTCAGACGACAACGACTCCATCAGCTCTCACGAAGGGCTCAGCTCCAGACCTCTTTCGCGCCGATCGTCCATCAGCTTCGGGAGTTCTCATGAAAGTGAGGTCGAAGCTTGGGAGGGTTTCGTCGACGAGAGTGGCGACGAGTCAGCCGTCGAGCCTGGCATGTGTCTCGTACGGTCTTTGACCGCCCGCGCCACTGAATCGCTCCCAACAGGCACCATCCCCGACATTAGCCATGACTCAAGCGACGATCAAAGGGTCAAAGAAGCTCTCGACCAGAGTATGGTTGGCACTCTGAGCGCATCGCGCACCAGCACTACAGGCCACAGCACCCACAGCTCAATTCGCGACCTGCGCCTTTCCTTCCCAGATCCTCTCACTAGTTCTCGCGACCAGTTGAACAAGTCTTACGAAGAGATTCCAGAATCTGAGACTACCTCTAATGTTCATGATGCTGACACTACGATATCTCTCACTGATTCGCTGGTGTCATCATCTGGCCAAGAGCCGGAACCCGTTGCAAATATGTCCCAGGTCCCGCATCACGAGGCCATACAGCAAGATAACATCAATACAAATATGGGCCTAGACATCATGCTGTACGGCTCTTCCTCCCCCATTAAGTGGTCTTTCGTCCAGGACTTTATCCAGAAGGCTGCCAGTTTCTCCGGCAATGTTGTATTGAACGCCCTCGATCCGAATGCTGGCCCGGTCCAGGCAGTTGACCTCCGATGTGGGAAGGACAATTCCATTCTAACCTCCATAACCGTCCATGACTATACGATCGATAATGCAAGTGCAATTGATTCAGTACGTTTTGTTGATTGGTGCATCCCTTTTCGATCTTCACTGCGTTGATAGCTCGACTTACAGGATGATGCCATTCGTGCCTCTTTGGCAATCGTCTACCTCCCGGCCACTACTCTACCCGTTTTATCGCTTCACACCGCCTACCTCCCTGTTCTTGTTCCTGGAGTCTCTGACTCCACAGACGATACGTCGAGCTCAGTCCTTCGCCATGCAGCGGAGGATGACTGGGAGCTCCTCGGAGTTCCAGCCAACAGGACTATCTTCCTGAACTCAGTGAAGGCGCCTGTTCTTAGCCCTGATGCACTTTCCCGTATTGAGTCATGGAAAGTGTTCGAAGTTATTCGTAATGTTCTGGACACTCCCTCCCGACATATCAGGCCTGCCTCTGATAACGGCCATCCGGTTCATGCGGTCACATTGTATGTATGAATCATATGTATCATTCGAACATTTACTGATTCTAGTTTACAGCCTCGCACTTGTGTCCATCATCATGGGCTTCGCGTTTAACACCGCATTCCACACCCCGGTGCCCGTTCCCACCGGAACAGTCAAGAATCCGTCCGGCGACACATGGAGGATGTTCTCAGCCAACCAGGTCAACCGTTCTATCGCAATGCCAGTCGCCGGCACCACCGCTCTTTCTGCTTCGTCCCTGAAAGATCTGTCTCTTAGCGTCTTGACCCCTGGAGTCACTTCCCTTTCTGTCAACCCCCCTCAGGTCAATTCACTTTCTCTTGCTTCTCGTGTCAACTCTCTTTCAATCAGTACCCATCCTACCTCGCTATCTCTTGTTCACACGCCACCGACTTCACTTGCGGTCGCAGGGCCTTCCCACCAGTCCGTCACCGCTTCTAGTGGGCCCCAAGCTTCTTTCTCCAAGGATGTACTGATTCGGGGGGTCACGCCAACTTCGCTCTCCGAAGTCCATCCAGAAGCCCCTTCCCTCACAGCAACACGGACGCATAAGAAGCAGTCTCGGCCCGATGGTGCTTTACTCGATCCAGTTAGCTCACGATTCGTTGACGGGCTCTCGGAAGCGATTGATGTAGGGGCCAAGATTTTTAGCAAAGCCATCAAAGGAGAAAACGGGGCCAAAGACCTAGTCGATGCCATGGATGATTTCTTGAACGTTATCCATACTCAAACTCAGAAGGTCGTCAGCCAAAGCAAGGGCAAAGCACGGGCGTTTGGAGAAGAGGTTGTCTCACGCAACGATAAAGCTCGTGGGCGCGCCAAGGAGTTGAGGAAGAAGGGAGAGGAATTTTTGAATTCGGCAAGCGTGCAGTTTTTCGAGAGGACGGAGAACGCGAGGCAGAGGGCTAAGGGGCTGAAGGAGAGTTTTCGGCAGACAGAGGCATGGAAGTCTTATGAGAAGGTCCATGCGGACTGGGTGTGTCGGTTGAAGGGCACGGAACAGTGTACAAAGGACAAGCCAGGCTGGATGGCGAGGGATAGCTGGGCGCCTCTTGGTGTGCATCAAGTTAGCTCTCCCCCCCTGAGGGGCAGGTAATCGCTTGGTTGCGCGCCCCGCCCCTCTTCGTATTTTTGGTATCCTCGTCTCCCGATTTCGCATCAATTGGCCCCTCCACGCTTGATGGTCTGTGATCTAACACTCCCAGATGCAATATTGTGTATTTTTTTCGATCGTTGTACTAAGTGTACTAGTTAGTAAGTTGAATTAAAGTGTATGTGACTAAGTTGATGCAGCGCACATCTTTTGTGCATGGATTACTTGACCTCTTGGTGTCACCAGTACTCCAACATCACCAGCTGGTCAAAACTCCGCATACCTCTAGAAGAAAAGATATGCTTTGAATAGGAGACATGTTTGGGATATCTGCAGAGTCATGGATTATTAGGAAGTCGCCGTTGTTGTGCAGACGGACTTCGTCACTTTGTGGAAATCTACTTCTTGTGCTGATGAAGGACGAGGCTATTAATGTGTTTGTAATGAACGGCATTCATCTCCCCCTAAGTGTGCATGTATGCACATTTCAAGCGTTCAAGCACCCAGGTATAAGAGATAGGACATTGGAAGTAATGGCATGTATGCAACATCGATGACTGCGGATTTGGCAGAGTGGCGGTGGCTAGATGATTACATGCGTGAATAGGTAAAGTACAACACCAGAGACGACAAACTGGGGATTAATCTATGGTCGTACAGGGGAATGCCGAGGTGAGCTAATTTCCCCTTCCTTTCCTTGGAGGAGGCAGAAGCGCAAGAAGGCCAAATACAAGAACGTACAAAGCACTCGCTAATGTCGACATAAATTAGGACTTGTAAAAGTGCAAACCTATCGGACATGCTCACCGCCAATAAAACCCTGGACATATCCTAAACCAGACCATCTGCCTAGTACCATAGCGTGGAGCAGCCAGCCGGCAATGATGGTGGTGGTCAAAACCTACTGAGTGGTCAACATTGAAATCGCAATGAGAGTAGTCCCAGGCTCACGGGAATGATGGTGGCTAACGAACCGGACTGCCGCCAAGTGCGCCACTGGGTAAAGGAGACAAATGAGGATGTTCAGTACCCCATTCAAACCATAATCCAGTTTTCACGTACATCTGGATTTTCGCCCCGCCGATGTATAAGAACCAAGACGTAGAGGAATAGAGCGATCATCACTACGCCATTGCCCAGGGCAGCCAAGGTAATCTTGCTAAATAGAGTAGTATTTAGCCGGAGTTCACGAGTGGCATATCGTCGATAGAGAATGCAAGGGAAGGAGGTTGACAAATTGACATAAAGGGTAGTATGTGATATAATGGCTCATACCTTTTCCAGGGATCATCCTTCGTCTGCACCAGCGCCAAAAGCCTGTCTATAGTGCCAAAGTAATAGGTAAGACAAGCACCGGGCACAATTAGCTTGAGCTGGCGAATGGCATTCTCGGTTCGAGAAGGTTGTTGGGTATTCCTGGAGGGAGAGTGCGACTTGGAGGGGGCCCGAGTCCTGGTGTGCGTCGTACTGAATCGTTCAGACATGGCAGATGTGTTACGGGGTGTAGGTGGGTGAAGGTTGGGGAGAATAAGGGGTAGGATCAGACCATGTATGCTTATAAGTATGCGGGAGAGCCCAGACAGGCTGCCCCAGTCCGAGTCGCAAGATGCCCATAGACCAATCACATGCTCTCCTCTCACGTGTTAATCCAATGTAGTGGTCGAATTGTACAACTCTTACAAAAAACCCGTGTATATATAGTTCGCATGTTGGTACAATAGGGATAATAAATGCCTCAGAGCCTCGGTTTAAGGTCTGGTTCTTGAGAAATCTTGACAACTCTGTGGTATTCGCGTTAGCATGTCTCCAGAGAATAAGAAAGAATCTTGCCGTACAGTTTACCAGTATTACCGCCCGAGAAGAGCATGGGCAGGGCTTTGGGAGCCTGCTCGATGCCGCCTTCAACAATCTGGAAGCGGCGCTTGATCTTGCCACTGGCCAGGTCCTTGCCTATTTCCGCAAGTGCAGTCGGATATTCCTCCACAAAGTCAAAGCTGAAAGAGAGTTCTCAATCAATGAACGAATGGGAAAAGAGAGCGTCATACACAATGAAACCTTGGATTTTGGCACGCTGAGAAATGAGGTGGAGGTATCCTTGGAGGCCTTTGGGTTTGGCCGAGTCTTGCAGGCAAACCTTGAGCAAGTACTCTACCTAGATAAGGATAGCCGATACTCACTATACGCAGAGATGGCACCTGCATGTTATTCAGTAACCAACCCTCCTGCAGAAAAACGTAAAATCAGCTCACCACAGAGAACAATCCGTGCATTCTTGTTCAGTCGTGTCAGCATAAAGTCCAAAATATCGCCTCCGACATTATCAAAGTATACATCCAAGTATCCCACAGACTGCTTGAAATCTTGCATAAACGTCGGGCTCTTGTAATTGAACGCCTTCTCGACGCCAATCTCCTTCTCCAACCACTCGCATTTATCCGGCGAACCAGCAATAGCATAGACCTTCGCTCCAGCAGCCTTGCCAAGTTGACACGCGATAGACCCTACAGAGCCAGCAGCACCAGAAATAACGAGCTTCTCTCCTGGCTTGACTTCACCAATCTTCTTAAGGCCGAAGTAGGCCGTAAGTCCAGAGGAGCCGAGTGTATTCAGATAATCCAAAGGTTGGACGCCCGGGTAAAGCCTAACGTCGACATGAGCACGAGAAGATAAAGGAAAATGAATGGGTTCGCCTACACGAGTTTCTCGACAAGCTTATCGGGGACAACTGCGTACTCGGTCATTCCTTCATACAACCATTAGCCGAAAGACCCCGCTCAGCACGGTGGAACAACACACCCCAAGACCCAGTAACATGGTCTCCGACTTGAAACTTGCTTCCCTCGCCTACAGCAATTACGACACCCACTCCTTGCGCTCGCATAGTCTAACATTACAACCGGTCAATTTCATGATGCTGCAGAGATTGTTGTATAAAACTCACCTCGCCAATTTGCACAGGCGGCAGATAGCTTCGCGCATCCCGAACATATCCTCTCATCGCAGGATCCAACGAGAGCCATGTACATTGTACGAGAACCTGCTGCTCCCCTGGGCTGCCTAGCGAAGCAAAGGGGAGGACTTCTGTGCGGAATGTGTCTGGTTCAAAGTCGCCTTCAGGTCGCGAGTTGAGGACGATGCGCTTGTACGTCTGCGGTGCCATTACAACGGTTGTAATCTGTGTGTCGGCCAATGAAAAAGGTTAAGGGAGGAAGTGGAGTGTTTTATATATGCGACCGAAGGTGGACATGTGGAGACGATATCAGGTTCTGGGAGAGCCATGATGCTACGCGAAGACGGGCAAGACTATTGACCGACGGCGGCTTCCGGCATTTTCGTTTCCGGCTCCTCGAGCGTTTAAATTCATTCTTCACACTTCACAAGGCAGGTGAGGCATGCATTTGGAATCAATCCATTAGTTGAGTTCTACAGACCGAACATAGGTGATTCTTTACTAGGGAACACGTATGAGGTGTGGTATAATGTAAGAAGGTTTTCCTGAGAGCGAAAAAAAAAGCCCGAGAAAGAAGGGACAACCATCAGAAAGAAGCGCACCGAACGAACTTCAGCTGCTTGTTTAAAATTTTACCGCCCGGTCCTATATCGATACTGTCTTCGTAATTCGCCTCCCTGCAACCAATGAGGGTGCATCCAGCCTCCTCGTACTGCTGGTAGAACTGTTCATCCCACTCTCAATGTTCACCTCCGTCTTTGAATCGCTAGGCCGCAGCTGGTTCGACATCAACCTGATGTGCTCCATCGACTCCAAATTCACCACTCTTCTGGAATCAATCATGAACACTTCGTAAAGGAACACGGCAACTATCATGGCGGCAATATTTGTCAGCGCTGAAATCGCGGCGAAGCGCCCTCCGTTCGCTAAATATAAATAGTGAGCAATTTGTTGATGAGCAGCTAGAGAGCAATCACGCACCGCGTGTTCCCCAAACGGTAATAGCCCATAGACGACCTCCAAGGTCGCGAGAGGTGTTCAAGATAGCACCGAATCCCCATATGGAGACACCACTAGGAACGGTTTCCGACTTCATTAGCGGACATTAAAAAGAAATGAGCAGAGATGAAACACACTATGCGAAGGCGATTACCCAGACCGACATTCTTGGGGTTACTAGGGCGTTGGCAGGATCCATTGCAGCCCAGTATACGGTACACGCAACCAGACTCTGTTGGAATAGTGGTGAATATCAACTCGGTATTCTTATGTTATAGAATGGACCTTACCGACATAAACTCGTTTAGCCATGCACCCCAGAGTGTCTGCCCCTGCGGAAGATAGAATGCAAAAATACCACTCGGACCCGAGGTGGTATACATCAATTCATCTAGAACCCCCTGCTCCCGCATCACTCTCTCAACTTCGAGGAAAATGTAGCGATTTTGGTAATAGACGGCCATGCTCGCCAGATATCCACCGAGGATATGAATGAACAGGTAACTTGCATCAACGTCACATTAGCTTTCATGTGAAACCTGGTACGTGAGGGTGATACGCACAATGGCACTTTCCACTTGGGAAAGCTCCGATAGAGGGCTTGCGCAATTGTAATGCCAGGGTTATAGTGGCCTGCGGACGTCGTTCCACACACCGAGACGGCGATGATGATACCAAACGAAACTGCAAAGCCAATTTGTATCGGACCCGCTGTTGGAGGCATCTTAGTCTAGGGCTGGTTCTTCTCATGGATGTCAGAAACTCACAGGCAAACGTAGGCTGCTTGTTGACGATAGCATTGATCTGGTTGACGGCGGAGCCAATGCCTAGCAGGCCACTGAGGTTAGAGTCACGTTTCCGAGTCCGCGAGACTGCGTACCTAGGTACGAGTAGATAAAGCACCCCACCTGTGTACACGGGCTTCAGTTGACGCTGCAGTAGAAACACCTCAACAAAACTCGTACCAATTCCGCCCATAGCTCCATGATGAAGGGTGAAATGGTGAATCTATTCCGATACCCCTCGATGACATTCAGGAAGTGAGGCCGTTGGAGGATGTCGACGAGGTGAACGGTTGGGGGAGGAACAGCCTGCATCGTTCGCCTTGAGCGTGGAGCTTGAAAGTGGCAAAAGAGGTGCAGACAGGAGCAGAAGACAGGTCTTTTTTAGAGGCCTGCCCTCATAAATTAAAAAGATGTTTGACTGGTGCTTTCGCTTATCACGACGCTACTCCGTCTGGTACGGCCAGGGCTGCATAGGCGGATTTCGGCGTGACTTCCGTACGGCTTGTACTATGATTAAGCTGCCCCTTGTTGAGGTAGCCTTCCATTGCATGATTGATGTGAGACGGTTTTCAAGTTGGGAACTTGCTCACCGTAATTATCACTAGCGATCTCGATTCTTATGCGATGGAGGTCTCCCTCCGGTGATAGAGACAACCTGGGCGTGGAACACCGTGGAAGAGCATGGCTGAAAGCTCAGCTGCGAATTGAGTGTTAAACATCGTGAAGAGTTGCCAAGCCCTTCTGGTACATTGCCACAAAATAGCCGATGTCAGGTACGTTGTGAGGGAAGTTTGGAGAGCACAGTGATAACAATGTACATACTCCTGCATTGTCATTCGCATTATGCGTGCGTCACTGGCTTACTGTGTACCTCACCTATTATTAGTCGACATCGAGTAAGGGGAGAGACCACGTGAGAGAGCTGTTGCCCTTATAAATAGTGCTTTGATGGTAAAGAGCAGAGGAAAGTGTGTGTGCATGTAAGCTGTCTCGTATGCTCTGGATTCTAGGCAGCTCGGATTGGGTTCGGCTTCAAATTTCAAAGGGTCAACCGGTCATGGAATTTGTTCGATAGTAATGTATGCGCAAGCGAGACCAAAGCGAGTAAGGGCATGGTGCGTCGTCGTTGTGGTCGATTGGTGGACTGATGTGGATGCTTCGCGTGGGTCCGAATCTGAGCAATGACGCTGAGCGACAATTAATGTATTGATCGACGGAATTCCCCGGGCGGCTACACTCTCCAACCTCTCCTATTCGAGCGGAGTAACCAACATTAATGTTAATGACTGATTGATTGCCTACAGACGACATCGACCTGAGCACAGAACTCAACCGGCAGATGGCCCGAGAAACCGTAACCACGGTCTTCCCTCTTCATCCATACCATATCTCGGCTTCCTTATTATCGCTGTCGGTCCTTCTGCTCTCCTCCCCATTAGATACTGCTGGACTAGCACCGTCCAAGAGGCGATTAGACCTGAGTCGTATCTGGTCCAACGCTTCCTTCGTGACTACCCTTCCGGAGTCGCCAAGCAACAACTCGTAAAGTATTACCGCAAAAAGCATTGCAGGTATGTTCGTCAGCGCCGAAATGGCGGCAAAACGACCGCCCGATGCTACAGGATGCTACTCATCAACGTCTGCCAGGTAAGAAAATAGACTAACAACTCCCTGCGCATACCAGGCAACCCCCACACTTAGAACCCACAAACAGTCGCCGATGTCCCTCGCCGAATTCAGCGCAACACCCACTGCTCCACAGCCCCAGATTGCGATGCCGCTGTAGATCTGTCAGCTACGGCAGTCATTGTCAGACTCTCAAGGCGACCCACTCTGCAAGTGCTGGTATAAATGGACACACCACTGGGGTAACAATGTTGTTCGAGGGGTCAATGGAAGCCCGATATAAATACACTCTACCCCAAATTTCGTGAGTATCCGTGTATGCGTCCGTGATAAATACTCACGAAACCCATTCGTTCAGAAACGCGGCACCTTAATGTCTGACCTTGTGGGAGATAAAAGTGAAGAGCATCTGATCAAGCGTTCCCGTTATCCCGTGACGTTTCCTCCATTTGTAAAATAAGGAACCTAAACTGATGATAGGCAAACATGCAAGCGACGTGTGCGCCAAGGATCTGTGCAACGAGGTACCTGTTGATGAACATGAGCATGAGCAGGCTATCTTTGATCAGATACTCACCTCAACGCCGTCAATTTGGGGAATCCCCTGAAGACACAATGTGCTACCGTGAAACTTGGATTAAAATGGCCCGCAGATGTTCCCCCATATACTCCGACAGCGAAAGCAACTCCAAACGCAACAGCCAACCCTACTTGGGTAACAGCTGGGAGAAGTACACAATCAGTCTATCCACGAAATTTGAAGCATACCCTCCGCCCAATACAGGTTCACGAGTGACATTAGCGCTCAATTCATTCACTACGGAACCGATTCCTGGGGATTTCCAACGTCAGAAAGAGTTCGACAATCACACAAACGCAGATCGCTCGTCTCACCTAGGTATACTTACATGAAACACCCAAGCTTAAACACTCGCTTAGCCGCTTCTCCGGACACCGTACATTCATTTGGCGCTTACCATCTCTGCGAAGAAATCCATCAACCAGGACAATTGCCTCCTATTCCGTTGTCATTCCAAGGCATCAAGAATACGAGGTCGTTTTTGGATACCCCGCAAATACATCATGTCAGTGGGGTTCGTGAGGCCCATTTCGCCAGCTAAGCGATGCTCTGCGAAAGTCAAGTTCCGTAGCATTCCTGAATCTTTCTTCGCCTTTGTACCAGGTGATGAGCTTCGACAGGCTTCGACGTCACTACTATGGGTCACCCTTGGTTCACTGAGACCCCTGGTTCACTGGTCTGCCTTGTACGAGAGTTGCACATGGCGAAATAAATATCATAAATAAATGTCGGGATACTAGGTCTGACGAGGTTCTATTGAAAATTCAAGTAAGACCATGGCTGAGGATGTTCTGTTTGATGTCTAGACAGAACCAGTGTAGGATAGTCACTGGTCAAGTTCGTACTGATAGGATCGATTTATCTTTATTATTGTTGAATCTCATGATAGACTGAGGAGTGAAGTATATTCTCGTCCATGGCACCGGATAGTGAATCGTGTATTATGAAGGGTATACTAGGAAACGACACTGGGAGTTGGGTGTGGAAGCCTGTGGGCTGTAGGTGCCCAGAGACCCCAGGCGGTGAGGTCGAAGTGGGAACACATCGGGTCACCCCTAGCGCTTCGCTCTTCGTCACCTGTGTCGGGATCCATTAGGTCACCCCTAGCGCTTCGCTCTTCGTCACCTGTGTCGGGATCCATTAGGAATGTGTGTGGCTGTATTTGAGGGAGTGGTGGGCGGGATTTAAGAAGTGTTACTTATAAGGCGGAATGGTGTAGAAGGAGGGTGGTACGAGGCAGAGGTAGTGAGGAAAAATAGGTGTGTGGGCCAGAATGTACGCCGCGCTCGTTCCTTGCGAGGCGTGCCACGCGCACCCTGAAAGCTTTGGCAGCAACAGCGATCGTGTGATAGGTGTGCCTGTTCACCCCCTTGATGGCCAGTTTTATCCTTTCTTTGTATCCCGGGTCTTCAAACGCACCTTTTCTTAGACGCATCGTTGGCATACGTGGGAGTGACACAGGCTGGCGAGAGTAGATTGTGGAGCCCTAAGATTTCGTTAGGGAGAATGACATTAAAGCATGTAATTGATACAATTATTTCACCTGTACCCCGACACGACACCGCCTGGCAGAGCGTGACAAGCAGCGGAAATCTCAACCTCCTACCTACTCAAGATATAGAGTTCAAACAACCTGGAACGTGTGGGGATTACTGTTAGCAAGTGATATATAAAATTTGAAGTGCACAGGTTCAACAAGAAACGAGATATTCTCGAGGCAGCGAACCAGGGGTCTCAGGGAACCAGGGGCGGCCCATAGTATATGCGGGGTCTCCAGAAGCGCGGAAGTGCCCCTGAGCAATCTCAAAATAAGCGCGTTAGGACTTCCAGGTCGGAACCGAGAGGTACACGTGAGTGCTTGACGCGGAACAACAATCCTTGAGGATGATTTGAACTTAGCGCGTTGCATGAAATGTGTGGGCTCACTGTTTATTAAGCATCCTCCCAGTTGCCATGGTCGGATTTTCTTCCGTGACAATGCGATCGACGCGCATGAGCAGTATCTGGCATTGAGGATGTCACTACGCAATGGGAGGTTAGATGGATTCCGTCCCAATGACGGATAGCGACGGACCTGTGGCCAACGGCAAAATTTTTCAGGCGTGTAAAAATCTTTTATTGGAATTCTCGGTGCCATGATGCTGTACCGGGGATCGTTCAAAAACATAGACCACAAAAATAAACTAACGCAAACGAAGTCACCGACATTGCAACCATTTGGTTTACCCTATGCGTCTTGGCAGCAGGTTTGTTGAATGTTGAAGACGTTGGCATCATACCTGTCGCCGGTTCGTTTGCCAGTACTATAATTCTTGTAGTATATGTCACGGGGGCTTTCGGCTGCATTCCACAAAGCCCTCGAAGCAACTATGCTAGAATGCTGGGTCCCGGGTAAGCAGTCCCGGTGTTCAACGACCGATCGTTAGGAACTTACAATATGGCTTATACCGCGGATTTCAAAACGTCATAACATCATGTTCTGTTGTCGAACTCCAGGGAGTCTTCTGCGTATTGCATGCGCCTGCCACCCCCTACCGCAAGCGGCACCTAACACGGGCGAGATATGAATAGGTTAACGTCAGGCGGCCAAACCCCTGTGACGAGTTATGGACAGAAACCCCGCACGCGCGGGTGCAAATGTGTCATATGGAGGTTGTGGACACACATCACCGTACCTGATCTGAAGTCCGACACCAATGGACTTCTTTCGTCGAGGATTGGGCGGGGGAGCAAAGTAAAAATGGAACGTCGTTCCCAACGCCACGGACCCCACATCTGCGTGGATGATAGGGGTATGTACACGGCCGATATTGTAATCCTGCTCAGAGCTCAGACAAATACAAGAGTTTGAAATGTTCTTGATTTGAAAGCACCGCTAATACTGGAGCTTGTGATTATTCCAACGATTTCGTTACTGTCATTACCCAACCTAACTGCGTTGACCCATTACTCTCGGAGGCGAACCTCAGGTGCAACCTCGTAAGCTTCAACACTAGCCTTTCCAGAGCCTCTGCTCGAGCCTTGACCCTTTTCAATGTGGCTCGCATCAACAGTAGGCCCTTCCTCGGAGTGGGCAAGGCGCCTGTTGCCGTGGACAAGCCGGACATGTTCCAAAGCCTGGGAAGTAAGGGGCCTGTCCGAATCTGCGAGGAAGACTTCGTAAAGCAGGACGGCAAAGATCGTAGCGGGGATATTAGTGAGAGCGGCAATGGCAGCGTAACGTCCCCCGGCAGCTGCGATCACAGGAATGTTAATTCAAAATAGCTCGCTGATTGAACCAAGGACGTACCTTCCGTGCCCCATATTGTCAGAGCCCAGAAGCGTCCGCCAAGATCGCGGGCAGTATTCAGTGCAATCCCAGGCGTGGCAAAGCCCCAAATGGCAGCAGCACTTGGGGGGTCGTTGTCAAGGGGGTAGTTAAATTATGAAACAGCCACTACTCACTATGCGAGGGAGACCGAAGGAGCAGCCATGATAGGTGTGATTACCATATTAGTGGGATCAGAGGCCGCCCAGATTACAAGGCCGACAAAGAAAGACTTGTCACGAAGATCAGTTGTTGCGCGCAGAACGGGATGGGGGAGATGGAACTCACACAAACGAACTCGTTGAGGAAGATGGGCCCAAGTCTCATTTCGGGAAGCAGATAAAGGGCGAACGCTCCTGGGGGACCATGAGGCGTGAAAAGTATTGCTTCCTGGCCAGCAGCAGTCACGCCAAGGATCATTTCATCGACAAGTGGTTTCCACTGGTAGTAGACGAGCATGCAGGCAACATATCCACCGAAAATCTGAGCGATGATATACCTATCCCTGTGTCAGCCGAATTGCGAATGAGGGACCACTGGGTCAATTATTCACCTTATTGCTTTTAGAGGAGGGAAGCCACGGAAGAGGACGAAAGCGACTGTAACCGCAGGGTTGAAATGGCCACCAGATGTGCCTGCGGCAATTCCAAGAGCGAACAAGATACCAAGAGCATATCCGAATCCAATCTGGAATATTGCTGGATAATTGGACAGGTTATGAAACTCGAATGGTGCGAAGTAAACAGGATTACTTACACGAAAGTCCCTCTTGCTTGGTGATCCCTCCAAGGACGAACCCAAGTGTCGCGCCAACACCTGGACAAGTGAATGAGATTTCCGGAGTACTGGATAGTAGGGAGTGACCAATCTCACCAGGAAACACGTAAAGAAAGACTCCAAGCTGAAGTAAGCCCGTCAACGAGCGGACAAATATGTCGAAGATGATTGGTGACTGACTGCTTCCGCGAAACATTCCATTAACCAGTGGACCCCTTTGCGATTACGCTGCCTCTCCCATAGTGCTAAAACACTTTGTCGCTTGCGGATATCACCGAGGTATACATTAGGTGTACGGCTCATGGCTTTGTAGGGTAGGATGAGGAGAAGAGTGGGGAGAACTTTAGAGGGAGGGGAGGCCGAGGAACTCGTTGTCTGTTCAAGTATTTATAGTCGCCACGAAAGTAACATTTGAACATTGAGTGGTCTCATGATGTTCTTGGCTTTGAAAATGTCAAGTCTGGTGACACCCTGCTGGAGAAGGCCCAAACACAGCTCCGAGAACATTGCCGACTGCGGAAGCTGTGTTACTTTACTTTAGGCACGGGTGCTGTTGGGTACCACATCTAAACTTGGCGTGATCTCGCGTGCAATCTGGTTGACTGTGGAATAATGTATTTCAGTCCATCGGGCCCGTTGGCACGCTGTTCAGACAAATTGAATGTGACCAACGGCCAGTGGTTGTTCCATGCTCTAATCTGTTTATCAATTTCACTTTTTTGCGGGTGTTCAGCGAGGCGAGGGTCTGCAAATAGTGTGTGTAGAAGCTTGGGCGTAAAGATGCGAAGTTTAAAAAAGGATTCGGTTTCTATCGAATGTGGTCTTCTTCCGATTTGGATCTGTCTCACCCGTGTATATCCCTCTTGAAACTATGGATCCTTTCTTGGACTTCGGTTCAGGAAACCCCTGCTATCCTGTTAACACCATTGCCAGAAATGCAGGATTGGGGGTTGGTTCCACTTGAGGAGCGTTGGCACCGGCTAGACAATTGAACCCGGAAATCCGGGGAGCGGGTATGCCTCTGATAGGTCACCGATAAAACTTCATTCTCACACCTTCGACCAATGCCTCATATCGGATCTCATGATGGTAGGACCATGTGCTACGGGGGGAGAATGCGGGGTACAGTCGCCTCTGTCTTAGTTGGTGGAAGGTCCGAACTATGGGGTTATGACAGTGCATGGGTTACGAGAGAGATGCGAAAAAAATGGTATTAGAAAATCGATTAAAATTCTGATTAAACTTATTTAGCCGTAATTGCTACTACGACATTGAAAACAGGTAGTTCTGAATGTTCCAGTTCCCAGATTTAACGAAATATTCATCAATCCTTCTCTCTACCAAGTTAGCTGTCTCCTCTAAGTGAAGTTCACGATTAAAAGCAAGCAATGATTGTTCCAGCTTGCGAGAGAGTGGATGGGATTGTTGTGAGGGTAATTACTCACGAGTGGAAGCCTGCAAAAGATTTTTGCGACAAGGGGGTTCAATAGCTGAGTCATCCTCCAATGTGTCCCCTCTGCCATTGAAATCGCTGATCTCTTGCATCCTGCGTGATTCCATCACTGCGTTGAAAATTTCTTCTTGTCCCATCATCAATTCCCCCTTGCTCATGGTCAGGGTTGTGGAAGTATATCTCGCTCAGGCACTGAGGAGCCCTTCTCAAGAATTTGATTGAATGTAGGACTAGGCTTAGCAGGGGGCATAATAGATGTGAAATCTTTACAGAATGACGGTTCTGAGTTTCCTCCCAGTTCCCTGGTTATGATGACGAGATGCCCAAACGTCATTATCCTAACATGCTATATACTATTTATGGCAGTGGGTGCTATGGGGTTTTGAGCCGAAATGGATTATAGGGTATCAGGGAATTATGGGCTTTGCTTACAAATCCCTGCTTCGTCACATGGAAATCCTATGGGTTATTACAGAGCATGGGTTATGACAGGTATGGGTTAAGACAGAGGCGACTGTATGAGGAAAGATGGGGACGCAAATGATGATCTAGCTGGTTCCAGGGGATGTGCCTGTGTGACAACTGACATGAAATGGACAAACACGTTTATTTCAGCAAGTTTTATCAAGTTTTCAACGTGTCGAATCCATCGCAGTAGCGCGGAAACATCCGAAGTGCCCATGTGTAGCAGTAGTCTCAACCATCGAGTCCTTGGGGAGATTGGCGGGTAACAAGAGAACGCCTCATGCTATGGTTGATGTCGTAGGTGCTACAATTCGTTGAGGTGCCTATGTTCTCCTTTTCCTTTTAGTAGTTCAATTTAGTGACAGGTACTTAGCCTTTTCCCGTTTTGTCCATTGATCACAAGAGACAATGTCAGGCGGCAATTTGTGCTACACATAAGATGATATATAACTGGTGATATCTTGCCCATATGAAGCGCCTATTTTAGTACCTGACACCGTAGGGCGGCTATTGGGCTGGTAAAATCGATAGTTCGCCGCTGAGATTTTTCTTTGCAGACGGAGAATAGGATCTGGGAAGAGTGGGAATGCAACAGTAGGTTTGAAATGGCGAATCATGCGATTTCGCTTTCAAAGCTTGCGTGGCGGCTAGTGGTACAGCCCATATCGGGATGGCGGGGGATCTGGAGTATTCGTCTAAGGGAATGATCAGGAAATTTAAATCCTACGGAACGCCGTTGGAGATTGCCAAGACGACCCCAGCGCTTAAAGATCCTGAGTTTTGGAGTAATTCTTGTTACTCACTTCTTCGCTCGTGAGATGGATGTTCAAGGAAGACGTTCGTCTTTGAGGCTGAAAAGAAAAGTTGAGGATTCAAAGGGAGAAATAGATCCGGCTGAAAAGTCTCGTCTAGCGAGACAACTTTTTGCGACCCATGTCGGGGGGAGACTGATTTCAAATTGAATCGCCTGGACTTTGGGATCGTTAGTCTAAGTTTGAATACTGTAATGATGTGAATGTTGAAAATTCCGCGGGTGTTGGAGCAGTATAGTTCCTGGTAGAGGGAATTGTCCAACAGATGAAAGGAACTAGTTGCATTTCGACGTATTTTGGATCGATCTCTACTTGCGGATTAGTGTTCGAGAAATAGAAGGATGTAATTGGACAGGCCAACGCCTCCTTTTACCCCTGGGGCCTGATTTCAGTTGAAGAAATCAATGGATGTCAGGAAGGATCAAGCTGACGGGTTTCACTGCGCGGAAGGGGGGGGGGGCAGTAAATAACGATCTGGTCATCTCTGCGGTAATGAATGGAGAAGCACACGTCCTCCAAGCAGCAGGCAAACAAAAAGCAGATTCTAGATTGGTGAACTCCGGAAAACAAGTGACTTTAACCACGTGCGCCCAAAATACAAGACCCCCACTACTGTCGGCGTAGTTTTTGGTCCGCTTGGATTTATTGTGGTGAGAGTTGACCATAATCCTCCATGGGACTGCCAATTACTCGTCCTCGTATCCATGCACAGGCCGCCGTGGTCGGTTGGGTACTGGAAAAACACGTCAGGAAAGATCTACCGGGCTTTGAAGATATACACACGAGGGTAGGTTGTGGGGACCATTTCTGCAGGTCTATAACCAAAGTATTCGCGAATAGGAGGGATTGTAACCACCATTACTGGGCCAATTGTACCCAGAACCACCGAGTAGAAAAGGACGGGGCTTTCGTGAGCCTGGCGTTGCTAGATGTAATAAACGTGAATTAGGACGGATTATACAAGTAACATATCAGAGCGCGCGCACAAGGTATCGGTAGGTCTGGCGGAACGGGGACAACAGCGAAGCCATGTTGGTGAATGAGTTGTGGGAGAAGGCGGAGCGCCTTGGTCAAACCGGGACTTTGCTGACGTAAACAAACTACAACTTTCCTTTGTTCATCACCCCTCTGTATACCCGCAGTAATCGTCTATTGCTCAAAATGTCGATGGAAGAGAGCATCAGCTTAGAGGAGACCAACAGAATTCGTATCTCGCTTGGTCTCAAACCTCTGACCGAGGACAAGGCCCCCACAGATGACAAAGAACAGCAGGCTGAATCCAACTACAGGCAACAACGCGAGAGGGAGGCCAAGGAGCGTGAAGCAAAGTGAGTAACAGTCATTCTCATCGGCGTTTACTAATATACGTGCTCTTTCTCTTCTCCCAGGAGGGTTGCAGCAGGAATAGCCAAGTGAGTAATTGACCTTCTTCGTTGCACAGTCACTTCCATGTCCTTTTGTGGGCTTCATAGGCTGTAATGTTGGTGAAGGGCAATATGCTTATGAAACCTTGCCAGGGTACGAAATCGTCGGGAACTCCATGCTTCACTCAAGGGCGCAACGCTTGGTGATGCAGATGGCGACGTTGACGATACTCTAAAATGGATCAAACGGAGTAAAAAGAAGGAAAAAGAGCTAGCGAAGAAGAGGCAGGAGGAGCTGGAGCAAATGGACAAAGTCTTCCAGGCAGAGTATACCGAGCGTACGTGTTGGTGATGATGTCTTCACTTTCCCCTCCTCATTCTTGTCTAGGCGATCTCGAGGGGCTAAAGGTCAGCCATGACTTCGACACGCTGGACGAAGGCGAAGCTCGTATACTCACACTCAAAGATAGTCGCATTCTCGACAATGAAGGTGAGGTGTCAACATTTTCATATGCGACTCAAAATGACTCATGCCTCCTCAGAGGATGAGCTACAGAACATAGAGATGGCGGAGGAGGAGCGGCGGCAGAAGAATCAAGAGCTCAAGATCAAACGACGGGATTACACTGGTTATGACGATGAGGAGTTCAAAGAAGGGAATCAAGGAATGAAACGGTCTCTCCTAGCCAAGTACGACGAGGAACTGGAAGGTCCTAAGGATACTGTGAGCCTCGTTTTCTTGGGCTTCTGCGCATTCTTACACACTGAAATTGCTTTTATAACAGGGTTTTCGATTAGGGTCTGCGGTCATGCCAAAGAGGGTCAAGCAAGAGGAGGAGAAACGTGCAGCGGCCGCTGCTGTAAACAAGTCGTTACTCTCCATTGATTATGCTAGTAAGTCTTTTATTATTATTATTATTACTCTTTGAGTACGTGCTGATGGAGGATGAATAGAGAATCTTGACATGTCCGATTACAAGCAGGAGGGTGAAGTTGGGTTTAAGAAGCCGAAGGTAAGGCGGTTTCAAGCATACGTTCGCTCGGACTGATCATCGGTACTAGACAAAGAAGAAACGCCCTTCTCGAAGGGCACCTGATCTTGCGGAACCGACTGATGAAAATCAAATGGATGTAGATGAGAAGCCCATCATACCGATCCAACGCGAACGTGATCTTAATACCAATTTCGTCGATGACGATGAATTACAGGCGGCTCTCGCACGCTCACGTCGAGCGAAGTTGACCAAGCCGAAGAAGCTTTCCCCCGAGGAGCTCGCCAAGAAAAGTACGTGCTAATTTTTCAGGTTCCTGGTGCGTCCTGACCTCTCGTTAGTCGCAGAACAACGAGCTCAAGAAGAGGCGGTCATTTCAAAGAGTACGAATGGCATCAAAGTCGAGGATGCCGAAGCGGGCGAGGAGGGTCTAACGTTTGATGATACATCGGAATTTGTACGATCCGTTGGACTCAACCCTATCGTGAAACCCAAGCCGGAACCCAAAGAAGAATCTTTGCCACCTGCACGTGCAGAATCAAGGGGGCGATCGGCATCGAGAGACGTGTCTATGGCACCCGGAGACGTGGCACTTGACGAATTAGAGACTGGTGAAATTAAGGTTAAGGAAGAAGAAGCCGAGGATTATGATATGGCAATGCTCAACGAAATCGAGAACGCCATCAAGACAACAGAAGCCGAAGAGGCTGTCACTGGCGAAGACGTCGTCGGGACATCGACCGAGCAGACATTTAGCGCAGGCATGGCTTCCACTCTCAATATTCTCAGGCAGCAAGGCATCCTTGCGCAGCCCAGCGCAGACCAACGGGAGCGCGAGAAGGTCCAACTCCAAAGGGATCTTTGGCTCGCAAATATGCGCCGACGCGTTGCTCAAAGGGAACTGGAACGCCTTCAGTCGCGTGGAGGTAACAAGGACCAGGCTCAACGCGAGCTTGAGAACAGGATGCGCGAGCAACAAGAAGCACGCGAAAACCTCGAAATGTTCAAGGACTATAAGCCGGATATCAACATTGTTTACTATGACGAGTTTGGTCGGCAGTTAACACCGAAGGAGGCTTGGAAGGCTCTATCGCATAAATTCCATGGAAAGGGATCGGGGAAGATGAAGACAGAGAAGAGGTTAAAGAAGATTGCCGAGGAGAAGAAGAAAGAAGCGATGGCCAGTGGAGATACACCGTTGAGCATGAACAAGGCATTTCAGCAGCGTCAGGAAAAGACCGGCCAAGCCCACTTCGTGCTGTCGGTCGGTAATAGGGGGTAAGTATTCTTGTCCAAGTATAGTTCGTCTGTTGATGTTGTACCTAGTGCCGTGCCTCAAGCCTCGGAATTCCTGGATGCGCAGCCGCTAGCAAAAGGCAAGACTGAGAAGACGAAGAAAAAGAAGGAAGGAAAGAATGCCCAGGTGAAAGCTGAACCAGGCTTCATGACTGTTCCTGCCCCACAAACACAAACGCTATCCAATGGAGGCAGCCCTGGTCCCTCCAGCTTCACACATAGTGCATCTGGATCTCCAGCGCCGAGGCCCGGTTTCTCGCGAATTTCGTCCGCTGCGATCGAGACACCATCGCAAGGGGGTACACCCGTTCCAGGAGAGCGGAGCAAGCTGACAATTGGGTTCGGTACGAAGCGAAAGGCTATGGAAGAACCCCAAAATTCCCCAGATCCCAAGAGACGATAGTCACTTTGTCGGGAATTGTCTTTCTCGGTTTGTTCCCGACGGTCGGAGGTATCAAATATGGATTAGATGTGGTATATACTATTACAGGTTTACAATGTGTTGACACTACTGATCTGAAGATCTTTTGCTACCGCACACCGGTATTTGTCCAATCCTTTGCCACTTTCGAATGCTTTGACCAGTGATGCTTGTCCTTCATCAGTCCTAGGAGTGACTGTTTCAGCACTTACGGCGGCAATCAAGAACCGGCATACCATTTCACTGGGTGCGCGTTTTTCTCCAGCAAAACTTTGACTGTTGTCCAAGAAAATCTGACAACCTTGGGAAAGCCGAATGTTGGCTCAAGGTTCCCTTTAAGCCACGCCTGTGTATTCGGATCTGTCAAAGATATAGTTAACAACGGTACCTATAGCCAGCGAAGGAGTTTACCTGAAGGATACCCTGATCCAAATTCTGTGCTCCACCCCAATTTTCCGTTTTCAGGGTTCTCCTCAAAGTACCAGCCTTCAATACACGCGTCTCTTGTAACCTTTGCAGCTACACTGGCTGCTCCGACAATTTTGAACTTGGAGTCTGCCTTTGTCGCGACGGTGAAAGCGATACCCGGGAACAATCGAGATAAATACTGCTCATAGGTAGTCGTCGTTCCCAGAGCATCAACATAAACCTGTGCAAGTTGATTATCGTTGTCTATGAAACACTCTGACAAGGGAACATACCTCTGTCAACTCTATCCCCTGCGCGAGAATTTCCCGTATTAGAATAACTGTGGCTTCCTGGGACTGTTGATTGAGGTTCGTCGGTGGGCGTTTCATCATCCCACCGGAGATCGCCTGTGGACTAGGTTGGGATTTAATAGGAGCCGATGATAGATGCCTGAGAAGCATACCTAATGACACGCACGGACCACCCAAGGTTCGAGGGGTCTGAGCTGAGTGTTTCGAGTAAGGATGATCTCGTGTCGGCAGTTAAGGTTTTGGAATCTGACTGCGAGTTAATAGGGTTCCTTATTTTTAGGTTGTACAGGTGTACCCGCGAAACCGAGCTCTTCTAATTTTTCCTTATACGCGACTGGGCAATACGCTACGCCGTATACGAGGGGACCAAGCACAGGCCCACGGCCAGCTTCGTCAACACCAAGGATGTAGGGACCGGTTGCCGTTGGTGTAGGTGAATGATACGTGTACGATTCTGTGAGTGGCGTTGAGGGTCCCGGTGCTGAGGGCACGTCGGAATTGCCGCTCATCGTTGGAAGAGGCGAAGGACAAGACGTGTGAGTGCCACGCGAGACGCGACTTGTAATGACATGACGTAATGCGTTTCGGAAAGAGCTGCCCTTGACAAAACCCAAAAGCCACCCCTTGTCTTCCATTATTTCCTCAACTTCTATTTCCCTACAACTTCTTTGAAACATGTAGATCGTTGCCAGCGGTCCCGCGCTCCAAAACCGCCGTCCCAAATTCGCCTGTTTCTCCAAGATAACTTGAGATCGTTCTAGAAGGCGCCTCGATAGGTATATATATCCCTTTTTCCGTTGCTATCCCCGTGACAGATGGGGTCAAGCAGCTGTCCCTTTTCCCTTAGATTAATCAACTCTCACGCTTAATAGCAACGCTCTTTATGAACAAATTACTGTACATTATCACTAGAACTATGGTACAGGGATTCTTTTAGGATGAACCATCAACCGCGCATCTAGGTCTTCTTCCAATAGCGTGGCCACGGAAGATGTTACGAGAAAGAAGCCCCGGTGGATATTCATACGATTAGGACATGAATTGCTGATCGAAGTGGTCAATCCGAGCAAATCCCGTGGAGTAAGGCTGATGCGCACTCAATTGGAGTATCCGACACTGCTGCCTCCCCACGAGCTGTTTGTTGAAGGAGGCGGATTCTGGGCGTTGTTACCTCCTGTATTCGATGTAGTTGTTGAACCATGACCACCACTTCCTCCCGTGTTTGATGCAGTCGTGTTACTTCCTTGCCTGTTGCCGGTGTCCGCCTCCTCGAAGGGAACGGGGGGAAGGCGAATGTTCCCGTTCAATGGCGATAGCTCTGGAGGTAGCGGCATCACAAATCGATTGCTCAAGGCCGGTGGGTGTCCAGGTGCTGGAAACTTTGAAGAAGAAGGCAATAACATCAATCAAGCTAGTCACCTCAATCGAGAGTAGGGGGCTTACCGGCATTGATATTGGTAAGGGTCGCTGGGAGGGATGGTTGCCACCCATGTTCTCCCAAATTGATGTCCTTATATGCGACACAGAGGAATGAGACTCCAGGATAAATGGAGTCGAGACGTAGTCTTTGACGATTGGGATGCCGGTGCCCCAATCTCGGGTACCGTGAACCGTGATGCTTCAATCGGCCAACTGCAATCTGGGGCTGCGGGGAAACGCCTGTTGGCGTGCTAGGTGTTAGGCATCTTTTCCTACTCGAATAGTCTGTTCTGGATCAGCTATGTCAGGTTCCCCTTTACCGAAGAAAACATATGGGAGACTCGTCCCTTTTTGTCCTTTTTTTACTGCCTAACATGGAAATTCTTGGTCGTATCCGAGATTTCTTCCAATTCTGAGATCCACATAAATGCATGTTTCGAGATTGGTGGCCGGCTATCCAACTGTCAACACGTCAACGCCTTAGCCCTTTGAGCAGTGTCACGCTTTTTAGAATGACTGAGGCAGATGCGAACAATATGGGGTCCTCATATGAACCAGCCGGGAAGCCAATCGTGGACTTTTACGGTGTCACCGCGGCTCCTTATGGAAAGGATCTGATGAGACGGGGATAGAAGTAGCAGGTTCCGTTACTCACCAGCAATGACTATTATTCCAAATCCGACACTCTCGCGCCAATGAGCGAAGACAACAAGTAGATATGACCCATCATCTAAACCTAAACAAATTCTCTCAGCCGTATAGGTCCTATTTTTGGAAACTCAACAACCACCTATGCCGCGGAGATGTCAGCACCACCTCACGTTCATTTAGGGAGTATAGAATGGTAAAAACCTGCCAATTGCCTCTGCTACATTCACGCCAAAGTTCCCAGGTGGGGCTACGGTAGTTTGCAAGATATGCATGCTATACACCCCTAACCTAGTTAATATTTTTTATTTTTGGAAAGCTTGATCAAACTTGCTCCTAGCTTAGTGTCTGGACGATCTCTGTCCCATTTTGTTGGCGCCCATATGCTTCGACAGACTAAGTAATAAACGCCCCCCCCCCCCCCGGGATTATATTTCTATCAAGAAATATTGTACTTCTTTGAGGCAACACAGGTTCACTATGGACAAATGCCGGCAAGTTTCCGACTTTTAGAGCTGTGGTGCTGGACCTTGAAGGCTTATGACGGTCAAATCATTTACGTTGAGTGATTGGTTTATCATGGATGAGTACTAGTAACCCGCTGTGCGGACACACTCCGGTAGTTGCATAGTACCGTTTGGAGTTGCAGGTCACGATTCGTTTCAGCCATTCTCCAAGTTAGCACTACTGTCGACCACCGATTTTAGATACAGTACCTGGAGATACATTCCTGCGGAGTCGTGCAAATGATTAGCTGGGTGGTTGGCGACCAAAGACTTGCTGGTATTGACTGTCTCCATTACAAACCCGGAAACTAGGATTATGAAACTGTGATTAAGCGGCGGAGGCCTCCTGGCATCTTTCTGCCCAAGTTGGACAGGAAATGTTTTGGCTTGGACAGCGAAATTGAAAGCATGAGGGATTGGAGTAATATGGGAAAGACAGTTCATCCTCTAGTAAACTTTTGCACAAGATATATAGAACCATGCAAATTCTACCTTTTGGTTGCTGCCTTGGGCTCCGCCTGTACTGACAAAGTACATGAAAACAAACCTTTGGAGACTGTCACCCCTTACCACCGAAAAAAAAGAGACTATCACCCTATCAGCAAACCCATCAATTATCTGATCAATGACGGCTGATGCGTCAAAGCTCAGAATGGATCACCTTAATCCTACTCCGCCGTGTTGCACTATCATTGGCAAAATCGTTTAGTAGTTCACTCGAATCCCTCCAGACAAAAGCAGAAATTCAATACGATGCCGAGTAGTGCGGTACATTACGGAGGATCCCTTCGATCTTTCCCTATATCGGGACATGAAATCCAGAAACAGCGCGTTTCGCCCAATGTCACTTGGTGCCGACTGGCATTTGTGATTAAGCAAACACATGGTACACTGAACTGAATTTAGCTGATTCCAGCGCCATGGATGGACCTTTCCCTCTAAGGGTGTCAACCTTGATCCCAAGGCACTCCGCTGTTTTGGATGACAGCTAGACCATATTCAAGAGGCTCAAAAATACATTTGCCATTTTTATGATACCATGTCAAAAGTACCTGACTTTCGGAATGGCATGACCATAGTGTGTTCTATTTTTGGGAATTAAGATCCCACATCAGAACACTCCTGGATTCGTTTTATTATTGAATCTGACTTGGCACAATGTAACACATCCCTAGCCAAACCTATCCTTGAAAAGCCTGATCTCCCTCGGAGTCTGTTCCTGTTTATCCTCCACTCCGGAAGTTTCTCAACACCCATACGCATTTCACACTCCAAAATTTCTGCAGGCCCGACATCCATGCAGGGTCTTCATGAAATATTTCATATTGATGTGGTCCCCACTCCCATATTGGTCATATGTGTGCTGCTACCTGGGCTATTCCCATTCTCCTTTTCAAATAGAATTGGTGGGATGTGAATCTTCTTGTTCAGTGACAAAAGATCAAGGGCAAGAGAAATAGTGAATCTGTCATTGATAGCAGGCTTCCATCTAAGGGAAATGCCTACAAGAGAATGGCAATATCAATCAAGTCAATTGACCAAGCTGGCAGGGACTTTAATGGAATTGACTTCACAGATAACTCATTAGACCAGCAGTGATGATGCCTGAAGATAAGGGTTTGCCATCAACATTCACCCAATGCCATGGCCCCACAGAAGAGCATGAGCTCATGATACAAGCTTGGTTGGACTCCCAGTGCCTCTGGTTATGACCAGGATACATTATTAACCACAGCATCTCAAGCTCAGGTACAAGGCATCATGCTTCCCAATACATGACTAAAATAGTCAATTCCCTGGGCATTCTGAGCACCTTGCTTGACGACACGGTCCTATATTGAGGTGTCAATATGAACACATCAGCGTGGGGATTATACAAAAGGCTAACCAAAATATTATATGCTGACAAGAACTTAAAATCACTCATAGTCTGCTCCATCTATAGTCTACCTCACTAAGTAGCACAGTAGCTCTTCAGGAGTGCCTATGTGTCTTATAGCTGATGAGACTAATACTTAGTACACCCTGACTGCAATTACAGGTTTGAACTAGCATAATGGGCCAGCTCATCATTGCTTCCTTTCCTAGATGTATGTGCATGTCTGCAATATTTAGTTAGGCGGCTCTCCACACGGCCCCGGAAGCATTGCCTCGAAATGTTTTCACGATCGTCCATATATGGAAGTCAACCATTTCGGATGTTTTTTTGCCTTTGAGGGGTAGATCGCATATGTAGGGAATAGCCATAAAGTTTAGTTCAGACTGATATTCTGTCCATCGTCTGTCAACCACGGATACGCCATTTGCTCCGCCTTTCCCAGGCAAATAAACATATTTAACCCAATATCTAACAATTATAGGTCATCGCGACTGCAGACAGAACGCCCTTGGGCTTCGAGCTCAAACTTGGACTCTGCTAGTGTTTCACAGGCCCTGCGTCATCACGTTCTGGTCACATGGATTGGGAGTGTCATCCACTACCGCCAGTTTCTCCAGATGGGCTTGAACTCGAACCTGCGAACGAATACTGAATTTAAGACATGGTTACTCATCGCACTTGCCCGACTCACCAGTTGAAGGCTCTGTGTGCTGAGCGTCCGGAGGTGAGTTCTGAGTGATGTCGTGGCCGAAGGACAGGAAGAGCAAACTTCCTGGCTGGTTCTGTGACTGAGTTGTGGGTGTCGTCGGAGGCGGAACATCATTTGATGTGGTGCTACCATCCGAGGGTAGAGGAATTATAAAACGGTTGTTGAGTGGCGGGGGTTCCATAGAATCTTTCTTCAGGTATTTAATGCTTGTGTCATTAGCCACATGTTGAGAAATAACCACAGAGGTTTGAATGAGTACAAGGAAACCTACCTCACAATGTACTCTTGCTGGCGTATGTTGGTTGGGGAACAGGATTGTTTTCTATTTCAGAACTTTACGATTATATACCTCGTTCAGCCTGCCACCTTCTAGCCACTTACTCTCAACCACTCGACTCGGCACTGGCCAGGAGTCCTGCCTTCCTTGGCAGAAACCTATTCCTACTCTGAATCAAGGCATAATTCATAATGGAGGGGTTACTAAAATAGATCCACATCCCCGGTTGGCCCACCACGTTCATGGACTAGCGAGAAAAACAAGACTTAACATTCAGGTTGCAAATTGGATACCCATTGAGTCAGCTGAAACCCTGATATAAAGAGGAAGCAAAGCCCATAACGTCTCAGGTATTTTCGACAGACAGGGCATGAGGATCGAGGCTCCATCGGATATAGACCGGTAACAGTACGATTGCATCAAAGACCTCAGTGCGCCCGCGTGTTTGACCATATCGCCCGATGGTTCTGAGGGATGCTTGGGCTTGTAGCTTGCGAGGTGGTATGATTAGGATACATCTTATTTTTGGACTCCAGATCCTACACAAGGATGTCTTAGGCACCGCTTGCCACGGCCGATGTAGAAGGTGCTACCTCAGTGTAACTCGTGGGTTCATACTGTTTCCGGATGTCCTTCATACTACTCCCGAATGCCCTTCATACTACTCCCGGATGCCCTTCATCATCACAATGTTGCGTGTCATATCCGTTGCGAGGTTGGCATTCACATGACCAATGTTCTGGGCATCCCAAACGGTCATAGATGCGCAGCTATTGTCGTATCTTTAGCCAGCCGTTATGGCCGGGACATCTGACCCATTTAAGCTTCCCTATGCTTGAACACCCTTAAGTACAAGATTCATGTAAAATCTCCGATCCGCCAGTGTTAAAACACTCATGGGATTCCCAGAAGCTCATAACTTTAGACTCGGTTTCCATACAAAGGCCCTAAGGAACGCACGCATCTTCATATATTACGAAGGCATCCATTGGGGTTAATGGATCTTCGGACGAACCTAGGTTAGAACATCGTAATTATTGGGTGGATCCAGAATTTACACAGACCCTAACTTCCTGCAGCGGGATAGGCGCGAATTGTCCAATGTCGTGTAGATAATCTCTCACAACCAAACCCTCCTCCACATAGTGCTTCAACAGCACCTTTTCTGCGTCGGTCATACACGACCCCGAGTCACTCGACTGGAACAACCTGAGGATCAACCCCTCATCACGCAACCTCTCCACCTCCTCCCAATCCGCGTAACTGACATCATTCAAACCTGAATATTGATGCCAAGTTTCAAACATCTTCAGCTTCGTGATCGAAGTCGATGCCGTTCGGAGTTCGACAAGGGGATTCGGAGAAGCGGCAGTCCGAGAGCGCAGCATCATTGGAAGCTTCCTCGAAGCCGTAAATCCTATATCATAGAATGACAGATACTCCAGTCCTGGGAACAGGACATCGCATCCGTCATCGTTACCCCCTCCTGTAACGTTCGGATTGTTGCCATCAGTGGCGAGATCGGCATCATCCCTCCATATTTGCTGTGGCCGCCATGTCAGCTTTTCCATAATTTTGTCCGAAAGCAGAACATGGTCTGGGTGCGCATCCGTAACCAGCAATGCTTTGAGATGTCCCTTCTCCTTTCCCTCCCGTTTCTCTCCCGAGGAACCCGTGTCGCCACCGCCTTCTACGCTCTCCCAAACATCTAAGAGATCTGTATACCAGTGGTATGACGCATGATACATATATAGCGTTTCGAGTCGGCATGCCGAACGTCGGAAAAGCTCAATCATGGCGCGCTTGTCCTCGTTCGAAGGTGCCAAGTGAACCAAATGCCGAAGGTTAGGCGTCGTAATCGCATCAAACACTGTCGTCATATCCAACATGCCAACAACCAGTGTGTCAAGGTTCTTCAGCACCACAGGATTCTGCTGTCGCAGAGCCTCTGCCGAAGGATTACTGGCATAGTTTCCCAAACGGGGGAGTATACCCGGAAATGAGGCGTAAACTAGATTTGGCGCTGAGTGGAAGAGTTTGATGAGTTCTGTGTCAGGAATGGTAGGTCGCCATGTTATGTGGGTTAGTTTGTTCCAGGTGTGACCGGAGTTGAAGTTAGGCCACGCAGGGGCACCATACATGACGAAGTTGAGTCTTCGGAGTTTCGGAGCGCAGGATTGGATGAGATCCATGAAAGGCGCACTCCAATTCTTTCCTTGAGAGGTAAATGGCGAGGTGCGGACCTGCAAGGCGTAGATATCGAGAGTTTCGAGGTGAGGTGCTACGAAAGGATCTAGGTTTACGGGTGGAGGGGAAGAGTACCAGTCGTCAGATTCTGGGAAAAGGAGCGCGAGGCCCTTAGACCGAGAGATGTGCTCGTAGAATAAGCGCCTTGTATCAGGCGCATGGAGGATACCAGAGTGAGAGGAGAGGGAGAATGGCAGGGCACGGGAACGGTGGAGGATCAGAGACATGAAGGCTGCTGTATTGGGCCCAAGTCCAGGTTTGCCCCGCCATGTTTTTTCAAATAGTGTAGCGGCGCGAAGATCCGCTTCTTCACGGATTAAGAAGTTGTCGGTGAGGACCAAAGACGTCCAGAGACAAGGGGTGTTGGCACTGACGTTGTACCATCTCGAGCAGATTTTGGTGAGAAGGAGGGGAGCTTGTGAGGTAGTAAAGGCGGTATTTGGTTGAATGCACCAAGAGAATATCTCGATGAGGAGTTCGGCTGGGAGCTTTCTCCAGGGAGAGGAAAGGGATTGTAGAGCTGCAAGGATGCACCTCAGTTCTGGGATAGAGTAGTCCAGAATGTCCTTCTTGAGCTCGACGATGTCCGCCAATTTGGGCGCCTTGGCGCCTAGCGGCTCCATCTCTGTTGTCTGCAACTTCTCAAGCCTCTCAACAATAACAGTTGCCGTGTCTCGAACCCTCTCGGTAGCATCGGCATCGACCAACAGCTGAGCCGCCACCTCTGGATCCTCCCATCCATTCGGGTACCACGCCCCTGATCTAACGGCCGCCCATATCTCTCCGACGCCCAGCACCCTTCTAGGACGGACGTTCACGTGTGCAGCATTAGCAATTGGCTCCACAAGGATACCCATGGTTGTCGAAGGGGAGGTGATATGAAGAGGTTCTGAATGGGAGCATGAATACGACTGTAGAGTCGAGACTGAGGGGTAAGGCATATTTGAGAGGAGTAAGGAAGGTGTCGCGGTATATGTATGGGGATGCATCATGAAATGCATTCACGCCCCGCTTTCTCCACATGAATAACCGGGGTTCAGCAATCGAACAACCTAAATTTGGATGCTGTACAAGGAAAAACAAGGCAAAGGCATCAAGTTACGGTGACCCTGCGGTTCCTGAGGCTGGGTTTAATACCGGTGGCCGTCGTAGTGTAGGCACTGCTTGAACACAGCTCGTCCTTGTATTGCCTGTGCTTAGACATGGGTTTTCACTGCCCTGGGACCGAGCCCCCATTGCGAAAAAAAAAAACCCTCAATGAAGGTTACATGTGGGTTGGTCGGTAGGGTTGTCAGCGGCGGTCATACACGCTTACTGCCTGACACTGATGGAAGCAGGAGGAAGATGACAGGTCCTCTCAAGCCCACACGTCTTGCGCCACTCGCTTGAACGGAATGTCATCACTCGAACACTTATCAGCCGGCATTACTTTCCAATTTTACATCCCAGCCGAATTGTTAGTTTGACCGATTCCCGCAAAAAATTATGCTGTTGCGCCACTCATAAAGTCAACTAGAGGCAATCCCATTCGTAGCGTCGTTTATGATTCAAAAAATCACTCATAGGCGGAGATAGGTTCCTCCGCTCTCTCAGTCAAATGGCCAATACTCCAGCTGTCCTCAACTCCGAACCATGTCGTCTTGCGACTGGCCTTCGGTGTCATACATGTCATGGTCAGGGTAACTTGCCGGCAACGCTTTTTCTTCCAAAACCTATTATTAGCCACTTCCATGTCGTTCACCGAGGCCCATCCGAAAAACTAGCGGATCATGATTCTTAGAGGCACCAGGGTGCGATCAGTGATAGAGACAGGGACCAATGCAGAGCAACGCCGAAAGTTTATTTGTTTTGGTGCTTAGGAAGACGATGGAGAGGACGCAAAAGAGGAGGATCGGAAAAAGATGTCGGCGAAAAAAAAAATTCAATTATAAGGGGAAACGAAGGGAAACGAAGAGAAACGAAGGAATCGGAAGTGGGGTGAGAAGGTAGCCAGGGGTGACATCAACGGCGAAAAGGGCGAGAATTAGAACTGGTCTGGGGCTGCATCTAGAACACTGTATGACGGATAAGTGGCTATTTCACAGGCGGATGCTGTCTTGTATATTTAGGACTGGAAAGTCCAGTGTAGATGGTGTGTCAGTGGTATAGATCATGACGACGTCAGAATGAAAGGACAGGAACAAATTCGAGGGTAGCATAAACGCGGATGATAGGGGTGGATATAAGGCGACAAAAAGCCTCCCAGGTAAAAAGACCTTTGTGAGGATAAATGCAGCAATGTGTGCGAGGACAAAACGGACAGATCTAAATGGACCGGTATTTACGCATAGCCCGTGCGACCTGTATGACAGTAGTCATGGCGTTGAAAACAAAAAAGTAGCGGTAGACATATGGATAGGCGGCTTAGAATGCAGGCTCGGAGTTTGGTATGTATGCTGATGCACAACAGAGATAAACAACTTGCCTCACACTCTCTTGGCCAGAATCAGAGTCTGGCTTCCTACGTATCATCGATATACAGTTTTATCGGTCACCAAGCACAACTCCGTGAACTGTATATCTCCTGGCGTTATTATGATATTTTGGCCAGTGGACGCAGTGGTACTGCCGCTTTGACCCTATCGACGTCACATCTCGGGGGTTCCAAAATCTTTTTGATGTGGAGAGAGATCGTAGATCGGTTGCGCACGAAACGGCACCCGATCTCCACTCCCCCAACGACGGACCCACAACACCAACTCCGTCGCTAATGTCACCCCGCCGTTCACGTTGTACTCGGACTGTTCACTCGTTCCGCACCCGACTCTCTTCGCGCTCGTCTCCTTCAGTAAATTAGCAACTTTCCTGCCTACTCGGTCTCGTGATCCTCGGACTCAGGTTTTCGAAGCCTCGCGATTGACGGAAGTAATCGCACCCTACCTTACTTGTTGAACCGCTACCTCATCTCTTCATTGATACTTTTGGACTGGATTCGGTCCGTTTCACTGCGCTGGTGCTGGTACTTTGCTTTCGTATCCGCTTCAGTCATTTGGGTGAGCTTGCTATATCCTAATTTGACAGACCTGGGGACTGCCAGCCGCTCAAGATCGTCTGGGAGGCTGCCGTGAATCATGTTGGCGTTGTTGGGCCGTTCCGTTTCACGGAATAAAAGGCTCTCTAGACTCCAGACGAGCCTTATTTTCAAACTATTGCTCGCTCGTCACATATCCTTGCACCCAATCACAATACGACAAGAACGCATATCCAAGAATGCACACCACGGCCATTCACTCTGGAGTGGATTCCGCCAAGATATCTTTTCCTTCCATGTCCCAGGGTGGTCAGCTATCGACTAAGGAGTTGGAGGAGATTGAGAACGCCATTGCTCAAATGGTAATCTCATACTCTCTCTCATGCTCTTAGTCGTCGTAATTGAGCCCTTTGTAGGAGCTTTGGAACGCTTTCGGTTCCGTCTCTGCACTCGACAAGGGAACCACTTCCGTCAACAAGGACGAGGAAGTCGAGCCCAAGGAGATTTGCACGGTAAAGCTGAAAGGAGATGGGCCTAAGGTTGGGGTCTCCGCCGTCGTTGAAGATGCCAGTGGACGCAACGCAGTCGAGGTCAGCCGCCCTTCATAAGGTTGGGATATTCTAACTGAACCCTTAGGTCAAGGACTACGTCCACTTCTGCACACAGGATATGACTGAGGGGCAGCTCACCAATCCCTCCCTAACTGCTGTGGAGTGTGTCAAGGAACATCCAGTCGTCCGCGAGAACGACCATCACCAGGTGGGAGCTGCGATTATAAGATCCGAACTTCCCTCACTCTTCCTCAGGACTCTTGCTTCGAGCATGTCCTTCTTGGGGGGATCGATCCGTATCGCCACTTCCAAGAGCGGCTCGGCAACCCCACGGACCGTTCGATTGAAGTCGGAGGTTCAGGCTTTCCCGGCAGGCTCGCTCGTCAGCCTCTCCGGCCTCTCAAAAACGAGGTCTTTCCCTTCAAGCCGAAAGCTCCCAAGGTCGCAAAGCATGCTACCCCCAAGAAGAATATTTACAGGCCTTCCGTCAAAGTTCGCCGCAAGCTGATCCCGCGTCTTTCTGGGGTCCTGTCTAGGCCTGCCCCTGCTCCAATAGAACCTATGGATGCGCTCGGGAAGGCTGCCCTCAACGGGTTTCCGGCTTTGGACACAGGCAGCTCTGCTCAGCATTACCAACTTGATCTGGAGGAGCTAGAAGCGCCGAAAGAAAAGCGAGTTCGTGGTCTTACCTTCAAGAAAATGCTGGGTGTGGGCGGCCAAGGAGTGGTCTACCTTGCGCAAGGTCTGCCTGGAGGCTCGGAAACCACGGAGGAGGCAAGATTGATGGTGTACGCCGTCAAGGTTATGATCAAGAATCGCTATGTCAGATACAACGATATCTTGCGGGAGCAGAGGTTGTTGAAACGACTAAGAGGGAACTGGTTCTTACTCCAACTTGAGGGGAGTTTTCACGATAGAAAGAATTTCTACCTCATTACCGTGAGTTGATCACTGCTTGAGCAGCTCAGACGCTGATATTGTTAAAGGAATATCACCCCGGTGGGGACTTAGAGGGCTTAGTGAGAGCTTATGGTCACTTCTCGGTTTCGGCTGCCCGCACCTACGCGGCTGAGCTTGTCTGTTTTCTCTCTTGCTGACCAAAATCGAGACTGACACCTGGGCTAGTGTGCTGCCGTCTCTTTCCTTCACCAAAATTTTATTTTACACCGTGACATAAAACCGAGCAATATCTTCATCAAGGCTGATGGTCATATCTGCCTAGGCGATCTGGGCCTTGCTGTAGATTTCCTTGATCACGCTATCGCCGAGGACAGCTGTATCGTTAATGGCGAGCCTGCCATCCGGGGCTATGCAGGTACAACAGCGTATATGGCGCCTGAGGTTCTCAATGACGAGTACTACGGCTTCAAGGCTGATTGGTGGTCTGTCGGCACTACATGTTTTAATCTCTTCGAAGGCACAGTAGGTATACCTCCATCGGTGCAGTCAAAGTTACTGACGAGTCCTAGCATCCATGGCCATGCTTGGAGTATGAGTGGTTGGCTCAAAATGCTGGCGTTGAGAGGGTTCAATTCAGTGTCACCACGGATGCTCAGGTACAATCGTTCATTTGCGAGGTAAGGCTCCTTGTACCTTCCATTCTTCCCTGTTACAATCTCTTCCTAGCTCCTTCAAAGACATAAAGACGAGCGCGTTGCCGCGCCTGAGCTCTTCTGCCACCCAATTTTTGACGACCTGTAAGTTGTGGTGCATACATACTCTACATAAAATGCCAACGCTTGTGCCTTTAGGGACATTGTGGATGTATACGAGGGTAGGCTGGCCCGTGAGTTTTCTGTTTTGATATCCTTTGCGAAGGCGCTGACGTCTCCACTAGCGCCTTATATCCCTCGGCCATTTGATGACAAGAACATGCCAAACACACTCACCAAACGCGACTTGATCGAGATCGGACCCACATATTCCGAGAACCGGGCTCCCATGCCCAATTACTTCTTCTACGGATCCAACATGCCAAATCATGACCCCTCTATCGACGAGGTAGACACGATGAGCACCGAAGAGGACGGACCCTACTTCCCGTTTGACCGTTGTCCATCGTCGCATGCGCTCTTGGAGACATCCTTCAGCCAAATCGGTAGTGTCACGCTCAACTATTCTGGAAGCGTGTTCGTCCCGCCCTTCGACAAAGGCAATTCGATCTGCGGACCAACGATTGTCGAGGAACTTGAGCTTGATCGAGCTTTGTTTGGGCGGGAGGCCCGAGACTGTCAAGTCGTGAAGGATTCAGGCTTTCTGTGGAGCATATCGAGCGTCAAGGAGGGCCACTTTGAAAATATTACTGGTCTGAAGGATCCCTGGACTCCTGCTTCTATCGGGAATGGAGCCGGGACCGCGATTGATCAAGGTCAAGGTTCTGTCTCAACACTCAATCCCAAACCGAAGTCGACCTCGGAATCCAACTCGGAGATAACGTCAAGCTCAAGTTCCATAATAATACCCCTGCAACACGATGAAGAGCGGCCAAAACTCGAGTCCGAGGTTGTTACTCCTATCGTGGACCAAGCTCCTGCGCTTACCTCCCCTCCCCGGCAAAAGGTCATCCACCAGATTGCCAAGCTCGCCATGATCAGGATCGACTCTATTATTGGGTTCAATACCCCCGCCGACACCACCATGTTACTGGCGCCCACGACCACGGCCAACAATAACAATAGAAGCAGTTCGACGACCGAGACTATAGCTCCCTCTTCTCTTTGCCTTGGGTCCGGTGTTGAGGGTGAAGGGGATGAGACGAATGCTACGACAGTTGATTTCGGGGTTTCGGAGTCCCTTGGTACTGGCTCTAATCAAGGTCCTGGCAAGGGGTCTGGTGACGCATCTGTGATTGATTCGCAAGGTACTCCTGCTTCTGAAGATCTTTTGGGTCATCATTCCGGCTCTTCCTCGGTCTTGGGCAAGTTGGACGTTGACAAGCTGCTCCCTTCAATTCCTGTTGGGTTCGATGATAATGATAGCAACCCTGATGGTGATAATGGAAAAGACAACGCCGACGCCAACGTCAAGGTCGATACTGAGGACAAGGACAGCATCAAATTGGGCGAGAGCACGGCTGAAGTTGTATCCGTGTTGGAAACCGATGAACGTTCACTGAACCTGTACGAACGCCTCATGGATGAGACTACCATGCTGTTAAGTAAAATCATCCGAGTAGTCGCAGAAGGCATCAAGAGATTTTGGTCGAAAGCGTGCGGATGGAAGACTGCCTGAGCGTCTCTCTGCTGGTTTGCAATCTACTCCGCGGCATCCCATCTCACCTTTTTAGTTACAGCCAATGGTTCACGGCGCACAATCCGCACAATCCACTGTCATCGGCTTACACTTTACCGTCTATTCGGCTTTGATTTTTTCTCCCATTGGGGGTTTCTCGAGCAGCTCACTTTGGCGATGGATCTACGTTTGGCAATCAGTACGCCATGGGACAAGGTTCGGGCATTTGGATATCTAGGGCTCAACATCGAAGATTCGGCGCCACACCCTCATGTCATATCTGCACCTATGTTTGCATCTTCTCTAGTTCTGATGTCTTCGCCACCTCTCCGATCATCAGCTGGTCCAATTCATCAACAGCATCATCAGTCTCTCTGGTATTCTCAGCACCGGGCATCAAGGTATTCTCCAGCATCGCAGCAATATATCAATACGCCGTTGTTCATCTGGCGACATATCTTCGCCTTCGCTCGCGCGCTCATCGGGTTTTCTTCGTTCGTTCCCCTTGTGTAGATATGCAATCCTCAGCAATGGCCGATGCGCCGTCTTTCCTCCCCCCCACCCCCTCCCCCTTTACACCCCGTCCGCCACATTCCCCTATCTCCACTTTTCACTCGCCTCGTACGTCTCTATCTTTCCGTCTCTTTTTGGCTTCTATTTCATCTATAGATCTGTCTTCTATTGTTGTACATACATCCAGACTAATAATGCATGATCGCCGTACAAAGCAGTACACTGATGACCTAATGAATACAGACACTGCCAGCAGTGGAACGAGAGTGTCGAAAGCAGGATTCATCCACATATATTGGGGTATTTGCGATTCGTAGGATCTTGGGGTATCCATCCTCCCTCGAGACCTTTTTGATAACTCCACTCGTCTGCAATTTCGGTCTAAAACCCTATGTCAACATGAACTAAATGGGGGTTACAACGATGATATGCGTACCTTCCAAGTCCAGTACACCCATCCTTGTGCAGCTTCCCCAATCTCAACCTGTACCTCCCAGTACTTTCTCAACATATCCTTGTACTCATCAGTGAATCCCTTCCCTCCATCCTGTCCATTCCAACTCCCTGTCCAACCATCACAGCTCCCATGAAAGAAGCTTGTGGGGTTGGTATCCGGGAACCACGTCTTATCCCACCTCGAACCTATGCCCCTTCCATTAAGCCATTTAGCGCAATCGGTAAGCGCTGCGGACCACTCGCCGATGACAGTCCAGACGCTGGATGAGGCGAAGGAGGTGACCGCTGGGAAAGTTGTAGAACAGGCGTAAGAGATGTGATCGTCGAATGTGCGGTTAAGTTCTAGGTCGGAGAAGATTTGGTAGGAGTGAAAGTCGATGAGGACGTTGTGTCCTCGAGGGGGTGTGAGGAAGCCGGTCCAGGATGGGAGACCGAGGAAAGCGTCGCCAAACATGACGGCAAGTGTACCGGGATTAGTATGATTATTACTACTGTCGTTATTGGTGGTGCTGGTGCTGCCATTGGCGGAGGGTTCGACAGAACGCACAGCGTCGTAGCCGTCTAGCCAGAACTGGCGTATAGCGTCTGGCCAATTGGGGATGAACCCAGCGGCTTCATTCAGGAGCTCTATGGTGTCAACCATCCCACCGACGTTTTCGGTGAGCCAACGGATAGTGTCAACTGTCCGCGTGATATTGGCTGGGTTGGCACCCCAGACGGGATTCGATGTGCGTTGGCCAGAGTTATCGTATCCGTTTTGAGAACCGGGGGCACCGTGGAGGTCGAGGATGACGTGGATGGAATGTTCTTTGGCCCAGTTGAGGGCGCGGAGGATATAGGGCCATGCGCCGGAGATGTAGGGGGATGTGTCGGTTGAGGTATTGGTTGCGGAGGGCGGGAGTGGAATGGACCAGTAACCGATGGGTATCCTGGTTGAAGAATAGTTATGGGAGGGTGATTAGGGTTGATAAGAAGAAGAAGGACGTACCGAACGTGGTTAAGGCCAGCAGCCTTGATTGCGATAAAATCATCTTCGGTAATCCACTGCACATCTATTAATAAATATTGCATTTTCTGCAGCAAGGGACACGCACGGACTCCCAATGGGATCTGAGTAAATCTCGTGCAGCGTCTGGATCCATGAACTGTCCAAGGGTGTATTCATCGATGATGTTGTCATTGCCTGTGCGTTCGAATATGCTGGGCGTGATCCATGGCTGGAAGGGGGCGTGGGCGTGGTTTAGTTGTGGCAGGATGGCGCGGCCAGAGCTAGGAGACTTTACATACTTCGAGGACGAACCACCCGCCTCTGAACGATGTCGAATAAGGGGATGGTGTCAGAACAGGTGAGTCAATGAATCAAGGGTTGGTGCATACAGGTTGACACCGCGGACTTTAGTGCTGGAGTAATCAAATGGTGTAGCAGATGGCGCGGCTCCTCCTACGGTCTGGGAGGGTTGTGGAGATGGAGGAGTGGCGAAGGGCACTTGTGCATGCTGGGGATTGTTATTGAGCCTGAGAGAGCACTTTGTGGCAGCGGTGAGGGCGATGAGGGGTAGGAGGGTGATGAGGAAGGAAGTGAACATGGGCGTGACATGTCTGCTGGGAAACCAGGTAACATCAATATTTATTTAATAATCACCGCTATCACTTACCCCACCACCACCACCACCACCACTCCCATGGACTCTCCCCTCGTTCTTACCCAGGACCACGACCCAGAGGTCATTTTCAGAGCTCAGCTCCTTCCCTCTCCAGAATCACCCACAACTCCTCAGGCTTTCTCTTACGACGACCTCTGGTCAAATTTCCAACACATCTCCCACTCTTACAACGACCTTGTCACCCAACACCGCGAGCTGTCCGAGGCTCACCAAGCACTACAGGAGGAGTTCAACAGCCTCCGTGACCTCTATAACCAACTCCGCTACAAAAACCAGGAGCTTATGGACGATGCTGTAAATGCCCGCATCGAATCCTGGCGACATGTCGTCCGTCTTGAGGAGCTCAAAAAAGAACTGCGTCTCCTACAGCAAGGCAAAACCCAGCCACTGTGCGTATGCTCCGACTGCCTTGCCGTCTTCATTTCATCTAATTAATCCTTTCCCACACCACTACAGATCTTCCAAACGAAAACTCCCCGATAATGAGGGTGACGATAACGATGGAGTCGAGTCCGAATGGTCCGCATCCAGCAGGTCACACTCACAGAGCCTCTCTAATGACACTCCAACGAGCGGTTCCTCAATGCCCGTGCCGGCGCCTGTCAATAGAGACGCCTCTAGTGACGATCTCCCCTATGGTCTTCCTCAGATAACGGCATCTGCAGAGACTGCCCTCCGAGAATCTTCTGCCGAGATTCGGACCCCTAAACGACGGAAGCGCAGCTGTTCCGGAGTCGATGACGAACAAACTTCTGGGGACACGAGCGCACGACGGCAGTCTGTCGTTGCTGCCCGGATTGGGAAGTCGGAGCGTGAGGAGGGCACGCCTCCTGTGGCAGGAACAAGCCCGAAGCGCGTGGCTCATGTACGACGTCGGACACCGCCGCAAATGCGATCACGGACGAGGTCCTCCAGACGGAGACGCCCGTCTGTAGAGGAACAGAATGCAACTGCAGCTGCTGTAGCTGCAGCACTTTCTGGAGCAGCCGCTAGTAATAACGGTGCTTCCTCTCCCAGCAGCCCACCTGAACGTCGGTCTCCTTGACATCGCACCTTTTCCAGCCTTGGCTACCTGACACACGATCCATCGAATACTTACCTCCCCGGATGGGCTATTCCCTCTGACCAAGGCAACCGAAGCCGACTCGACGTTTTCGCCTGACACTTCTCTCACACGACCCGTTTAATCCTAAAAGGACCTGCTGTCCATCTCATCATCCCTATTTGTTCCTCATCTCGGAGCCACTTTTACGCCTATGCCCCCTTTCTTCGTATCCCGGATTTTTACCCAACATCGCCATTAGTTTTTGGATCGGACTCACTGTACTCTGTCCTCACACCGCCAACCCTTCATCCTGTAAACACTCCTTTGTCGCTGGATCTCCTCAAAAGTTATCAATCGGTAATCGCGCGTTAAGCATACACTGTACAACGTATCATACAACCTCTTTTCCCCCACTACTTCTTTTGCTTATCGTTTGCCCCATACACGTACACGTTCATATCCTGCTATGCACTACCCCAACTCTCATATGTACTTCTGTTCTTCTACTTGCTACATTCTTTTCCTGCTTTCGTCGCATCATTACTTTGTCGCTTTCTACTGCCCAATTTTTTTTTCTGTGCCGCGTTTGTCGTCTGTTCTTTTGACGTCAGCTCCAGGAGCCGGTACTATACCCCACCGCCCACATATCATAGCCCACCTGTGATAGTAGACGAGTAATACCAGATCGGCTCGTGTCTTGGTCCGTTCCCTTCAAGCCGCCTAAGCTAAAGATAGCACTCTATCAAGTCGACGTAAGAACGTCATTGAGTTCATGGTGCTATGGAGTGGCTTGCGACTTCGGCCTCCTTTACACCTTCGTCACCCCCTGCTTTACCGGACTACATTCCATGTGAAGATTCTACCCTCATTCGATGTACATACAAGTGCGACAGGAGATGATAGACGCCAGCTATTCAATCCTTCACCCTCGTATCATTCTCATTTTTTATACTGTAAACACCCCGTCTCTCCCTAAATTCACCTCAAAAATAAGTGCGTGTGAAGCAGATACGTGGTGGACACTATGCGACCTCTTTGTCTGTTCCATATACCCACCGGCGTGGAAGCGAATGTGACCACGATGCCGTAGAGCCCAACCTTACGGCCACAGATCGAGATCATGAGATTATCGCAAGCGACTCATGACAACAGCCTGGAGGCAGTGATATTGCAATAGAGGAGTTGAAATGCCTCGTGAAAGCCTCGTGGTGAATCTTCTGTAAGCTTCAGGTAGACCTCGCCATAACTGAAGAATTCAGAAGGACGATGTCATTATCGCGTACGAGTTCATTCCCAAATTCGTTATGGACTACCACTTACGACCGTGTTCTTCAGATTCATGGGCCCTACTGGGACTGGGAAGAGTCATGTGGGTGCGCTCACTGTTTTATATTATTCATTCACTTCGCCAGCTCATCGATCTCCTCGCGGCCAACAATGCAAACACGCCAGAAATGGATTGAGGTCTGTGACCAGTAAAATACAGGCCACTCCCGTCAAGCGCGCCCAGGTGGGGTGGGATCGTCCTTGTCGATACACCTGGATTCGGCGATACCACTAGATCCGACATGGTGCCCTGGATATGATCAGTAATTGGTTACAAAAGATGTATGCCATGTCAAGTCGGCGCCTTTTTGATATTTGCAACTGAATGAATAGATACGAGAGAGAGACCAAGCTCACTGGACTCATCTACCCCCACCGGATCAGTGATAACCGGATGGCCGGATCTCCGTTCAAGAACCTCCATATATCTGGGAAGCTGTGTAGTGACGTCGCGATGTATCAAGTGATTCTCGTATCGACTATGCGGGAGAAACTTGCCAGCCGCGAAATTGGGGTACGGAGGGAGGAGGAACTCAAGTCCAAGTTTTGGCAGCCCCTCATCGAAAGAGGATCGAGAGTCGCTCGCGCAGAAAAAAGCTATTCGCAGGAGGAGGCATGGGGCATTGTCGAACAGCTGATAAAGCTAACCTGACTGGCTCCTGCTTGCCCTTGCATTTACCTGCAAAGACGGGCGATGATAGATATACGGAAACAATATGGTTGGCACCCAAGTAGCAGAATTCCGAATCTTCTCCTTGGCCGCAGGCTAAAAGTTGCACGACAGAGAAGAGCGACAAACCCGGTGCACTCCCTGTCGAAATAAATATGTTTCGGTGCCGGGAGGTGGAGACCACAGATGAATGTTTGGAGACAGGTGTGAAAAGGGGCGGATCATATCTAGAAAGATCGGATTTTTGTAGCGAGAGGATTCGGGCCAGGGAAGCCATCCCGAACGAAAACAATCAGCTTGCTGGGTTGGGAAGTGGTAGACGATGGCGTAAATTTTGAGCTAGGTTGGAAGTACGAGTCGGTAGTGGTCCTCGATTACGAAAAGCATTTTGGTTGTCAACGCAGATTTCGCCTGAGTCGGCAGCGCTCTAAGCTAAAGGATACAAGAAGCAGAACCGCGAAGAGTTGCACGAAAGAACCGGAATCAAATAAGGTTCAGTATCAATGGTGATGAAGTTGAAAGCAGCAAGTGTGGCCACTTGGGGTTTTACTCCATTGGTGCAGACCCACTAGCTTTCTTGCCCCGAAGTGTCCAAGCTGCTGCATGTCCGAGTGGCGAATTTGGCGGATATGGTACGCCTATACTTCACCAAGATCCACAGTTTCAGCATGCGATGGATGAGTATATTAAAGGTGTCTCTAGTTGACTCGTATTAAGATACACGGCAACATTGGCGACATGGGCCACTGTCGCTCCATGTGGGCATGTACGTCTATTCTAATCATCAAATCGTCAGGTGGGCTCCAGCGCAGAACGAAGGCAAGGCAAACCGCAAGTCAAACAGACAAAAGCCATTGTCAGGACATCGCGGGTTTTCACACCCTCTTGTAATCCCATTCCTTTACTCCAATACAACCCCCGAGCTCCTTCCACTTCGCCATCCACCTCTCCCTCCTCTCCGAGGTCATCCTCACGAGTTCAGGAAAATACTTTTCATGATCATACTCAAAGTCATGATCTCCACCCCACCATTCCTTCATCAGATACTCCTTGGCGACAAAGCCATCTTCCACGACTTTTGGATTGAACTTGACTTTTTCCCTCGTCACAGGGTCAACGAACGGCATGATAATTTTGAAAAACGCGTTGACGAGGAATGGGACGTTGATGATGAGCGCGACACCCATGCGTTCCGGGTAATGGTCTTGTAGGATGTTAAGAACCGCGCGAGCCGTCCCAATGGATGGGTTCTTGGCTTTTGAGGCGAAATTGAGAAGAATCGCAAGATTCCTGCAACGATTGTCAAAATACAAGAGATTAGTACAAGGTCGGCAAGGGACGTACTCGACTCCAGGGGGCATCAAGTCAATACAGCGTTCCAGTAGCCAGACGGTGAAGTGGATTTGTCGAGGACCTTCTTCCGTGTTCTGGCGACTGGGAATCATGTAGAACCCAGGTCGGCCTTTGGCATCAAACCCGAAGAGGATAGCTTTGCCCGTTTCGCCCTAATGCAGCACCGTGGCAAGGGAATGAGAAACACCCCAAATCGCAAGCACATCGATTAATTAGTCCAGTAGCAGATGCAAGCATGGAAGTCTCGTTTGCTCACCTCAATGGAAACGTGTTCCTTCGTGATAAGGTCGTAAATACCATATTCTCTTCTCCACTTAAGCGTACTCTCAAGTCTCTGGATCGCAACCTGCGTCTTCCATTTCGACGCTCTCAAAAACCTAACCATTTCAGACAAACCCACAGTTCAATACCATACCTCCCACAACGTAAAACACTCCACCCACCGAAGAATACACTCATAAGACAACCAAAACTTCTCTTCCTCAATCAACTCCGGCGCCCACTTCCTCCTCTCTCCCTCCACGATACTCTCCTTCTCTTTCAGGTCTTGACTCTCCGCTACGCCATTTTGAGAGTCAAATCCAGGCAACTTGTAGTCTGGCTTGGTAAAGTGAGCAAGGACGGCATCATACATCTCCTTCTGTTTCTCAGTCAACTCCGGCTGTGGATTCTCGGAATAGAGGGTATCCGGCGGGGGTAGCGGCAGGTAAACTTTTGTATCAGAGGCTGTTTGCTCGGCCATTGTTAGGAGCGAGAGAGGAAAGCGAGGGAGTGGACGGGTGGTCTAAAAGGTCTATGATGTGTTGGATGGGACGAGTTTTATGATTTTATGATGTTTGGACTGAGTTGAGCCTGGTAATGTGATGGGCACCCTCGGAATGGCGCCGTGATGAAGTGAACAGCTTCGGCTGCATCTTTGGCAGCAGGCTTGGAACCAAGCAACTCGGTTCATGTCAGGTTGGCGTTTGAACGTAAGCGACAGCTCGTGAAGCGGATTCCTCCAAATGCTTGATCCGGACATGGACTCACTCCGATCGCAGATGTATACACAATCACACCAGCTGTAAACATGGGTTTGCGGTCGTTCCGAAGCTGTGTATTTAATTTCTATCTTCTGAATGTGCCGTAGGGTTTCGATTCCGGATAACAAAATGAACCAGATGAAGATGTTCAACTCCCAAGACGCCAGGAGAAAGTGCTTCGCTTCACTACTATTGTATATATACTAACGCAAGAAGATGCAAACTTGGCAAACGCCAGAGTAAGGCATGAAATGATGTGAGGTGTAAATTTTTTTGAAAGAATAAAAAAAAACAGAGGTCTACGACAGGATGTCCCTGAGCTTGAACAGAATTGACAGGCGCCCGCAACAAGTGCAGTCGCCTCTTTTGGCACAAATTCCTGATTTAGTCAATGCTTCGTTCCTTGTTCAGATTCCGTGTAGCTGAGCCTTCCCACAAACTCTACATCTCATCAAGGCTACCGTGTTTCCAATCCACAAGAACTATGACCAGACAAGCAAACATGCCTTATCCTCCCATCCAGCCATACGACACCGGTACCCTCAAGGTCTCCGACATACATACCCTGTAGTACGTTCTCTTTCTCCATTCATCTTTCTCCATTCATCTTTCGTTATCTTTCGTTTGATTGATGGTGGTTAATTGAAGCTACGAGCTTTCGGGGAATAAGGAGGGAAATCCAGGTGTGTGATCTGATCGTGATGTTTATGTGTCTCTGACTTATGGTGTCAATGTCGCAGTTGTATTCGTACACGGTTAGTTCTCATGAAGCTCGCCGATCTGCGAATCAATCCTCTTAATCGAGGTAGGCGGGCCCGGCGGAGGAACTGATCCAAGTGACCGCATGTTCTTTAACCCCAAAAAATACAAGGTCCCAACGTCTTTGCGATTATGCATTCCATCCTACTAACGACCAAACCTCTCTCACCTGATACCAGATTATCCTTTTCGATCAACGCGGCGCTGGAAAGTCTACTCCGTAAGTTTATCCCTATTTTCATTGGCTGAGCTCTTGGAGACTAAATATGCTGTAGGAGCGCGTGCATAGAGGAAAATACGACTTGGGACCTCGTCAAGGACATGGAAAAATTACGAGAGAAGCTAGGTGTTGACAAATGGCATGTCTTTGGTGGTTCTTGGGTGCGCCTATGTCTTCCTGGACTTAACAGCTTATGCTAAAAGATGAATGTAGGGATCAACGCTTTCCCTAGTGTATGCCCAGGTAAAAACAACTAATTGCTGTCCTCGCGCGCACGGAACGACATCTAAGCACGTTCTGTTTCTTAGACACATCCTGACCGCGTCAAGTCCCTCGTCTTGCGGTATGTCTGACCGTTAACGTGTATCGCAGGACCAAAGCTGATACCTCCATAGAGGAATCTTCACTCTAAGAAAGAGGTGTGTTTCTACCCGATCCACGTTCCCACCTCACGATCTAATTCCACTTCAGCGAACTGCGATTCTTCTATCAAGATGGTGCATCACACCTCTTCCCAGAAGCATGGTACGTACCCGTCCTGTCCCTCCCCCCATCCTTTCTGGATCTGAATTACTCATTGAACTAGGGACGAATACCTCGCACCCATTCCCGAATCCGAGCGCGACGATCTCATCAAAGCATATCACAAGCGTCTCAACTCGGATGACGAAAATACAAGACGGACAGCAGCCAAAGCTTGGGCAAAATGGGAGTACGTCGGTCCTCCTACCCACCTATCCCTAGAAATTGTCGCCGATTGATCCCATACGCGTACCTCCAGGATGCAGACATCAAAACTCTATATCGATCCAGCTCATGTTGCCCAAGCTGATGACGCTAAATTTGCAGAGTGCGTGGGTTAGACGCAACATCATCTCATCTCACCCCATCTCATCGATACCAACTCTTGTCTCCGCCAGTGCATTTTCCCGCATTGAGAACCATTATTTCGTCAATGAGGTTCGTTTGGTGATCCATTTCATTGAATATAATTTGATTGGACTGTTCATAGGGATTCATGAGAGATGGACAGTTGCTCGAGAAACAGTCAATTGACAAAATGTGCGTGGACCCACGCGCCTGTTCTGTTTCCATCATTGCTGGAACCTCACCTTTATATCTTATCCTCCAGTCGTCACATTCCTACGGTTGTCGTCCAGGGCCGATACGATGTTGTCTGTCCTGTAAGTTCTTACTGTACTTGGGCACTGGGGCGTTTGATTGACGTTTGACCTGTACAACGATGTAGACCACGACAGCATATGCATTAAAGAAGGTTCGTGACTGATTTGTGAGAGCTGTATTATAACCTCATTTCTGTTTAGGCATTCCCTGAATTGACGCTTCACATCGTGCCTGACGCTGGGCACTCTTCTCGCGAACCCGGTACTGCAAAGCTTCTTGTGGAGGTGCGTGTCTTATGCTTGTTTCTTGGTGGTAACCGAGTTGACGTTCTGAAGGCGACGGACAAGTTCGCAGACCTTTAAGTAGCTGTTATTCACCCTCTCGGTTTATTTGAAGAACGGAATATACAAAATTGATTACAATACAACCTTGAAAGACAGACCAAGAAAGAGATTACGACACAGATCACACCTTGAAATATAGCAAGATAACATCGAAACATCACCATCCCGACAAGTCGAACCTATCAGGTTGCCGAAATTAGTACAACCCGTCAAAGCCACGAACTGCGGTCAATCCACACCCCGTCAACAGTCTTGTATTCCCCTACTGGCGTTGCGCTCTGACCAATGGATCATCAAGATTCAGCATCTATAGAAACGGTTGGGGCCAATCTGGCAAGCTCTGCAATGCGGCATTAGTAGCTTCCCGAACCCGTCGCTTGCTGGCCTGATCGCCAGACTGGCGATATCCCCCAAAGACCTCTTGCATCTGGAAAGTCGACGCAGCTACCGAATCTGCAAACTAACATGTGAACACCAAAACAAGTCATTATTACCAAAAACAGGACCAGCGCACCAGCATTAGCCATGGCTTCCTTCGCAAGCTGATCCGAGACAAAAATCACCAAAAAAATGAGCAACCACTGAACAAGAAACGCAAAGAAGATACCTCACCCCCTGAACCCTGGCAACCTCCTGCTGATACTGCTGCACTTGCAAATATCCCGCATACCCAAATTGCCCAGCAGCCTGCGTCTGCATCTGCAACGTCGCAACCTGAGTATTCAACACCCCAACCCGAGCCTCCAATTCCTTCTTCCTTTGTTCCCAGGCCACCTTCAACTTCTCAAACAAATCTAAAAGCCCCTTCCACGTAACATTATCCCAGGACTCGATCAATGCTTTATGCGTGCGGATGTACTCCCGTGGATGTGGATCGCCCGAAGGAGAGACAGACGTCGACGTTGTCGTAGGTGTGATGATATGTGAGGACGAATATTGACCGGGACCTGTAGCAGTGCTATTGACAGATGGATTGACACCAGACGTGATCGTCGATGTAGTCGTAGTAGTCGTCTCGCCCCATCCTTGACCAATAGCCGAGTACGGATCAAACTGGGCGATGTAGCCCGGGCTCTGGAGTTGCTGTTGCGCAGGATTGTATGTAGATTGCTGCTGCTGCTGTTGTTGCTGTTGCGGGCTTGTCCCGTTCAAGTACCCATAACTACTCCCGCTGACCACTCCCTGCCCGAACCTACTCTGCGGCTGGAACCCCGTAGGCTGAGGTTGTATCTGGGGGTTATACATCCCAGAATGATTCGGCCATAATTGCTGCTGCTGTTGCTGTGGTTGGTGCTGGGGGTACGGCATATGCTGTTGGCCTGGGTACTGTGCACTACCCCAGGCCGACTGATTCGCATTAGTCGGCGACTGCGAGATGTCTGGGAATCTCTGGGCCGTCGCCGCGGAATGATCGATAAACGGATTGTTGGTCAATGGTGGACTGGAGATGCGGTACGCATAGCTGTTGAACATCAGAGAATGGCAACGGGGTGATGAGGGTAGAGACAAAGGGCTCAGGTTGAATGGCAGGTGTCGACTGCGCCGCAACTAAATCTCACTAACAGCCCGTCATACACACGTGACTGCACTTGTCAATGGATTTTTAGAATGGAGTTAGATTATGATAAATTGACAAAACCAATCCACTGGATCCCCAGGAATAAACTAAGGAAGGGAAATAAAAATGGAAACAAACAAAACAGGAAGAAAGGATGGGACGATGTACATGTCGGTATGTATGTTGTATGATATAGGAGAGCAATGAACGAGCATACTATAGCGAACAACGATCGGCTCGATATAGGTGGCGCAGAAGGAAAGACGGTCGTAACAAGGTCGTCATAGATGTGTGCGAGCGATAGTAGGAGAGCAAGGAAAAGAGGGTGCGTCATAGATAGAGCGAACCAGAGGCCAGGACCAAGGGACTGGCTATTCGTGGTGAGCGATGCGATATCGAGGATAAAAAAACATAAAGAACCAAGGTAATAAGTCATCGTTAAAAAGAAGCACCACCACCCTTTATTAGACATCAGTATCAACCACCAGCACCCACCACTCGAATCAACCTCCGCCAGCTCTATAGCCCTGTATCCTCCACAGGCGCAGGAATCGGCATACCGCCCAACCGTGTTCCGTGCACACGGAACCGATACAGACACGTATACTCCTCCATCCCCCAATTATCCAGCACTCTCAACACCACAATCCCAAAATCCATCCCCTTATCCTTGATCTCCTGCAACACAGGGAACGTCTGCACATACTTGGGTGACTCAACGTCATACGTAAAGTTAGCGATGCGGATGTATGGCGGATTCTGTGGCAACGTCAACGGATACGGTTCCTCTTCCACACCTTCTTCACCCCGCCCCCTCGCTTCCTCTCTCTTCTTTTCCTTCTCTGCCATCAACTCTAAATACTTCTGCGCATTCTCCTCTCCTTCTATCATGCCCCACACCTCCATATGCCGCGGTGCGCTCCTGAGATCGAATGCAATCTCTTTGGCGACATGGTCGATGGTGATCTCGTCAATGATAACAGGAGCGGCAAGGCTGACGCCCAATTGACCATGCCGTCCCGAAAACGGCCAACAATATCCTACATGCGCTTCGTGATTTAGCGCAGTAACAGGGGGTCGCCCGACAGCATACCCATCCCCAGTGATGAAGCCAAACAATTGGCTACGCAGCGTAGGCGGCTGAATCTCGAACGAGGGGGAGGTAAGAGAGGGAATAACCCTCGCGCCACCCGAATGCATCGCATAATCCGCCTTGCCGATCATATCCTTGCTAAAGAGCAATATCGCTGAATCCACCATCTCCGAGACCATCGTCTTCAGATCCTGGCCACCTGGTGTTTTGACCGTCACGGATTTCTGCGCGATAGCGGCTTTCTTCCCTAGTTCCAAAGCATCCTTCAAGCCGCCCTTGAGGCCGTCTACATGTTCCTCTAGAAGTCGTATCTTGGATCGGGCCTCTTCGTCGCTAATGTGTTCAATTCGAGGGTGTTTTTCCTCCTGTTGTCGCTGCTTGTCTTGAGCCTTTAGCTGCGCTTGGAGGATCTCGATATCGCGCTTCACGGTGCTCATACTCTGCCCAAGCGCTAGCGCATCCTTGACTTTTAGCTCGGACTCCATAATGCGCTTACTTTCCGCTGATATACGGTTTTCCAGCGCGCGGAGGAGACCAGCGAGTTCCGAATACGACCGAACACCATCTTCCGCTTTCACTCGTGTTCTCTCTGTATCGTGCGAAAGACCAGAGAATGCAATTTCGATTCGTTGTAGCCGGTCGGCAAGTTCTGCGATATCGGTAGCTGGAGCATCGGGAACTGCATACACCGGTCGTGACGAGGGTCGGGTGAGGGATATTGAAGGTAGATGGGATGAAATGTCCATGTCCCGTAGCGCGTACCATACTCCGAAGGCTAGCGCACCAAGAGTGAGGTACTTTGCAAGGGTAATCACTGGTGACAAATTCGCCGTTCGCAACCATAGCACAGGCCGATTGAACACGATATCATATATAGTGCCGAAAATGCGCCCACAAACGAAGAACACGGTTGTGACGAGGTATATCACGAACCTGACTATCATCAATAGGCCTTTGATGATGCCATGGACCAAGCGACCCAAAAGGCCGCCGATTGAGAATCGTGTTGTGGAGTCTCTGGGAGACCGCGATAAGGATCGAGGCATACGTCGTGATTGCAACTGTTCGTTTCTTCGGTCGTGTTTTTGTGGTGATTCCGGGAGTTCCTCTTCGGGGACTTCGGGTATTGAGTCAAGTCCTTGTTCTGCGCTTTCTAACGAGGAGTCTTGTATAATCGTGTCTTGGGGTGGTACAGAGCCACGGGGTAGGGATAGGCGTGAGGGAGGTGGTGGCAGAGAACGTGGTACTGATGGACGTTGCTGCGCTTGCGTCGACTCCTGCTTGCACTTGTCAGACCTATTATCATGAGGCGCAGAAGCAGAGATATAAAACGCACGAGTTCAACGCTAAGTTCATCACTCTCGCTTTCTTCGTCATCTTGTCCGGCGGCACCAGACTTAGTGCCTTTACTCCTCCGTTTCTTCTTTTTGTCTGCCGAGAGCACAGGGAGAGTCGTCAGAGGACCTCCCACCGGCTCATTCTTCTTCTTCTTTCGTCTCTTTTTACGCTTGTCGTCGTCGGAATAGTCGTCGTCGTCGCTTTCTATATCGGATGCGGGGGGTTTGTATGCTCGATTATCCATGGACATCCGACCTCGCTTATGCGATGGAAGAGATGCGCGCTTAGCCTGCTGAGCCGCCTGAAATTCCTGCTCTTCTGCTGCATAATCGTAGCTAGTATCTCTATTGTGACTGGTATTTCCGTTCGTCGATAGCGATCTGTCTTCTGGCTCGTGTGAGAGTTGTCGTACGTAGTACGTTGCTGGCCCCAGTGCCTTCTTGGCCACGTCCAATACGTGTTCGAAGGGACTCTTTCCACGTCCGTTAGCGGGTGCGGTCGCAGAGGTGTCTTCCTCTCCTTCCGAGTCGGGTACAATCCGCACAGAAGCGTTTTTTGACAGAGGTTTTCGTGATGGGGGAGGGCGGGAAAGGCGATTGGGAGGTGGGGCTAGACGGCGAGAAGTCGTAGTTTGTGTTTCCTTCTCGTACTCGAGAGACGTGCTTCGGGGCACGACTGGATTGGGTCGTGCCACGGCGGACGTCCAAGCGTTGTTTGGGTTTGGAGCTGGCAGCATGTCGTTTTTCGCAGCGATATGGAGTGCACTGGCGAGAATGACAGAGGTATCCTTGACGGCCCACTTGTCTGGCTTTGGTGGAGATGTGATGATCTTCGGACCGCCTGGACGGGAGGCTAAAGCTTCGCGCTGTTTGATCTTGGCGAATTTGGCTAGTGCGGAGGCGTTGTCGTCGTCGTCGCCGTCCTCTATGTCGTGAGGTGAATGTGGAGATGGACGTTGGCGCGGGGGAGAGCGAGTTTCAAGAGTGGGTGCACTGTGGGTTGGGAGAGCGACAAGTTGGGGTAATTTGATGAGATAAGTGTTGGTGGGGTGAGAGATGAGACAACAGACCCGTAAGAATAAGAAGTAGGGACAATGCGGTGTGGACTTGGGGTCCGAGCACTAGTTGCAGATGGTTTTCCGAGAAAAGTGTTGTGATCGAGACGTCTGCCTTGACCTAAGGGTGTGCCCGAAAATGACATGTAGCAGCTCGAGCACACAGACTATCGGCACGCAGTATCCAGCGAGATGTGGTAATAGAGGCTAATGGTGACGAGATTGTAATGCAGTGGAGGCGTGTTTAGATGAGAGACTCCCCAACAAACCACGCCCAATGCACGCGTCGGTGTTTGCTGTTGTTTGTGTCCATCCCACACGTGCCATTGTTCTCCGAATAATCAACCGACGCGTCCAAGCAACCTTGTTTTGGCAACTACAACGCTACGTACATTACTTATTCCAAAAAACACACAATGGTATCTGGTATCTACGCTCCCAACCCCATCGCATCCGCAACCTTGAAGAAAATGTCAATGTTATTGTCTGTGCCCTTTTGTTAGCCACTTGTCTGTTGCTGCCAATCTGCACACTTACACACTCCGCGGAATGCCTCTGCTCCTGGGCCACTCGCGAAAACGGAGACATCTTTGTGGCAAGTCAGCATTCCGACGGTTCCGCACCTGAGATCACGACCTACCAGTCAACGAGTGGACACCTTGAGTCTCATCTGGGCCCAGTGTACCAGCTTCCAGAAATCTCAATCATCTATATAAACTGTGATAGAGACCTTCACACTCACAGACATTGAAACCATCCGGATTGTCCTGAGGGTTAGTAACCGTAATGCCTGCCATGCCAATGGCGGGGAGGCGCGGCCCTTCCGTATTGATCTTATAGTCTTCGCGGCTTTAACAACCTTGTCAGGATCACTCTTGTGCATTGGAGAACATAGTGATACTCACTGGTCCGGATTTGCTCCAAAGCCGGCCTGGTCATTATTGTCAGTCTCGGCTTCCTTTATCTCGTGGGGTACTTGCTTACAGCCAGCTTGTAGCGAGGATCCCATTGAACAGGGAAATTCGGCCCTTGGGGTCCAAAAACAATCGAGGCATTGTCTGGTCGATCTCCAGGAGCAACCTGGAACTCGCTTGAACCAGAGTTCTGATATGTGCCGACTAAGAAAGCCTTCAATATGCGTGCTCTCGCCAGACATCACTGAATGACCTACCTGCACGCCTCTTGAGGATATCCGTGCTTTGCTGTGACAAGTACCTGGTATCAGCACTACCAAAGACGTCCTGTAAAACGTGAGTGTTGTCTGTCCACAAGTTGAAAGGATATTACTAACGAAGCCATGTCCATGATCAGCCGTTACAATGATCAAGGTGTCGTCCAACTCTCCCATGCTCTTCAAATCTAGAATGTGCCGTTACATCCCGAACACACCGTACAACAAAGCTTGCCGAACTTACGATCCATGGTTGCGCGAATAGTGTCGTCAAGTTCCAACAACTCACCAAGTGCTCGGTCATAATCCAGGACGTGCATCATCTAGAATTTCATCCAGTTAGTCCATTCCAACAAAGTCTATTCGAATATGGACGAACCTTGTCAATACTAGCAGCCTCAGACATCATAAACCACCCAGCGTTCTTATCCGCGCGGGCGTGCAGGATATCAATAGCCTTAAGCGTCATCTCCTTCAATCCAGGCTGGTCGACCGCATCAGTGCCATCACCCGTCGGGCTGTTCTTCTGGTTCCTAAGGTTCTCCTTGAAAACCTGGGAAAGAACGTCTTTCATCTACAAACACCAACAAAGGAGCCAATTCAACCTACATTACGTTCAATCCATTTCGCCATGTTACTAGCTGTTAGCTCTCAAGTGAGTATTTAGACCTTGACATCAAAGGCGGCCGCGACTCACTGCAGAAAATACCCAAAGTCCTATCCTTCGGGTTTGCGGCCATCAACTCCGTCCCAGTGTGAACAACGTTGTATCCCTTTTGCTGGAACGCCTTGTACATATCCTGTCCCTTCCACGAGGTCTCTCCAGGCAAGAACAACTCCGCACCACCACTAACATTTCAGGTCAGTCCTGTCGCACTCGATCACCACTCCCCGCCTCAGATGCTTACCCAAGAATGACATCAGGCTGTTGACAATTAGTCGGCCAGGTGAACGTGCTGTTGATTGCCTCTGGGTCTTCCAGGTACTCGAAGACAATAGCACCTTCCTCGTCACCTATCACGACGCATCGATATTCGTCAGACGTCATATGTAGGGTTGAAGTTAGCACGTACGATTTCTTGTATGCGCGCAGACGGCCGCTTTAAACCGTAATAGGTCAGCCATGTATCCCATTCTTTAAGGCTGGGAGTTCTCTACCTGGAGTTGCATCCCCAATGACGGCAGTCGAGACGATACCAACAGTACCTCCCTTTCTCCGTCTCCTGAACAGCTCAGCAATGGTCTCCATCTTCGGGTCGTCAAACGAGTTCGGTGACTACGCGTTTTGTGAGCCTTTTTTGACTACTGCAGCTAGCGACCGGTACACTCACACTATCCGCCCATACATTCAAAGCAGACACAGAGCTCTTCTTTCCAGTGAACAAAGCCGTAGCAGAGTTAGCCGAATCCGTGATGAACGAGTCGATGGAGTGCGTCATTTGGCTTTAAATCGCAAAACAATCAGCGTGATTTAAAAAGTTGATGTGAGTGAGATTCTCACATTCCATTGGCATCCATCTGATCCAACTGCATTAGAGTCTGATATCGTCCATTGATAGACTTATGGCCAATGAGGCGTGCCGCCGTGATCATCGACTGGGTCATACCTAGTGCATTTAGGAGTCAAATTATCCTCAGTTTACGGTACTGGCTGGTGAATGTGCATACCGTCTCCAATGAAGAACAGCACGTTCTTCGCTTTGCGTTTCTTTGTCGAACTCCTGACCACCCAACTCGCGACGGTCTGGCTCCGGCCATTATACTTCAAGACGGCTGTATATTCACCAGGCTATCATCAGAAAAGTCGATCGGTATGTGAGACACTTTGATCCTGAATCATGTATCGGCGTTGACATACCTTTTGCAGATTAACCTACAACATGGTCATCATGATCATCATCAGACCCTCATTGATCGAAGAAACAATAACTTACCCCTCGATAAATCTTCGACGCAACGTTAACAAGAGTTGGCTGATTCGCATCTTGCGCAAACAAATCCTCAAAGTACCTAACCACCCGAAAAAAGAACAAACAGTTCACCACCCATCCCAAATATACTTGAAGAATCGGAAACCCGGAGAGAACGACTCACGTAAACGACCACTTCTCCAACGCCGGTTCCTTGACACCAAAGAACCCCGCAGCATCTTCGCATTGTCCACTTTTGCCCTTCCCTTTATTTCCACTTTGAATACAAAACGTAAACTTCTCATCGGGGACACCGTTATTCGATGCCTCGCTGCCGTTCACTGGTGCATGAACCTCGACGCGGACATCAAAGAATTGGCCAGGGTAGAAGTCCGTTTGGTCAGGGGGTAGGATACATCCGAGTGTAGGACACGTCCCGAGCCGTTTAAAATGCTGTGCGGACGCGCTACCGATGAATGCGAAAAGTCCGAAGACGAAAGAAGACAGAACGCGATTTTGAATAGACCGCATTCTGACTCGATTTGGAATTTTTCGCTATGCGGAGAACAGGGGTCGAGGATAGAAGGGCTGGTGCTTCGAGCAGCGGACCTCAGTTGCACATTTCAGGACTCGTGTTATATATCCTTTCGCGCTAGGACAAAGAGGGAATTCCGCCTACGGGCGCGCGAAGTATTTTTGATATTCTCTGAGCTCGTGTGTAGCCATACCTGAAAGCGCCATGCGTTGGAGTCAGAGCTTCTTATGGTTGCAAAGCACGTTTGTGCGTCGAGTGATCCTACTGGCAGAACGTTCGGCGTGTATAAATAACCAATCGGGGAGTGTGCAACTGGGATAAATAAATTGAGCGGGGCGGGTGCTCTTCTGGAGTTAACTTGGAGGTACAGTAATGCCTTTATCGCCGAACACAACCACAATCAATTTCTCACATTAGCTGTACCTTTTCTACTTCTGTCACATCGGATGACGACAGGAATGGGAAAACGAGTGTCACGCCTTCTGAGAAAGGTAGACTGGTGTGCCTTGGATTCCTTGAACGTGTAATACAAATATCAAAAAGTCGACAGATCTCCATGGTGCACGGATTAGTTGTTGGCTTGGCGGGCGGGGACGGGGGATAAATTAAGACGCCAAGAACGCGATTTCGGTGGGGAATGAATGCACCAAAGTAGATTTACGTACGTCGACTAACCTACGATCGTCCGTTCAGATCAAGTGGTTGCAACACGAAATGAGAGATAGTATGAAGGGAATATTGAAAGTGATCTGTGGGCTATCTAATGGTCACGATGGCCATTTGTTGACATCGTTGCTGCGGCTGTCATGGCCATTATGATAATCATCTTGGCAAGAGCATCTGCCACCTTGTAGAAATATCGATGCTATTAATTGTTGTCGACCACGAGCCTTCTCATTTTCCTAGTACTAGACTGTAGCGCAGATCAACTCACAAACACCGCGGGAAGTGTCAGAACCGGGACCGCTGGAGAAAACGGAAACATCTACACAGGGGCTTTGCACGGTCGCTGGTAGCTTGGAAGAGGTACTTGGCATCAGCTCCACCAAAGACGTCCCGTACGCGATGATGAATTCATAAAAACACCAAGTACAGAGGACACTCGCGAAACCGTGACCATGATCAGCAGTAACAACAATAAGGGTGTTGTGTAATTCGCCAATCTCCCTCAGGTATGGATAGTATCATCAAGTTCCAGGAGCTCTCCAAGAGGGCAGTCATAACCCAAACGTACATCATCTTGTCAATGCTAGCAGCCTCAGACATGAGGAACCAACCTGTGTTCTTGTGAGCTCGGGACTGGAGGATATCAATAGCCTTGAGCGTCATATCCTTCAAACCGGGTTGGCCAACAGCATCGGAGCCATCACCGTTCGGGCTGTTCTTCCGACCCTTGAGGTTCTCGAGAGTGCGAGGAGCAGCATAAGGTTGACGTTACGATCGATCCATTTGGCCATGTTGGAGGCTGTCAACCAAGGATCAGCTCAATTCTTGGCAGGCGAGACTTATCGAACTTACTGGAGAAGATGCCGAGAGTCATTTTGTGGTCAGAAGTGAAGGCAAGCTGAGTCCTGCTCTGGACAATTTTGTAGCCCTTGTCCCGGAAGGCTTTGGACATGTCAGCACCGCTGTATGATTTCGGGTTGGGGTAGAAGAGCTCGGCGCTTCCGCTGTTATCCCATGAGCATCTGACCGGTTTTCGGAATTAAGGAGATAGCATACCCGAAGATGACATCGGGCTGCTCGCTGGAAGTGGGCCAGGTGAAAGTGTTGTTAACAGCCTCGGCATCGTTAAGGTATCCGTACATAATGGTACCCAATTCACCACCTATATATCAGCACCGGTCGGAGGATACCAAGGTAATGAACCATGCTAGTGCCTGCGATTTCTGGTATGAGCACAGAGCGCAGCTACAACGCAGCAAAACAACAAAACATCCCGGGAGTGGCATCGGCAATGACGGCGGTGGAGCCATACCAAGGACACCACTTTTTCTGCGCCTCCTGAAGAGCTCGGGAATAGTCGCGAGTTTCGGGTCATCAAAAGAGTTGGCGGACTACGACGTCAATATATATGAGGAACAAACTCCATAGCACAAAAACGCAAGATGTACTGAGTCAGCCCAAACATTAAGCACGATTGTCTTCTTGCCCGTATAGAGAGCAGAAGCAGAATTGGCGGAATCGGTAATGAAGGAATCAATAGAGTGGGTCATCTGACTGGGGAAGTCGTATTGCGCTAAACTCGAGATTCTACCATTTGGAGCAGAAGAACGCTTGCATGCCGAGCGCGTCCATCTGATCCACTGCACAAGAGACTGATAGCATCCGTTGACTGACTTGTTGCCGATGAGCCGGGCAGCAGTAATCATTGCCTGGGTCATGCCAATCATCCATAGGTGAGGCTAACATGCGCCAAATACAGAAAGAAGACAACAATACCCACCATCTCCAACGGAGAAGAGGACGTCTTTGCTTTACGCTGCTTGGAGGCGTCCCTGACAACCCACTTGGCCAGGGTCTGGCTCTTGCCATTATAAGTGAGAATGGTGGAGTATTCCCCGGGCTACAAGAAAGCAATTCAGCAACTGCCCACGCCAACATCTAATGATCCATGCATTAGGAAGGCTGACCTAAAAAAAGACTCCTCATTAGCTGAGCCGGAATAGAACATGGAGATTAAAATAGACATACTGTGCGATAGATTTTGGACGCAGCATTAGCCTTAAGTAGTGGACTGGTTAGCATCCTCCACGGAAAGATCCTCGAAATAGCTACAACAAACATTACGTTAGATACGCGACAACAAAGGCAAGTGGAAATCGCGTGATATTCACGAGAAACACCACTTCTCCAACACAGGTTCCGACTGAATTTTGAACAACTTGGACACATTCACACAAGTACCTTTTCGTTGACGAGTGCAGAACGAAAGCTTCTCTTCGGGAAGTCTCTCTTCCATTCTCGGGTGCATGAACCTCTAAGAGGATGTCAAAAAGTTGGCCCGGGTAAAAATCAGACTGGTCAGGAGGGAAGATGCAGACAAGAGCCGAGACGACGATGGCGCTGGGCAGACACGGCGTCAAGGGTGGTAAACAAAGCCAAGAGAGCAGAGAGCCCGGTGCTCCGGTTTGGTAACACCACGACAAACTTGATCCTGTTGGAAAGGGAGTGAAACTTTGCACATTCCCCTTCGGGCGAAGATGTAGCGGGAACAGTGCGCCAAGGATGACCTGCTGGAATAATGTACCTTATCCTTATCTTGAGGGAGGTCACACGACCGGATATTTAGGATTATCGTTGGGGAGTTGTAACACGTTCGTCGGTCATGAATAAAAGGAACCATTACATGCATAAATTTGTGATGGGAATGTGTGACGCGTAAGTTTCAACTGAAACGTGCATACTACACAAGGGGTTTTTTCCCCCATGCTACTGAGGTGTTTGATAGAAATTGATAATGGAATTCGGGCACAGACGCGAGGTGCCAGATAAAATACGCTGACTGCTATGATCAGGGTCATAGACTGATCCCACATGTATTCATAGTGGCATCAAACCCTGCCGAAACCGCTGTCAACTCGCATGTGCGCAACACCTCGTGGGGATGTCGACCTCGCATTACGGCTACTCCTCAGGCCACGTCACCTCAAGCCGATACTTGACTTTCGCACTTTTTGTGGCTAAGTAACCGGTGGAAGAGTTTCGCATACAGCACACGGGCATTGGTTTGAACCCTACCCAAATAAATTATTGCAGCCACTTCATAGCGACATACAGCCCGCCGCACCTATCAGGATACCGCAAGGTGGAGAATATTCAGACTTTACATCTTGCGTAGCTTGCTTCGGAGACCTGCCAATTCGAGATCACAACTGCTTGCTGCCTGGACCCTTTCCGGACAAAATGTAAAGTTGAAATTACCGTCCATTATGCTCCATGGAAGGCACGTCTGCGGTCCCGCTCTGATCGTATGCTCTTTGATCGTTATGTTCAACGCTACGCCATCCAACACCCTTGGACTCCCTGAATTGTCGCAAAGTACTGAAAACCATGACAGTACAGAGGAGCAGCCCAACGACCTGAAAGTATAAGATGGCCTTAAGATACGCGACCTTAACAGATGTGCAATAGAAGTTCGAATGCATAGCTGAGTCCCACTCGTACCGGAATGCCTCAAAGGCTATTCGGGACTTTGACTGCTTTCTGGGGGAAAATCTCAACGGTAGTTTGGCATCGTTCAGCGAAAGACCTACTGCACGAGACCTCTTTCCGAAGAAGAAGTCCATGATACATTTAATGAGAGGGATTTTTAGCTTCTTCGCCTTCTCAAAAGTTTCCTAGAACTCCTGCTCGATCCTATCGTACTCTCTCTTCAACTCATTCCTCAACACTGGGTTATCCGACTTCTCTACTCGTGTCAGCAGCAACCTCAATTCTTTTCTCTGCTTGTCAAGAGCTTTTTGGAGCGCTGTATATATGGTCTTGCCAGCCTGAGTTTCATTGAGTTTTTTCTGGAGCTTGACCAGCTCTTCTTGCAGTAAGACCACCTCTCTCTCATCTTTCCCCTTGATCAATTGTTCGACGATTCGCCAGGCTTCTGACGAAGTGGCATCTGTCAAACGATCAGTCCTCGACCCCTTGTCAAGAAGCACTTTCCAAAACTTGGACTTGAGTTCTTCTTCCCTCGCAACGCCAACCTCGTGCTTGACCCTCTGCCACATATTCGATACGAGAATGACCTGATTCATCGCAACGTCGCCACAGAGTTCACCAAACATACGAAGGTTCTTGAGCGGTGACCCAGCCATCCGGTTGTCGGTGATGCGGTGAAGGTAGATGAGCCCACTGAGCTTGACATCCCTCTCGTATCCACATACAACCAGTTAGTACCCGAGTCAGCTACCTGCCATTGGCTCACGTCTTCTTCAACCAGTCGCTGATCACGGTTAGTATCTCCATGTCGGTCCTTGTGGTATCATCGAAACCGGGAGTGTCGATGAGAACTATCCGATCCTCATACCCTCTACGTCTGACCCGGGTAGCCTCAATCTTGGTGGTCACTGATCTCAGTCCGTTCCCAGCACGCTTGTCGCATCGGTCAGTGAGAAGATCAATGAACTAAGAGGGATACAGTGAGTGTTCACTTGCGCCACACAGCCAAAGAGCACTCCCACATAACTCTTCCCAGACCCAGTAGGACCCATGAACCTAGGAAAACTGGCGTAAGCAACTCTACCACGGAAGGTGAGAAACGGGGTTTCTACGCAATAATGATGTCGTCTTCCCTGACAGCCTGGGCTGCATTGATAGTTTCTGCCATGGTCGAGAATTGGAAAGGTGATCCTTAGAACAACGTGGCCAGCGTTATGACCCGGTCCGTTCCTGGGCGATATTCACCACGAGGCGCTTGTTCATAATGCAAGAGCCCCAGGACCAGGTATTACACGTAGCATTTGGCCCAGTGACCGATATGTGTCCAGACGGCCTCTAATGTGTCCGAACTAGACATCATATTTGTGCAAGTCTTGGCCAACACATTGATTCGACACCGTCGTATGGGATTTGCTCTACCGAAGCTAATGTGGCGTAAGTACAAAAGCGCCGGCAGGGGATCAAACACGAGGACAATACCTTGAACTGCGTCTTTTCCTGTTGTTCACGTACTCGCCAGTACCTTGAGTCAAACCCGCCCCAGGGCCAATAACACAGCAGGTCCAAACTGCTCATGCATTAGTTAAAAATGCCTGATGTTCGAACTGACGACAACTAACCCTTCATTGCGGCTCACATGCATGATCCATTAATACGATTGATGTTGTATATACAAGCGAGCACAAAACTTCTATTCGCATTTTACCACGACCCCCACATTATATCTCTATTGTGCCTTCTGCAGCTCTGCCTCCAGGTCACCCTTCAACTTCTTCAAGACACCCACCGCCGACTTGATCTGCTCCTCGAGCTCGGGCGTCTTCGGCGTCTGCGCCTTCAACCCTCTCACAAGATTACCCTGTTCAGTGATCTTAGCTTCCAATGCCAACGCCTCAGGAGATTTCGGGCCATTAAGCACAGGTGTAGCCACCTTAGCCGCGCCTTTCTTGGCCTTCTTTGATCCCGGTGCCGCCTTAAGCGGATCAGTAGGGGCTTCTTGCTGAGCCTCACTCCCACCAAACTTGGCTCTCCACACATCGATCATCTTCTCCTCAATCTTCTTGAACAAGTGCTCAGGTGTCCCGATCTGGTGTCCAGCGAGAATATCATTCGAAAGCACTTCGGGTACTGCGCGGGCGGGAGCGTTGAGTTGAGTGAGGATGGATTCGGATGTTGCAGGCATAAATGGGTATATGAGGACGGAGAGAACGTAGATGAGGTTGATAGCTCGGGAAATCACTTGAGCACATCGCGTGGGGTTTTCCGTCATCAATTGTTTATTGAGGCCAGAAGATTGGAGGTAGTTGTTGCCGCGCATAGAGACGAGCATGACGGTTTGTAGACCGGAACGCAACTTGACGGCCTCCATGGCGTCGATGTAATCCTTGAGGAGACTGTTTACGCTTGTGATAAATTCTGAATCTAGGGAATCATTGGGAGAATAGGGACCAAGTGTGTCTCCGCCGTCGGGTATAACACCGCCGTACTGCGATGAGACAAACTTGAGAGCACGATTCACGAAGTTCCCGAAGCTGAAATACTGTTGTCAGCATCCGGTATAAATGGGTGGTAAATGACGGACTCACTTGTTTAGCAGAACATTGTTGTTGGCCGCAACCTTAGATAAAGAGACGGTTAGCCAGCGGGTCTGTCAGGTAAGGCGAGGACATACGCAATCCGCCCACGAAAACATGGCATCCGCAGTCTCTGGTCGCGCAGATAGCAGATAATAACGCCAGACAGACGAAGGGATACCTGTCTCCTTGGCTGCAGGACCGAAAACACCACGATTCTTGCTCTTGGAGAATTTGCCGCCTTCATAGTTGAGGTATTCTATGCACACAGGTCAATAAAATAATACCTGCGGAGGGTCAAGCGCCAGATACTCACCCGTCGTGGATAAATGATGAAGCTTCGTCCAATCCCGACCGTCGGCAATCTGGACAGACGGGAAATACACGGTGTGGAAGTAGACGTTATCTTTTCCCATGAATTGGTATAATTTCACATTCTTGGGATTAAACCACCATTGTTTCCATTCGGGAGTGAGATTTGCAGTTATACTTGGGTATCCAATCGGGGCATCGAACTAGACTTGGTCAGAAATGCCAAGCATTGGAATGCAAAGAACAGTTCATACCCAAACATCTGCGGGCTAATTAGTGTGAGGTATAGTAGAAAGTGATTACGACTCATACAAAGGACCTTTCCCTTCATCCCGTACACATCCTCTCCCTCAATCGGCACAGGAACACCCCAAGACAGGTCACGAGTCAAAGGAGTGGGCAAAAGGCCACTCTTCAGACGAGCGTCGATGATCTCACCGTCATGGTTTATGACGGCATTAGGTGACCATTTTCCGGCCTTCCATGACTGCTTGATCCATTCTTCTGTGCGTGGTTGAATGACATCTAGTTTGAGGTACATATGAACAGATATGCGTGTTGTCACTGTGTGGGTCTTGTCAACCAAACAGCGGGGTTGTAAGAGCTCGATGGCGTCAAGCGTTCTACTGCAACCGTCGCATTGGTCTCCGCGAGCGTCCTAGGCATACTGTGTTAGTTCATGGGCATTCTTATAGGTTCCAAATTACCTCATATTTACAATGTGGGCAAATACCCTCAACGTATCGATCGGCGAGGAACCTAAAATAGGTTTAGAACCAAGCCGTAACATAGATATTTTCACTGAATGGCTCACTTCGAGCAGCCTTCGCAATATGTCTGTTCTTTTTCTTGCTTTTCCAAGAAACCGTTGCGTCCCAGATTCAAGAAGATCTCTTGCGAGATTCTGAGGGTAAATTAGACGACAGCCTTATAGTCTTCATACTAGATGCCTTACTCGGTGTGGTGTGGTGTTGATGTGCGTCCAAAGTAATCAAATCTATGAAAGAGAGCCTATGAACGCATGTAAAGACTTGGTCAAATGAGGCGTACCCGATGTCAAACCATTGGTATGTTTCCTTGTGAAGGACGTGATATTTATCACATAGCTCACGGGGAGTAATGCCTTCCTTGAGGGCTTGTGTTTCAGTCGCTGTGCCATACTCGTCCGTTCCACAGATGTAGAGGGTTCGACGATTTCGCGTACCTGGGCGAATGGGGTTAGGGTGGCGTAAGTCTGTTGCCCGGGAGCGACGTACGGCTGTATCTGTGGGAGCAATAAGCAGAGCTGTTAAGTCTGAGGTAGCCATGACTTACCTGCTATATACGTCCGCACTCAGTGTACTTCCAATAATATTACCTATGTTTTATCATTCGCTTGACGTCGACGACCATTGATCAAAGGTTATTCACCAAGATGAGGTACATTATTGCAATAAGGCAGAGCAGAAGTAATGAGCACATTAGTCTCGCCTTCCTTTGGCAGCCTAACATCATTCTTCAGCATCTCCAAAACGTACAAGACGGAGATCGCATTAAAGCACTTACTCGACCGACTGGCCAGGCGCGGCCGTTGTACGCAAAACACCCTCTGCAGATCGGATTTTCTGTGCCATATTCAGGCACGCAAATTCTGTGGACGCGTTGTGACGCGGGAGGTGATATATCACAAGAGGGACAAGGTAGGAAGGAAAATGACGGAGGCAATCGATCAAGAATTCTTTATAGTAATGGGTGGACAGATCTACCCGAGTAATCAGCACTCAATCGAGTCACCGAGACAAACACTGTCCAACAGAGGGGACAGCCACACGGCATTATGTAAGTGCCAATGTATGCGCTGCTTATTTCGTGCATTTGTGCAGTCATCTACTACTTAGCGCTGTGACGCCTCATGTATTGATTACTTATCCTCTATAGGTATGAATTGGTTCAAGTACGCCTATCCGCTGTTTTCCGAACCGTAATCCTGAATATCGAGCACAGGCGTCTTACTCAGCCCTTGACGTCCCAATCGCTCTCTGGCGCACAGCCAGAATTCACAGCCAGAGCTGTCTTCATTGGGCTCGCAATCGGCTGTCTGATATGTTTTACAAACCTTAGTTTGGGTCTTCAGTCTGGGTGGATATCCATGTACGTATCGACGTTTTTGTTCACAATGTTCCACGTTACTCATTACCTTCCCTGCACCAGGATGTCCATCCAGTCGGCCCTCATCGGATTCCTAATTTCACAGATGCTTAGGACACCTTTGACACCCCAAGAAATTATCGTTGTGCAAACAACCGCCGTTGCGACAGGCACAATGCCTTTAGCTGCCGGTTTTGTCGGAATCCTCCCAGCTCTTGGGCTACTATCGGAGGAAAGAGATGGGACACCGCCTATTCACCTGTCATGGCTCGCGGCTGTCGGGTGGTCGTGCTCGATAGCGTATTTTGGGTACCTTCATAGCCTATCCCGTCTATTTGGCGTGACTAACTAGCAGTCAGAGTATTCTTATCGCCGCCTATCCGTAAACAAGTTGTATGTGTTGCGATGGTGGCGTGGTCATATTGAGACGCTAATATCTTATTCAGATCATCGAAGAACAGTTACCGTTTCCCTCGGGCACCGCAACTGCACAGCTTATCAACGTTCTACATCAACTTCCTCCCCCCGACACTACTGTCAGGCGAAGACGCGGCTACCAGGAAGTAGACACTGAGGCCGATGACGAAGAAGATCCCGTAGAACCACCAGTTCCGTCTCATGTAGATGAACATAACGAGGGCGAACGCGAGGTTGTTGAACACGACGGTTGGCATTCCTTAGTCTGGAGCTTTGCTGTCTCTGCCTTCGTTAGCGTGAGTCCTTGTCGGGTTCGCCTCGGCTTACGCTCACTATCCTTCCGCTAATAGTTAACAGCATATTTCTTCCCGGTTTTGTTCGCCATTCCTTTGTTTGGAGGCTATCTTGCGAAGGAATGGTTATGGTATTTTACCCCGAGTTTGTCGTATATCGGCCAAGGTACATTTTTCCCATTCCTTTTTCCACAAAGGGTACGTATAACATGCGGTGCCAGGTATCATTATGGGTTTCCCAACCACCGTGAGCATGAACCTAGTGCGTGTTTCTCCGTGCTGTCCCCAACGCAGTCTCATTTGTAGTTAAGGGAATGCTTGTTGGTTGGGCAGTCCTATCGCCTCTTTCAAAGTATTCTGGATGGGCTCCAGGACCAGTGGGGGACATGTCGAATGGTGCTCGTGGATGGATTCTTTGGACGTCGCTTGGAATTATGTGTGCCGACAGCTTGGTCTCTCTGCTTCCCGTGGTGGCAGAGTACGCCGTTGACCTTGTCAACGGGTATCGGCGAGTCTATCTGGCTGTCAATGCCGATAGAAGGAAAGAAGACAACGAAACCGAAACAGTGGAAAGACTTGTGCCCACGGATTGGGTTGTCCTTGGGTTGCTTGGCAGCATCATTCTCGGAACTATCTTGGTGTGGGTTGTATTTGGAAACGAAGGCATTAAACCATGGGCTACAGTACTCGGGTTCATACTCGGAGGATTGCTTAGTATCATTGGGTATGTCGCGGTATCCTTACTCGATTTATCCGATTAACATCGCCGATCAGGGTTCGCGCTCTCGGAGAAACAGATCTCAATCCCGTCTCAGGTCTTGGCAAAGTCTCGCAGCTCTTCTTCGCATGGATCCAGCCAGGTAATGTCGTGGCCAACATTATTGCTGGAGGAGTAGCGGAAGCTGGTGCACAACAGTATGTCCCGTTAATTAATTAGTCCTGGATGCCCACCCATATTTCTCCCAGGGCTGGGGACCTTATGCAGGATCTTAAGACTGGCCACCTGTGTCATGCTTCCCCTCGAGCTCAATTCTACGGGCAGATGATCGGATCTTCGGTGTCAATCCTTGTGACTACTACCGCCTTCACTCTATACAATCGTGCATATGAGATTCCTGGACCCTCTTTTCCCGCACCAACGGCTTACGTCTGGCTAAGCCTCGCAAGACTTTTGCGTGCGTGTGATGCACTCAATCTAAATAGCTTCTGTCGAATTTGACATTTATGATCCAACGAATAGGCGACGGCCATTTGCCGGAAAAGAGCGCAGTGTTTATGGCCGCATTTGCAGCCGTGTTCGCAGTTCTGTCGATGGTGAAGGTCTGTGCTGTACGGAAAGAACTCTGGTTCGCCAAGTGGATTCCGTCTGGAGTTGCGTTCGCGATTGGGTTTTTGAATACGCCTTCTTTTTCGATGGCAAGACTTGTTGGCGGTATTATGGAATATGTTTATCGGACTAGGTACGCCAAGGACGGACGCGATATTCGGTTGGTCGTGATTGCCAGTGGATTTGTTCTTGGAGAGGGAGTAATTAGTATTGTTGGGTTGGCGTTGCGAATTTTTGGCATTGGAGTAGCGAGCTGTTGGGGTTGCGGGCATGGACTATGTGGAGGGTGCCCAGCAACTGCGTGACACCACATACACTATTTGAAAATAACATTAACAGCCCATGAATACGTAGTGCACGTATATGTGAGACACTGAGTCACAGTTGGGTTAGTGTACGTTGAGCCACGTTGGCACTGATGGTGATTAGCATATCCAACTCTGGTTGGGTAATGGCTGCTTGACCATCACTCACCATGTCCCGACTTGAACTCGCAAAAATCCCAGCATTGACGTTTTATAAGGATGCGTGGACACAGGCACGACGGACAAGTCCAATTCCACAGCTTACATGTCGGGGGAAGGCATGTAAGCTCTACCAGCCTGAGGTCGTTCGGTGCGTGAACCTGGGAGGCAGTGGGACGGAAGTGGATTGGAAAGTGAGTCCTATACCGGCGATCAGACCGTGCATCCATGCTGAACATAGCGGATAGTGTGAAGCAGATTTACCGGAATCACTTAGGTTTGGGAAGGTGGAGGTTTCGTGCGAAGGGTGGTCGCAACCGGGGGATCCGTATGTGCTCAAAGGTCAATTTTATTTCCTTCAGCATTTACAGTGTGCTTACAAGTACTCAAATTACTTAGGTTCTTGTGGATTGGATTATCGGCTTGTTGAGGTACCTGGGGCTCTCCGAGATGGCTCGACCCATTCCCCTTGGTCATCCCTCAAGAGTGAGTCTCGCATTAATCGACCTTTCTATTGACTCTCAAGCCCATCCAAAGCATACAGTTGGGGAGATATCATATTCACAGTCTGCTGGTTCGCCTTTGTTGCCTTCATTCTCTACAGCATGATCATGTCATGTTTGCGCCGAGACAGCAGAACCGTTCGCCGGGGATCAGGACCCCGACCTGGAGGTGGTGGTGGTGGAGGCGGGGGCGGGGGGTGGTTCCCAGGAGACCACCGTGACGACGACTGGTCCAATCCTCCGCCACCCTACAGCAAGAATCCGCCGGGCAGCTCGAACAGTGAAGGATGGAGACCCGGCTTTTGGACAGGTGCTGCTATGGGAGGGCTCGCGAGCCACTTCTGGAACAGGCAGAGTCAGGCGGAACCAAGACCGTACTGGAACCAATGGAACCAAATTCCTCCACAGAGTGCACCTGGACCGATGTTTGGAGGTGGTTTCCCTACCCGACGACCAACGCGAGCTAATGACGACCGTGGTGAAGGGCCATCGAATCTTGGGAGCATGAGAAGAAGTACCGGAATAGGAGGCTCGAATGTAAGGTGAAAGAGTTGTCCAATGTTCTTTACACTGTGTAGATTATCTCGGGAGCTTTTTGGATAGAATAACATGCGCTATAAGATACGTGTGTAATTGCGCATTCCAAGATCCGTAAAGTCCGTCGTCATCAGCTTTGGTAAATCCACCCACATGTTGAATTAATTGCTGCGTGAATGCCCAGAAATCAAGACCCTAATAAAGACGAGGAAAGGAAATTAAAGCAGTCGTCGCTTCAACATGTGACATTACAACGAAGGAAAAATTTCGGATATCGGCGCTTCTTGTTTTCGCTCATTCTTCTCCCTTAGTTTGGATCGTTCGCGGGTGACGGCACTCCATGGATACAATAACCCTTGCATGTTGACTACGGCGCAAGGACTGAGTCCAGACTCTGCACCAACCTCTTGGAACCCCTTGGATAAAGCAATAAAGCAAGGGCAACAACTGCTGACAACTCATCACAGCTCCTTTCCGATACATCAGTGTAGCGCGACAGTGACATTTCCGAGAATTTCTATTACGTTTCGGCCTTCTGGACCCCACTTTCCGAGGATAGGTGAGAAGGAAACAAAACTCATGTGATGCCGTATTGGGATATGTTCGGGAATTCAACGGACTAGAGACAATACTTGCATTGACATTTAAAAGGTCGATCGAGTGGGGAATAGACTATCCAGACACATTGCGAAATGAAGTCTACCTTCACTTCCTTGGTCGCTGCCGCGGCATTCTTCGTCTCCTCCGTTCACGCTGCTCAGCCCCTCTATGCCCAGTGCGGTGTATGTCCTGATCTTTAAACGTTATATTTCAAACGCGTTTAACACTATATTTAGGGTAACGGCTGGACTGGTGACACTCAGTGTGTTTCTGGGGCTGTTTGCACCGTACTAAACGAGTGTAAGTTTTCTTGAAGACTGTCGTGACGCGAGGCATGCTAAAGTGGCATGGCAGGGTACTCCCAGTGCTTGCCCGGAACTGGCAGTACTACCACCCCCACCCCCACTACAACCACCACTGCTCCTACCGGAGGATCCACCCTTTGCGGCGGTGCTGCTACGACCAAGTTCACCTACTTTGGTGTCAACGAATCTGGGGCTGAATTTGGTGAAAACGCTATTCCTGTAAGATTTTTTTTCGCCGAATAAGTCACATCAGTTTCTGAGCGCATTTTATATAGGGTCAACTTGGCAAAGACTATACCTGGCCCAGCCCCACCTCCGTTGACTACTTTGTCAGCCAGGGCTTCAACACCTTCCGCGTTCCCTTTAAGTTGGAGCGCCTTAACCCTCCTTCTGGTGGCATCACTGGTTCTTTCGATTCCACCTACCTCAGTGGCTTGAAGACCGTAAGTTCAACCTGGTGCCCCGGGTGATCTTGAAACAAGTCTAACTTGGGAGTTCCTCTCCCGTAGATTGTTAACTATATCACTGGCAAGGGCGCCTATGCTATTATCGAGCCCCACAACTACATGAGGTACAACGGTGCCGTCATCTCCAACAATAACGAGTGAGTTCTCATACCAGACAAAAAGTATCAAGGACACTCTAACTTTAGTTCTCTAGCTTTGCTACTTGTGAGTCCCAATGTGGTGCCCCCGGGACTTAGCATTTACTGAACCGGCTCTCCAGTCTGGAAGAACCTCGCCAACGAATTCAAGTCCAATAACCACGTTATCTTTGATCTCATGAACGAACCTAACGGCATTGACGCTGGTGTCGTCTACCAGGCTGTAGGTCTACACCTGTACGGCAAACGCAGTTTCTCATTCTGTTGACAGATGCAAGCTGCTGTCAACTCTATCCGTACGACCGGTGCTACTCAACTCATCCTCGTCGAGGGTACCTGTAAGTGACCTCCCTGATCCCTCGCGATCAAAAATTCGCCACTAACGCACAACAACTAGCCTGGACTGGTGCTTGGACATGGGTTTCCTCTGGTAACGCCGCCGCCTTTGCCTCCCTCAGCGACCCCAACAACAACGTCGCCATCGAGATGCATCAATACCTTGACTCTGATGGCTCTGGTACCTCCGACCAGTGCGTCTCCTCGACCATCGGTGCCGAGCGTGTCCAGGCTGCCACACAATGGCTCAAGGACAACAACAAGAAGGGCTTCTTGGGCGAAATCGGTGCCGGTTCGAACCAGGTCTGCATTGACGCCGTTAAGAGCGCACTCTGCACTTTGCAGACTGCTGGTGGTGCCTGGATCGGTGTCACTTGGTGGGCCGCTGGTCCCTGGTGGGGCGACGTGAGTTATCTCGCTGACCGAGACTGTACGTGAAGGCTGAATCTGATTTTTCTTTTTTTTTTTTCCAGTACTTCCAATCCATTGAACCTCCCAGTGGTGCTGCTATCTCTCGCATCCTTCCGGAGGCCCTCAAACCCTTCCTGTAGAGGTAGAAACACTGCCTTGATGCGGATCAAGTCACACACTCGTAGATTCCTTAAAATTGTATATATGTATGCAATACAACGCTCAGCGTGGCTTGATTGATGACCATACAGATGTGTGAAGGGCTATAATCACATGGCTTGTGCTCGAAGTCGAGGCGTGAAATTATAAATTAGCTTGAAAGGAATGAGGGGAATTGCGCAGCAATTCGAGCGCATGTTGACTAGAATTGATTTGAAGGTTCAGGCTTTCCAGAATCTGGCGCTCCTATTGGGGTGTCGCATTTGGCCTGTATGTCAACGAACATGGTTTCCTCGTCACCACCCGGTAGGCTTTTCTCCTCTTCTACAGGATCTGGTGTCTTTTTCCAGAACATAACGCACTGGATCACATCCTATGTACGATCCGCAAGTTCATCAACAATCGGGGTGCAACAGAAAGAGAAGGGGGCTCTAGAAGCCAGTTCCGTACCTCATGGATGCCATACACAATGGCAGCAATACTAGGTACTAAGGAGAACAACACGAGTCAGCCGTCCTGAGCCACGGCGGCTTTAGGTGGAGGATTCTAGAACTTACAGAGCGGCCACACCAGACTCCAGGCTGCATCGTGATTCTTGATTGTACAGGATATAACGCCAATGCTACACCGTGATCGCCTTGGTGTCAGATGCATATCACATCAGAGCACGCAGGGAAGACGGACTAGGTGCCAACCAGTGCGACTCCAGTGAATATCGCAGTCCGGATGAATGCAGACAAGACCATCTGCGAAATTTTGCGGCTTGACCATTCATACAACTTGAACTTGCGTATTAAGAGAATGATCGTCCATCCTACGCAACGTCGTGCACACGCACACACCACAATATCAATCAGAGAGGTGTTTAATTAGGATCTCAATCATCATGACGATTGTATACGTTCGCCTGTGCACTCACCTTTAACAGCGATCAGAATCAGAGCGGCTATACTGGTTAAAATGGTGCTGATGATGTTTCTGCGATGGTATTACCATCGGTACGTTGATGAAACCGGGCTGACTCACGTTATGCGACTGTTGTAATGGCAAAAGAGGTGGAGGTTGGGATTACCGCTTGGGTGGAAGGATTCTCTCGCTAGTGAGAATACCTGATTCAAGTGGTGATTTGTTGAGTTGAATTGGGAGGTCGGGTGGATGACGTACAATAGATACTTCGGTGATGATGGCCAAGAAGACGATCCACGGGAACAATGCAAGCTAGAGAGGAAAGAAGCCTGATATATATTATATATTGGTAGCGTAGCAAGTATGCCTCACGATGATGGACGTCCCGAACTTCTTTTTCCGCGTCCTCTTGTTCAAAAGAGCATTCAGTGCTAGATTGATCTGAGCAGAGGGGCATGAGCAACAACGCCACCACCATAAAACCTTTCGAAACAGAACGTACGTCCAGGAGGTAGCAAACCATGGCAAACGCAGTCCTATAAACCACCGAGGCCAGGGCCCAGTATTCATCAACGGAGGTCATAAACAGAGAGGGAGAGCAAATAAAGTGCGTACAAAGGCGGCGTAGCATACAACAATGCACTCTGCACGAAGCATAAACCAGGAGGTGGTTGAGCATCTCGTTGATGCCCGATCATCAAGAGCAATGTGACAGCCGCGACGAGCCACGAAAGCATATGACTATACCATGGACTTCTGCGGTGCACGCGTTTAGAGAGCAAGGGAGGAAGGAGAACTAGAGCTACGAGGAAGATCGAGAAGCTTGTGAGGACATTGTATGCGATTAGGATGTTATGCCAGTTAGGTTGGAGGTCACCGTTGGTCATCGAGAAAATGCCAAGGGCAACGAAGAGATAAAAAGGGCAAAAAGGAGGACGTAATGAGGGGAAGGGAAATGGACCGGCCAAGGAGAGGAAACGAAGGAGGAACTTCAAATTCAGGCCTGGGCCTGCAAAGTGGGAGTCGGTAGTGCCAGTATCATCCGGGATCCATGAGTTCTGAAAGGAGTGTTCTTTTCTAGTGCAGAGGTTGTTGGGGTGCGCGATTGGATGATGAGTGCATCGTTGACCTGTGCTAGCGACAATCAGTTGGTATGATGCAAGGTAATTCAAAGAGAGCCGTTTAGTTGTATCTGGGAATTGATATAGATGTATGATTGCTTCTTCTCCGCGAATTTTTCTCTCGTTTCGGACCCAAGACAGTGGAACATCCGAACACTTTTCGTCCACATGTCGAGGACTTTCCTATGTGGCTGATGAAAGTTGACTCCCAGTTACCCGGCAGTCAAAGAGAAAGCTCAGACACTGAGCGAGCTACTTGGCATAAGCGTTTAGAAGAAAAGCCAGACTGAGGCTGTCAGTGACTCGGCAGTGAGTCGTTTAGATGCCAGCAGCAACATTATTCTTAAACGTTATGTAATTGGACCCTGAACGGATCGCCTATGATTAGCCAGCATCGTCGTAACCAACGATTGCGCCTTAACACATTCCATTCGGCTTTCCAATGCCGACAGTGGGGAATGCAAGCTATTTCAGTGCGGCGGTTCATTCATACTCCTATTCTCTTTCTGGAGCTAAAAGGGGATGAGCGAAGACATGACGATTACCACTCATGCGCTCGTGCTCGAGGATGTAATTGGCGGAGGGTCCGACTATGATTGGATGGCTCGGAGACCTGATACATGATGAGACACTAAGAAACCAGGTAGAGCTTATGATTATCTTTCCAGCGCGTAGGACGGTGGATCTAATACTGGTCAGAACATTCTCATCAAGGCTATTTATGCTCGCAGGATGGGAGGCACGCACCGTGCCGCACGTCCATGCCCATGTAATATCAGTATGTTATAAAAAGGTGGTCGTTTTGTGGGGAGCCGACTGGCCGGTGGTCAGCGTGAGGCATTGGCGTGGTTCGGCGGGGACGGGGGGTTTTCAGCTTGAAGTGGTTGATACGCCAAGCGGGGGCTAAGCCCACTGTTGATTCAGTCGATTATCAGACCAATTCAATCGCACACCAACATCGTGAGGCTTGATTAATTCCCCAAATGCCCGTCATCGGACACTCTTCCTGGAGGCATCAAGGGACCCAAAAAGACAATTTACCAACTTTGTCAGCTGCGCTATCCCCCGCCCTTATTTTACATACAACCGGAAGCACATCCGATCCGTGTAGCCTCATGCCGCATTCACTTACACTTATACACTATACTTATGTGTGAATCACCCCTGATCAGCTTAGCCGGCTTTCCGCGGTTTCAAAAGTACAATGGGTCTGGCAGGAACACACGAGGCATCAGCACACCAACTTCACCGTCACCCATCACCCTCCCCATCAGCATAAGCGTCAGGTTGTCCGTCAACTTTAAGATAGAATCAGGGTATCGCTGCGAGATTCAAAACCTCGTTTTGTTGGGAGATAGCTTCGTGCCATATATAAATCCACCCCCTTCGACGGACTACGTATAAATCTACTACTCACTGCACACCCCCTATCCGCCATCCACCCGCAATCGACCTCCCTAAATCCTGTGCCTCCGACAGCGCAGGGGCTTATTTCGGGGTTGTTATTGCTCGTTTGTTGGCTGGTCCTCGACTGCTGCGCATCGCATATTGTTATCATCTCCCCCTCTATATCTTTGGACACTCGGTTGCCTCGGGTCCCAGACAGAGTAGACAGTTTCGCGGACTCGGAAATCGGGTTTTGAGTATTATCGACGCCACATTCTTGCGAATCGCTTGGGCAAGGTTTTATTATCTTCTATGGCTGTGACAAGTTACGCGAACGGGAATAACGTCGCGAGTACAAGTACTAGTCCACGTTTACCGGATGCAGAGGTTGATGAACGCCTACCCCTCTTAGACGGTCAAGATACAGGAAAGAGGAAGGTGAAGAAGCCGTTTTATAGGGCGCGGCCATTATGGTGCGTCTCGTCCCTATCTTTTGTTTAACATCACGTCAGGAACTCATTATCGCGATGAAGGCTCGTGCCATTCGCACTTTTTGCTTCCCTCGTTGTGCGTTCTAATGCCTCGCGTTTGAGGCCCATTGCTTATGCTTGTCTTTCTATTGCGCCTATAGCGTGGCATGACGCTCGCACCCCGAGTCGAAGTGTTCACACAGCTTTCATGTCACCGGGTATATGGCATCCATCATCATCCGAACCCTTCTAATGGGTTCGCGTCGATGCCAATGTCGGCGGAACTACCAAGTTCCCGAAAGGGCGCTCTTAACGCATCTTCATTAGACTCTCCTATCCTCGGAGCGCCCACGCTTGCACCTTTATCCACACTTGGCCTCACACACCACGCACCAGAAGCGGATCCGGTCTTACAACTGAGTATCGTTGATGGTGGTAGCATTTTCGGCGGCGATAATGACGACGACGATACGGTAGATCCGAACGATTCGACTAGCGACCCGAGGAGTATTCCTTCGCGTCGATGTGTCGAAGATCCGGATGTTCAAGCAGGAGCGGCCCGGTTACAGATGATCATGACGACAACCATGGGTTTGTTGTCTGCGTTGACTACGGGTTGGTGGGGACATTTCGGAGAACGACATGGAAGAACCCGTGTTTTGGCGATTTCAACGATGGGATTATTTTTGACGTGCGTTTCTTCCCCTCGATTCGGGTTTCTCATTCGAAAATATTAATGGGAGATTAGGGATTTGGTTTTCATCCTCGTATCAACCCCGACTTCCCCGCTCTCGAAACATGGACACAAACTTCTTCTCATTACACCTGTGATTGAAGGTGCATTGGGAGGGTGGTCGACTCTGCAAGCATCTACGTCTGCGTATGTATCGGACTGTACGTCTAGCGGGTCCCGCGCGCATATTTTCTCGCGCTTCACGGGTGTGACGTACCTTGGGATTTTCTTTGGACCGAGTATTAGTGGGTATCTTATTTCACATTCGAGTGGGACAGGTGTGGGTGGAACGAAGAATGTCACGAGTGTGTTTTGGGTTGCGGTGGTCTGTTCGTTTGTGAACTTTCTGGCTGCGGTGTTTGTGTTTCCTGAGTCGTTGAGTCGGGAGACGAGGGAAAGGGCGAAGGAAGAGTATGCGCGTGGCGTTGGTGTCGGTGGAGTGAGAGGGAAGGGCAAGGCAACGGTAAGAGGGAGAGGGAGAGTGAGGGAAGTAGAGGATGTGACGGAGAAGCCGAACTTTGTGGTTAGGCTTTTCAGTCCTCTGGCAGTGTTTTTGCCGGTGAGGGTGAGGGATCCTGTGAGGTTAAATACGTACAAGAGGGATTGGAGTTTGACGTTGCTTGGGGTGGCATTCTTTTGCTTTATGCTTTGCGTTGTAAGTGCGAATTTGTTTTTGGGTGGCTGAGGGCAATGCTAATGGAGTTCGGATAGGGGTTGTATCAGCTCAAGTATTTGTATGCGGAGCACGTTTACGGGTGGGGTGCTGAGCAGCTGAGCTGGTACATCTCGTTCCTTGGTGGCATGAGAGCGCTTTCGTTGCTATTGGTGCTTCCTTGTGGGGTTTTCTCTTCACAACGCCAAGGAGTAAGACGCTGATGGTACTTTTAGATCTTATTGGGGTATTCAAACCAAAAGTAGTCGAGGGCGACTCGGATAAAAGCAAAGGAAACGGCATATCTGCATCTGCAACGTCAACGGCAGCGCCAGCACTGCCGACGGAAGGTGAAGCTGAAGCAAAGGCGAAACCAACGCGAAAGCAACTAGGCCGAGAGATCGCATTCGACCTGACACTGACGCGGTGTTCGTTCCTTATGGATATCATCTCGAACCTGCTTATCATCGCATCACCTGCCCCGGCTTTTCGTCACAGTTCGATTGGAGCGAAGATGGTTGAGGTAATGGGCCGCAAGGAACGGAAAACGCACGGCGGAGCATCGTTTGGGCATAGTCAGGCGATGTTTGTTCTTGCGTCTGGGATGTCGAGTTTCGGAACTGGAGCGGCACCGGCGATACATAGCCTGACGCTATGTATTTTGCAAGCGAGGGAAATGTGTCGTCATTCGATCGAGGGAGATGGAGATGTGAGCGAAGGTGCTGGAGCTAGAGCCACAGGTGCTGGTGAACCATCGGCAGAGACGGCGTCGGGCAGAAAAGGGAGTGTGGGCGGCCTATTTGGCGCGTTTGCGTTCCTGCAGTCAATCGGGTCAATGATCCTCGGGGTGAGAAATTGACATTTGTCAGAGTCGTTGATGTGACAAAGGAAATTGATGTTTTCATGATTGTTACAGCCGATGATGTTTGGGATGGTTTACAGTGGGACGGTCGGAGTGGTTCCCAAGGCAATATTCATGGTGGCTGCAGCGACGTTGTTTGTGTCGTTGGTGCTTGTGCTGTTGGTGCAGAATCCTGTGGACGAACAGGGGGACAGAGCGAGCAGTGCTGGGCCGAAGAAGAAGGGGCTGCGAAAAAAGAAGGGCACGGGGGTTGAGCGAGGGCGATCGCGGGTGAGCAAGGACCTGCGAGGGGGAGCAGCAGGGTTTGGGGACATGTAGAATAATGAGTGCATTGTTGAATAAATTATTGTTGTCGGTCCGGTGAAAGTGCAAACAGATGCAAACAGAAGGGGAGCGTCTCGGTTGTTATCACTTGCCTCTCTCCAACCAGACTGTCATGAACTCTTTTCCTTCAAACGCCCTTGCTGGGCCCTCCTCCCCGCCTGAGACATCTCCCTCCCTCTATCTTCCGCCACAAGGTACTTCTCTCTCCTCCCAAAATTTGCCGCAGGTTACCAAACACCCATCTCAATTTCCAGGCCCTCCGCCACCCAGACAGCACCTTACAAGCACCCAGGACCTCCTCGCCCGCTTCCACCTCCTTCCTGCATACGACAAGCATGTTCGCCCCTTCGCAACCCAGTACACCCACGATGGTCAGATACGCTCTACGCCCGCCGGTCTTTCCACGCTCGACAAGGGAAAGGGGAAAGAAGTCGATCCCGCCATTCCTCTACCACAAGCGCAGACACCCGGTGGTCTACCTACAGCGGGAGTAGATGCCCCTGATGGCGACGATGATGATGGCGCAGGTGGCAAGGGCGAGAAGAAGAAGAAAAATAGCTACAAGGCTCTCATCAAGGGGATCCCAGGTGCGTAATGTCTTATGCCTAGTTGATGGTTGTGCTTCATACCCGGGTTACCAACTTTCAAGGAAAACACTCGATGAAGAAGGATGACTATCTGACCAAGACGATGCTAGTACCGCCGAAACAGCGGACGCGCATCCATCCGTTTGATGTAAGGACTCAGCAGGAGGCTTTCGCGGTCAGCTTGGAGGGGCTGAAAGGCGTATGTGCCGCTTCTTCGTGTTTGCGGTCTGATGTCATCTCATTCACCCCCTTGGCGCTTGCAGTGGAATACGGCGACTTTAATTCTCGAATCTGCCCAAGCGCGGGAGGACCGGAGGAAACGCGTATGTATTGTTACAAATTTACGAATGAGCATCTTCTTGACTCACTATTCTCGCTTAACTCTTCCACGTTGTGACCTTCGTCAACCAACTCTGTGCCTGGCATGAAATTCCGAATGATCCAGAAGGAGCTCAGGCGCCTTGCCAAGGCTCAACAGGCGCAGGCAGCAGCTTTGCAAGCTGGTAGTACAGCAACATCTCCCGTTGTTGCACAACCGCAACCTATACCAGCAGGTGCTGCAGGCGGCGTACCCTGTAGGGGTGCCTCGGGTACGCCTCAGATACCGCAGCCTGTTTCTTCTGCAGCAACACCAAAGCCGGTCGGAACTCCGAGACCGATATCGATCGCTCCCCGCCCTGGTTCAACAGTACCACGCCCTGGTTCCACGGTCCCGAGACCCAGTTCTACTGTGCCAAGACCGACCCCGGCGGCACCTCCAAATGCGAATATGACCGTGAAGCAAGAACCGAGACTAACATCTCCGACACAAATGTCTACGGCGATGGTAGCTTCACCTTCGAGAACGGCGACTGCAACACCGACTAATACGGATCCGTCGAGAGGGAAGAAGAGGGAGAGGGATGATAGTAGCGCTGGTGCCACGCCTTTGAATGGCGCTCCGCCGGATTCACACGTGAACATGAATGGGATTGGGAATGGGACGGCGAAAGTCAATGTTAAGCCGGGGGTCGCGGGTGTGCTTCCTAGACCGGTGAAAAAACAACGTGTGGTGAGTTGCGCTCTTCATCGCCATACGTTTCTTGAAATGCTGAACCTTTGGTTTCAAATCAAATCAAAGGATACACAAGGGCAGGCAAGAGATGTCAGTACCCCTGTGCAACAACCTACACCGCAGGGTGTATAGGGTGTATAAAATCCGTTCTAACCTCTTCGCTACCCCCCTTCCTACGTCTTACACCTTTGTGTGCCCTCTCGTGCATCTCACGGGCTTGTGTTTCTCCGCACACTCGCACGCATTATGTTATTCGGTTTTGCTTATATGGCATCGGCCACCTTTTGCTTATATGACATCGGCCACCCACACCTACCCAGACATGGACACGGACCACCCCTTGCCTGATGCATGGCGACCTCTGATGGACTCAGCCAACCAACAGCTGATACGACCGATTACGCTTACGCTCCTTTGCAACGAAAGCCCTTGTGTTGGTGGGGTGGGATTCTTGGGCTGTGTTTGAGCAAAATCTACCGAAGGGAAGCTCTTATTTGCGGTGATTCTCGCGGATTCGTAGTTCTTGTGCAGAAAAGGCATGATCGGACGGGGCAAGAAGAAACAGGTGATGGCAAATGCATGTGTGTCATGCCGGTCGAATTGATGGCAACCCACTTTACCTTTCATAATCTTGCCGCCTGGTCTCCCCCCGACTCCTAATGTCCGACGTCCAGTGGCCTCCGTCTATTGATCTTTCCCGTGATTATGGACCGCTTCTTTTGGGCCCGACCTACCCCGGACTTGGCTATTCATAGAGATTTCTGTGTCTGTAATTTATTGGCGGGGGATGATCTTGGGTTTGTAGAAGGGTAGATGTGGGTTTATTTTTGTTTTGTTCTCTCACCAGCACAGGGAGCACTGATGGGGCGGTCACATGAGATTGATGGCGGCGCGACTCGGAGGCGAGTTTTTGTCCGCTCTGAAGCTGGTTGGCGGGCACAAGTGATGTGATTGCGCTTTCCTTCGTACCGGCATGACGTTCCCTTTCGCCCTCAATCCGTACATTCTCGTTATGGTGGTGATTGCTCGCTCTAATGGCTCAGACCGGTCATCATACGCAACGCGAATGCAAAGACGGTTCGCGGAAGAACCTAGCTGAGCTGAATAAAGCGTTTCGGTGGTTCTCTTTCTTACATCGCGCTTCATCTTCCCCATATACCCCCACCTTTTTCAAATGACTCACCTTCATGTTCATGAACCTCTCATGATCCCCGGCATTGAATCTACCTCTGCATTTTTCCCGCTTTACTTTTGACAACTTCTTAATTGGACCCTCAACGTACTTTACGACTTCACCACTTTTCCTTCTCCCTCATTCCACCTATTACCCAACCCAAACCACGATCTGTGTTCCTTCTCCCTCATTCCCCCTCTTCCCCAACCCAAAACACGATTGTTTTCATTCAACAAACGGTCTTTATTTTTTGTTGTGCGGTTCTTCCTTCGCGGTCGTTGAATTCTCTTTTGTTTTGCATATTCAAGACCTTTGTTTCTCCCTTCGCCATAGCTTATAGTACAGTACATACCTGCATCATTCAGTTCCTAGTCCCATCACTCTTGGAATTCTCATGCTGCGTGAATCTTCCACTACTAATATCATGTACTATGGTAAGTTCATTGGGCTAGGGACTCGGGTGGATACAACAGCCTGTGGAGGCACCTGTTCAACTACTCAAGAAATCAACATTCCTCGAGGGTTTCTCTGCCTCCAGGAACGGGAACGTTTGGCATCGAGGGACGGAGCGCCCAACTGGTGCTAGCTTGGTCCCGAGCATATTGAAATTTCTTATTGTCTTCACGGCGTCCTACTCATTCCATAAAGAGACTACTTAGTCTACGGTACATGTATATAAGCGCAGCCACTCGATAGCGGCTCGACAGTGAGATAATACTATCGTACTTGTATCCCCCAACTCTGGGGCGCCAAAAAAGCCTTCTCTGCCTCTTACTTCCAGGGTTTCCACCTTTTCCCCATCGTGTCTACTCTGTGGATGTTCGCATATGGTTCTTTAGCCTGGGGGCGCAACTGCGCCCGCACTGATTTTTGAAGGCAGGAGCGAAATCCTCCCTTCAAGGTACAGGTGCGGCAGTCTGAATACGTTGGGTGCCATGATAGGCTAAAAGTTTGCGGACCGTATTGATTCATTTCCAAAACCAACCTTGAAATGCAGAAGAGAGACTGAGCTCGCAGTTTAAGCTTTACGTATATACGGTACAGTTGGCAGCCCCAGGAGGGATCGAATTCCACCCTGTCCCAGGATGCGTTACCGCTCCCTGTTCAGCAGCGCATTGGCAGATTCCAGTCTATGGGGATAATGCCATTTATCGGCAGAGACCTACCACCTCCTAGTCGAGCACCCACCTCGAAAGGAGGTGAAAAACGGACGGCAGACAAAGAAGAAATGCAAAACGCAGTCATACTGTATACAGAAGTAAGCATGTAAGTGTCCGGCAACCCAAGATGACAGTTGCTGAAGAACTATGTAAGCGTAGGCATGATCATCATGTTGGCAATCATAGGAGGCTAAGAAGTAAGAAAGATGAGCAAGGGTGCCGAGCTAACGGAAATTGCTGGCACCCAGTACCCAGCCGAGCAGCAGGCCGAGGTGTCGCCCTCTCGCTTCTTTAGCCGCAACCACAACTAACAACCAGCCCGCCCAGCCACCCGATTCCCAGCCACTTGCATTTTTTGTCCCACCCCCCCGCCTTTAGTGCACTCGTTTCACTCTAGCCGACCGATCAGTGTAACATATCATGATGCACGCCCCATAAGTTAGCTAACCATCCAATAAATGCCTATCTATGCCCTACCCATCAGGAAACTTGATTCAAATCCACACTGAGTCTCGCCCACCCAGCGACTCCTCACTTCCTGGTCCAGTAATTGTTAACAGGATTGGCAATTAAATAAGTTTGATAATTAAAAATTAAAACTGGATGGCTGATGCCTTCCGCCGTGGTGCTACGACCAACACATGGCTTTCGCGTTTCTTCTCTATGGGCGGAAATCTCCAGAAAGGTATACAGTCCCACATGCTGGCCTCAAGTTCTCCTGGCACCTCTGCCAAAGACTTGCGATTTCTTGCGCAACGCTTTAAGCTTTAAATGCCTGCTCCTGTGCGTCCGCCGAAGGGAACCACTTTCACCACTGACTAGTGATATAGCCTGTCAATGCCAACTCGGCTGCTCGACCTGACCCCTTGGCCAGTTCCTCAAGCAGGGACTCCGGGACGACAGATGGCAGCTATCATACCGCGCTCTCCCTGTTTCCTTGTTGTGGAACCCCAACTTCTGCCCAGGGCAGTAATCAGAATCTACTGGAAAGAGAAATAGAAATCATCGTGTGAGTATCTAAGTCATTCCAATTGGAGCCAGTATAAATCATAGGGGGGAAACTCTTGCGTCCAGCGTCATGGGACCTACTGGTGCCGGAAAGAGTACAGTAAGCTCGCTACGAGGTTCTCCTGGCCAAGTCGGCTTCTCATCATTAAGCCAGTTTATCGGAGCGGCGACTGGCGTAGACATCAAAGTCGGCCACGGATTGGTTTCTTGTACCCAAGCATTACAGGCCGTTCGATGTCGGGATCCAGTGCGAGGGCGCGACTTGCTTTTCGTGGACACTCCTGGTTTCGATGACACTTACAGGAGCGACGTAGAGATCCTAGAAGAGATAGCACTGGGGCTAAAAGAAGCGTTCGGATAGTTTCTTCCTTCTGTTGTACGTATGCTCACAGAACGAAAATCACAGGTATAAAGGTGGCTTTAAGCTGTCTGGGATCTTGTATCTCCACCGAATCACGGACAGCCGCATGACAAATTCGCTCACGCGGAACCTGAACATGTTCGACAAGCTCTGCGGCAGGGATGCTTTACCTAACGTCATCTTCGTGACAACGCAGTGGGACCAACTCAAGCAGGACGACGAGACGGGTATCACGAACGAGAGGGACCTCCGCGACAAATATTGGAGGTCGTTCCTCCATAAGGGTTCGCAGATGCTGCGATTCGAAAACACATTCTCTTCTGCGTGGAGCATTGTCGGCGCTCTGCCCTCGAATCCTAAGCCTCTGAAGATTCAGGAAGAGATGGTCGACCAAAAGAAACCCTTATCTGAAACTTCAGCAGGCCTATCCTTGTTCTCCCGACTTCGCCGTGCCGCCCGACATGTTAAAAGGTTAATTAGACGTCTGGACCATCTCATCAGGGGGACTCGAACAGGTACTCCAAACCACGACAACCCCGAAAATAATAATCGTGAGCAGGAGCTGGCGGCGGCGAGAGCGAGGGCAGTTGCTAGCTTAGAGGAGATTGAGTGTCAGAGTGCTCGCCTTTCGCGGTGTACGTCGAAGCTAAGCTCCAGCCGTTCCACGAACCTCCTTAACAATTAGTTGAGTCATTGAGGAGCCAGTAATTGGTATGTCATTTCATTCTCTGCTCTTCTCCGGTTGTCCACATAACTTTTCACAGATCTTCGGTGAAGGTCAACTTGTATTTCTACCGCCTTGCGATACAGCATTCTCTTGAATTTTCCTACTCATCTACGCACATGACGCATTGAACTCCCCACGGATGCTGCATATCTACTGCTTTACCCGCTTGCATATTTCTCCCCGATCTACCTAGTACATGGATAAGGCACTTGATACAGCACGAGAATCAACATGTATTATCATTCAACATAAGATTAACTATTCGTGTATGTTTGCAAAGGTTAGACTGCCTCGAGAGTCCTGAGAGATCAAGTCATTTCCAACTCCGACAATCCTGAATTCAAAATTGTCGCACTGATCTGTGTCACAAAATCCGCCCCAGCTCAAGCCCTCTGAATCATCGCCGCCCTACTCTTACTTTCTGAGGACTAACTGCTGAAAGGGACCGCCATTTTGGACCATTCCTTCGATATTGGGGCATTGGACGCCATTATTGCCTTTCTGTTTCGGTCTGCGTTCCAATTCCTATTCGGCCTCCCCGCGATGTCTGCCTCACGTGTTGGGATTCTTGTTATCATTCACAAACGCAACCAGATACTTGTGTTGAACTAAGCCTTGACTCAATTCAGTATTCAATCCCTGACCCCTTTTCACGTCTCACCTGGCCTTGTTACTTCCCCTTCCCCTTTCATTCGACATCTGGCACCTTCGGAACCAACCAACCATTACGATCATCCGATGAATCTACGTGAGGATCGAGTGTTCGAACATGACTATCATTCCACAACATGTTGAACGAATCCCTGAGCGCGGATCTCCGGAAGTGAGTCTGATAATGTACAAAACGGTTTCACTAGACGTGTATACAGCGATGACATCGGTCGTACGATTTGGAAGCCTTCAGCTTGGCCCTTCATCGAATGCCAAAAGAAATAGTAGCTGCTACTTAGTATGTGGCGCGATGAACTAGGTCTATACAACCACGCTTTAGCCACACTCCAAGCTTTGAGATGCTGGTTCCAAGTAACATTCGAGACGCACGTTCTTCTTATCTTAAGAATTGGATACCACTACGCGGTGACTCAAGGCAACAGGAACTCCGCAACAACTATTGGAAGTTGTTCTTTCAGGGGGGATCGCAGATGCTACGATTCGAAAACGCAAAATCTTCTGCATGGAACATCATCATTGCTCTGCCCAGTACTCAGAAACCGCTCAAAATCCAACGAGACCTGGTTGACGAACAGAAACTGCTGTCCGAGACGTCGGCCGGCGGACCTTTGTTCTCCCGGTTTAGTCGCCTCTCCGAGAATAGACAATACGAGCGGAGGCTGAGGGCAGGCATAGCGAGAGGTCTCGGCTGTTCGGTCGCAGTTGGATCTGAACCAGACTCGCTCTTCTCATTGAGACCCTGATGGTCAAGGCAATAGCGGTGGATTCGTTCTTTCCCTGCTCTTCCCCAGCTGTCCTCAATTTCCCCTAGGGCTGCACGTTGGATAGCTTGCCTCTACCTTCTCCTCTCCGATTCTCCTCTTTTCGGAGACGTAAACCTGTATTTGTACAGCCTTGTGACCTCGAGTTACGGTATTCTCTTGACCACTACTTACTACGTCCGTATTCCTTCATATATCTCTGTCCGGTGGTGCACCGCTTTGAGGTTCAGTGAATCTACTATTTACTTCCATGTATAGCTCTTTCTATCTTGCAGACAATACATTCCATAAGGCCAAGTGTGTATGGGCGTCAACATACACATGGTGTTACAATGGTCAGGAGATACACAGGTAGGTAGGTACACAAGCTCAGATAAACAAAAACATACATCGAGGGTATAACAGGGTGAAAATCCAGCCATCGAGGTAAACAAAAATACATACGGGAAGAAAACATTAGTTCAATCGTAAGGTCACTTCCGACTCCCCGATCCCAAATTCAAATTTGCCGCACTCCGGCTGGCATCAGAGTTCCTCCTTCCAAGCCCCAAACCAAGCCCACCAAATCGTCCACCATCCTGCACTTGCCGCAGGTGCGGCTGCTGATACCCCTTTTCCATCTCCTTCTCCCTCTCCCTATACTGTCCAAATCGTCTACCCGGCTCATCAGCAACACCCTTCCCTCCCAAAATCCCCGCGCCCAACTGCCTCACACCTGGAGTTGGGGAAGCCGGGTTATTTGTAACAGAAGCAGAGACGACAGAGGTTGTTGAACTGTTCGAATTATTCACATGTCGTTTTGACGAGTCGAGGGAGAACGGGAGCGCATTTCCAACCGGCATACTAAGTCTACGCATCCATCCTCCTTTCTTTTCTTGCTGTTGCTGTTGAGGAGGGTTATCATGCGATGTGGTGGATGAACCTGTGGACTGAGATAGTTTTACAGCAGCCGGTGTCGACGAGGTCGAAAGATCCTCGTCCCGATTGTTCGAGGAAGACGATGGTGCTGGCGAACTGTATGAATGGTGGGATTGATGTCGTTCACGCAAGTTTGGGCTCGAAGAGGAAGGGATCAGGTGTGCTTGTAATGGAGTAGGTTTAGGAGGTGACAACTGCTCCTGCCTCATTTGTGGTGTTTGTGGTTGCGAATCTTGTCTAGATCTGCGGAAAGAAATCCGACGTTCTCTCGGACGCGGCTGCAGCTGACTTGCTTGAGAATTTCCGAGGTCATGCCCACCTTGCTCGGAACTATTAGCACTGGGCGAGGACGACGCGAATCCATCACGGAGAGCCAATAACCTCGCGCGATCACGTTCCAACTCGCGTTCACGCATAGCAATCTCCTGTTCTCTTTCCCTCAATTCTCTCTCCTTCACCCTAAACCCCACCTGAGCAAGTTCTTCGATGCGCCGCCACTGCATTCTATCCTCTGTTCCTTCCAAAGAATCTCTTGTACCGGTCATTCCTGAAGATGAAAGTGGTCGAGGCGAAGGCGTTGGCGTCAACGACGATGAAGATACGGATACACCACCATGCTGTCTCGACTCGATCTTTTCCGGCGTAGACGGGAGTGAGATATGTCGACTCATAGCAGGCGGAGGGGATTTCGACATAGGTCTCAAAAGTGATTGTTTGACCCGCGGGGACTGTAGATCTCTCGACGGCTCCCCACCGTCATGTGTTGCGGGGAGTGGTACGGTGGCGGGGAGTTGGGGTGATTGATATCGGTTTGCCAAGTCGCTGACGCTCATGTGGAGACGAGGGAGATCAGTGCGTGGAGGTGGGGAACGAGAGCCGGGCTGTGAAAATGCCAACGTTGAAGTGAGCAACCGCGGAGAAGTAAAAGAGAAGAATTAGGCATACAGCGTTCGAATACCGGTTCTTCATAGCCGCTACGATACTCCCGGTTGCACTACCTCCTGTGTCCGTTCTATCCATCAACCCCCCACCTCCTTGTCTCGTGGCAGGAGCAGAGCCAGATGGGAATTCAACGGCGCTTTCCCCGGACCCGCCTCCATCGTGACTGATAGTCCTAGCTTTCCCAGCAACACCACCACTTGGACCGCTTCCCTCACGGAATACGCCAAACTCTCGCAATTGTAATTCTTCCTGTTTCGTACTCTGTGTCCCGTTTCTGCCAGCATATTCATCTGCGATAACAGGAAGCATTGGCGGGGTCTTCGGAATAGGAGCAGAAATCATGTTCAGGTTTGGTGAGCTTGTAGCCTGATTAGGAGAATCATAGTATTGGTGTTGAGGACTTTCGAGGGCTGGGTTTGATTGCCGACGTTCGGGACGGGGGTCACCGACACCCCTAGCAGCTCGCGACGATGACGACGCATCATGGGAAGGGGGAACTAAACCTCCACTAGTATCATTCCTCACGCGAAGTCCGTCGTCGGCCGCCATAGGCAATGGACTCTCACTCAATCGCTCCCTTGCTGCATACGTCTGTTCATCCCTGTTCGCCCTCTCCCTATTAATAGGCTTCATGTAGTTCTGACTCCGATTTTGGCTCTGGTCCTGGGTTGGAAGATCCCTCGTTCTCGGAGGCGGCAACGGAAAATGCGTCGGAGGTGCAGGGAATGCCGAAAGTGAACGCACGGACCCTGTAACAGGGTCAGAGAATAAACGTCCACGATCATGATCACTTGTAGGACTTCCATCACGAGATCGAGGATTTGAACGCTGTGGAGGGGGAGAAGGGGCGCGGAGGTGAGTGTTTGAGTCATCTCTGTCAGGTGTGGGGGGAGTCATTGGCGTGGATGTAGTGGGCGTTGGCATTGGCGTTGCAGTTGCCGAAACTTGGGTTGAAGTTGATGCTGCTGCTGCAGGAGGAGTAAGGTTTGTGGATGGCGAGTTTGGTGGATGGCGTTGGAGGGTTGGTGAATCTCGTGAAGAGGACGCTGCTTGGGAAGAGTATGACGTAGATGTAGATGTCGTGGGTTCCCTGTCATTTCGCGGCGTGTCGTTAAATTGGTGTTGATATCGGTATTCCGGTGTGGTTGGTTCACCGTCATCACGTCGGTACCTCGGAGGCGGTGGGGTGCGTTCATAAGCTTGTTGTTGCTGGCCCTGCTGTTGTTGGGCTTGATGGTTTCGGTGTTGTCTCGGGTCGCCTCTATCTTCTTCCTCTTCTAGCTCCACTCGTTCTTGGATCGTGTTGAGTATAAGTTTATCTTCAACTTTTTCGTCCAGGTTGACTAAGTCACCAGGGATATCCTTGACCCATCCGCCTTCGCATAGGGTCCTCCACTCTGCCAATGGCCCGATCGTCGGTGCAAATCTTCGTACGCTCTCGCATGTGCGGACCCATTCTGTATCTGCAATGCGAGAGAGACAGGCTGCAACGCTGTATATGGTGGTTGTATGTCGTTGCGTAGTTTGGAGGGAGTGGTTGCTAGCAAAAGTCGCATCAGTTCTCGTGGATAAAGAAAACTGCTAAAAGAAGAGCGTACTATTTCTCCTGGGTTATCTCTGGTCCTAGCATACTAATTAGTTGAATATATCGCGAATGCTCTTCTTGGGCATCCATGGCCTTTTTCTTGGACTTTTTCTCGTAGTTCAGGCCTATGGACAACGGAGTAGTAATATTATGGCGGAAAGAATGTAGGTAGTGACAGAACCAACCTGCTTGCTTGATTTTGGCGTTCGCATTGGCTATACGCTCATCGTGCGCTTTCTCCTCTTTCTGTGACGCGTGCAAGGCCAAGAGTTGGGTAGTCAGTGGATAGTTCCTAGCCGAAGGAAGGAATCCACCGAAAGAGAGGGAGACGCACAGCGAGTCTCTTGAACCACTTCTTCACCTCTGTGCTAATCGCATCGTACTCCTTGTCAGCGATCTTAACGAACTTGGCGTCGACTTCTGCGAGAGCCTCGAATATGTTGGCGCTTGCATTGAGCGCGTTGCCTAAGGAAAACCACGACACGAGATAAGGTTAGAGATCACAAACTGTAATCTGTGATGGACGCGACATACCTGCAATTTCATTTGTAGTTTTTAAGCCAGCAGTGTCACGCAAGGCTTTGGCGAGCTTTTTCTGTAGCGCAACTATAGCGGTTGCAGCTTCGCAGTAGTCGTTGAGGATGTTGAGGAGGGTTTCGAGGGACTTGCATGACTTGTGTATATCTGCGCGTTCCGCCAGAGCGACGGACTGCTGGTGTTGTATGTTGTTATTGACATTGGTGACGGAAGAGAGGATATTGTTCATGAGAGCGGAAGGAGAGGCCGACAGGACATTGATAGTTGGCTTGTTGTCTGTTGTCCGAGAAGCAGCGGTTGATCAGAGCCAAGTCGTTTAGGCATCTAGTTCCCACGACATCCAAAGAGCCAATCTCACGACGTTTAAAAAGCCAATCTCCCGCCTTTGAAGGTCCCTCTTGCCGCAGCTGATGGGAGACAAGAAGAGCGAGCATGCATATAGACACCTCCGAAGTCTCTCGTCTGCCGTAATGCACGCTGCTAAGAGAGTCGAGGCCACCATTGCCAGCACATCTGGAGCATGCACTGAAAATTGGCACGGGAAATTAGGCTCCAAGGCCATCATAGCGTGGCATGGTCTCACAAGCAGTGCAGCCAGAAAGGAGTTGGCAAAAGGGAAGAGATCCGAGTGGACCAAATTATCTGATAGAACCCGTGAGAACCACTCTCACTTATCAGATAAGCACCATATAAGCCTCCCATACCCTGCCTGCCGCGCCAATGCATCACACCACCCTCATCCATGACGACGAGGGGGACTCCCTCCTCCCTGAAAACAACCTCCAGCATCGTCCACAACGTCCTCCTCACGCCTGTTCCCGATGGACGGCCCATCCCTTCTGGTACGCAGCCTCCTCACCCCCCGCCACTTCGTCTCACTCCCGTCCGCCACCAGGCTACTCCCTGTAGTCCTCATTTTCTCCATGTCGGCAAGTCTCATTCGTACCACCTCGATATGAAACACGCTCATCTTCTCGTATGCAGCGTGGTATAACTATGTCGCCTAGGATCCAGGTCTACAAGGCCATCGCGTGTCGAGCACTCAGCAGCAACCCGACCGGCATAGTAGATTTGGCTGACTCAATAGACTGTGGGGGTTCGGATGTGCAAGCACGGGCAGCAAAAATACAGGCAGGTCAGTGCCTCGTGTCTCACCATGAATACGTCAGCTCATCAACCCTGTCCCCCTTCAGCTGTCGTAACTCTTATGAGTGTCCTTAGCGCCGTCTCGACCGGCTTCTGGAGTCGCCTCGGCGATGCCCACGGACGCAAACCCATCCTGCTTATCTTCATCTCGGGGGCCCTCGCCATGTCCGTCTATCATATTCTGTAACCCTCGGTCCAGCTCATACTTATTGACAGGGAGGCTGTATTTGTCCTTGTCATGCGCCCGCATTCATTCTTCGGCCGCCATGCTGAGCGGCTGATTCTCACTGGTCCAATCTTAGAGGGTTTTGTTGGTGGCATCTCAACCTTCAATGGCGTTGTTCACGCGTATGTGCTTCGTGCTTTCCCCGGATAACCCTTCACTAATGATCCCCTTTTAGTTACGTTTCGGATTGCACCAGACATGGATCAAGGTCTGTGCCAAGTCTTTCACTCTTCTGCTATATTCACGTCGACTAGGTCAAAAATCTTTTCTACTATTCAAGGCATTGTTTTCGTCGGTCTCTCCCTTGGCCCTTGGGTACGTCGCCCCAGTCTCCCACCCGATGCCTCCACTCAATCGCTTTAGTTTGGTGGCCTTTTCTTGCCCAAGACTGGCTACAGCGATTCCTTCTTCTTTTGCAGCATCGCCCTCCTTATCTGCACAATACTCTATTTGCTGTTCATTTGCCCCGAGTCGCGGTTCCCCTCCAATCATGCGGGTGATTTTTATGTTGGAGATTTTGTGGAACTCAAAACCTCGCCGATTCAGGCCGCGCGTCGCTTATTGAGCAAATTCATTTCTGCCTTGTTATCTCCAATGACCATTTTCGTGCCCAAGCGGGTACGAGGAACAAGTAGGAGGAGTTGGAATATGACCTTAGTGGGGTTGAGCTTCTTCATTTATTGCGTTTCAATTGTGAGTACACCTTCATGCAGAATACCACAACAATACCTTCCCCGTGATTCGTGACCCTATTCAACAATGATCAGGGAATCTACTCTGCCAAGTACCTTTATGCACAACACGTCTACTCGTGGACCACAGCTCAGGTGAATTCTCAAAAGCTAAATTGGCGACTTGGCGCTGATATATATTCGGCTAGCTTGGATACTACATGTCAACCTTATGGATCTCCAGAGCACTAAACTTATTAATTGTCTTACCGAGCAAGTTCACCCCCATCCCCGTGCTCCTGGTTCACGAAACTGACATTACCCGAACAGTCATAATATCCTACCTCAAACCTAAACCCACCTCCCCTCCGGGAACGCAACCTTCACCGTCAGACGTTGCCGCTGAACTCATATTCGACAAGTACCTCGCACAAGCATCCCTATTTGTCGATGGGCTAGCCGATGCTCTCGTCGCTGCCATCTCCAACAAATCCCAACCCATGTTTGTTGTTCTCTCATGCCTATCGTCGTTTACGAGCGGAGGCAATCCAGCATTGCACTCCCTTGGGGCAATATGTTTACATGCGCTCGGTTACTCGGACGAAGTTGGAGCGTTGTTCGGCGCCATGGGTGTGTTAAACTCCATCGCTCATATCATCTCTGTCAGTTCTCCGTCTTCCTTTTCATCACCATCACTTATCATGCTGACGTCTCGCTCCTGCCCACGCACAGCCAACGATCTACGCGACAACCTATGGTGCGACAGTCGCATCATTCCCACAAGCTATTTTCGTCTTAGCAGCGTGTTTCCTGTTCACAATCGTGGCACTCTTGGTCGGAGTATGGCCTTCAGCAATCACGCCTTATTCCGCCACCAGCCCCGTCACTGCCGATCGTGACTCTGCTGACATGGAGGCCGTTGCTGATTCAAATTACTCCGATCTTGACGTTGTTGTTGATGTTGATAGCACTCAGTCCGGATTCCCTAAGCGTTCAACGGCAACAGAAGCAGGGCCGGGCAGAGGAACCGCGAGCGGGAGTGGGTACAAGTATGACGGTGTCGGCGAATCTCCACCACGGACAGCGACGGGTGGTTCACAGTGATGTGCCTGTAGCATGTGCCAAAGCCATTCATATACCCTTCTTCCATCTGCCATGAAGTGCCTGCGTTAACTGTGACCTTGTGATTAGTTCTCTACTCCGTCGCTTGTTCTCCTCTCGCTCTATATGTTTCAATCCCGTCCTCTTCATATGCTCTGGTAGATTGTGACTTTACGATTTGTGTGTTACGATATTTTATGTTAGCATGTCCCTTTTGCTGTAATTTTTTTTTTACTAGGAACGGAATATCTATTCCTTCGAAGGTTCTTGTTAGGAGTGATGAAGAGGTTGCCTGAGGAAGACGAATATGACATGACCAGTTGTATATTGTTACATATAGTTCACTATTCAGTACTCAACAGTCGTTGTATATATAGTATCTCTCACAAAGTTTATACCTAATGTTACAGCTTTGGGGATCCACGACAGAAGCCTCCTATTAAATACATGCCGGATTCATAAAGCTTTCAAGTCCTGTGCATGGGCCTAGTCCAAAAGATGCCAAAGTCCAATCAAACGTCCTCAACTTGGTCGCTTGAGTTTTTCATCTCGACAATGGAGTGCTGCTCGACTGTTGTTTCACGTTTACTTTTCTCCTGCTGTTGATGCCGATGAGTTTCGGTGACCCCAGAGGGAAATGTGCTGGTAACACCGATGGAGGTCTGAATATGGCTGGTAAATACAACGCCTGTGCCTCTACCCGTTCCGTTGTTGAATATGAGTGAGCCATATGGTTTTGGTGCACGCCAGAACAACCAAGCCCTGAGAAGATCCTAACAAAGAGAGTGTGTTAACCGTTTCCCATCCAATGGGGTTTGTCACCTTGCTCACCTTTTGGGTTCCAAATGCGAACGCGATAAAAATAGGCACTGTCAAGACGCCGGAAAGAAAATCAGTTTTCGGTAACATAGATATGTACATCATATGTCAAAGTTAATACTGACGGGTTGGGTAGACAAGTGTTGGAGCATCAGGGGATCCTGGTGCAAGTGCCAACATGGAGAGTCTATTAGGAATTTAGCTCTACTCCAGGGTTTAAACAGGCTTGGGGGACGTACGTGAATGCGAGGATAGCTGCCAATGTGCATAATATGAGGCGCAGATACACCGTCACGAAAATCTGACGATCGGTTTTGCTTAGGGTTTTGAACACGTCCCAATTTTTGAACATCAAAAACCCAGTATAACCTGGAATTTTGACGCGATCCGACAGGCGTGAGTACCACAAAATGTCAGCTGACGTGCTCAGGCTTCCTGCTTGTTCATCACGTACCCTCTAAAGGAAGGAGAATGGCCATGCAAAGACACACAATCGAGGCACTAACTTGGTTCCTAAAACACATCAGTGTCATTTAGGGGGGAGGTGTGATGGAGAATTACTGACGGTAGACCGTCACCAAGGTGACAATAAAACCCCGTCACGGCGCGCTCTACGAGTGGAAGACGACCACCGGGGTAAACGAGCTATGCAATCATTAGATCAGAAGTCAATTTGTCGCCACATAGGGGTCGAGAACGCACTAATATAACTTCGACGATCACTGCCAAGAAAACAAGCCATGGAGTTACGACGAGCTGCATTGGGTGGGTAATAAGTGGATCGGAGAAAAGTCTCTGCTTGGATCATACCCAGAACACACGGGCAGAACTCGGCTGCGCCAGTTTTCCAGATCTAAAACTGAAGATTACGAGGAAGAACTGTTCATGAACGTCTAGCGCGTTCAAAGGTTGCCCCTCATAAGACAACTCACCTCGATATAGTAGCATAACATCCCTGTTGCAGCTCTTTTTTAAAGGTTTTTTTGCGCGTGGGTGACATTGCTTGTATAGCCAGTAAAATGTAAGACTTACAGTGCAGGAACAGCATATATCAACAAAGCCTGCGTCAAACACAGGCCAAGTGGTGGCTCTGGACCCTCCTGCCGCCCAATCAAAAGTCCATAACTAACAGAATAAACCACCCAGGCAGTCATAAGGCTATACCAAGCCACGCTTCGTTGAACCGCTCTGGAGAATATCGCCGGAAGTAAAGTGCATAGAAATAAAATTAAGCCCAAAAAAACGAAAACATCGAAGATGACAATGAGCTTGTGGCCACGGGGTGATACGGCACTGGATGACATTGTGTAGTATGAAAAAGGGGCAGTTGGCCTAGTAGAGAGAAAGTGAATAATGGAGGAAGATTAAGAATTGGGAGCCAGCCTGAGGCCCTCAGGAAGTGGTGGGGAGCTGGAAAATCAGACTTAGACCGGCTTTAAAGCCGACCTAACTTTGTCCAGGATTTCAGTTTTGAGAGATGGGTTCACGCAAAGATGCCTTATCACTGGTTATCATGACAGAGACTGGGAAAGAAACGTATTTTCGTACAATGCTCATGAGATATGCACTTCTTTTAGTGATGAGTCAAAGAACTATATTCGCTGGTGATGGTCACCACCTCGCGTGAAATGCCACAGGCGTATGTGGTTTGGTGTAGAAGCAAACAATGCTGCCAAGGTTTGATATTCCTGAGGATTGGGGTGAAAGATATTTAGTGACAAAAATACACGCCGACGATTGGATCATCAATACATTGCCTATAGGAAGGTTGGAGGGGTGGTAAACAACAGCCAAGCCTTAGACCGGCATTAGCTACCTATATAGGTGGCGCGTTCGAGAGCCAAGAAGGGTGGCTGAAAGCTGAAGAAAGTCCGTGTGCTAACAATAGTACTACTAGTTTTAAACCTACAACAATGGACATTGAATGAGGCAGTTGTTCTAGCTAGGTGAGATATATGAAAGGTTCTGTTTCGCATTAGCACAAGGAATAGTTCATCGGAGAAGTCTGAACAGGGCAGAGGATCTGGGTTGAACCAGGTAAGTCACTGTGGTGCTTGCGAGCGATCACGTCGTCGAGAGTGATGATCTTCATCTGTCACCCGGCTTGATCCATCCCTACTATGCGTCTAGATGCAAGTTTCCGTCCTTTGGGAATGCCTGAAGTGGACTATATTGGGAGATAACAGATTGGAATATGGGCCTAAGTTTGGCTTCACGGTCGTCGAGGTCAACTAGGTGGAAGCTGGTGTCTCTGGAACTAACGACCCATCGCCGGGCAAGCCTGCAATGGAACTGGGTTTAAGCTGATGTGGCTGTGTTTCCGTTGACACAACTGCACCACATGATGTGTGGACGTTAGTCGTCAGGGTCGTGCCGTTGTTGAACACCATTGAACAATATGGTTGAGGGGCCCGCCAAAATAGCCATACTCGAAGAAGATCCTGATGATAGAGTTCCGTCAAGGACCCCCTCAAAGTAGACGTGGTTGGAGTATTACACACCTTTTGTGTGCCGAAGGCAAATGCTATGAAGATGGGTACTGACGGTGATATATCAGCATTCCTTCACGAGTGCCCAAGCGTGGGGAGCGTACAGGTGGGGTAAACGAGGCTTGTTGCGTCGGGAGCAGGGAATACAAATGCCAACATAGAGAACCTGAAGCGATTTCAGTTGCACGGCCAACATACTAACGTCGCCGAGGATATCCATCACGTACGTGAAAGCTATCACAGCAGACAGGGTGCAGAGTATTAACCGGAGATATACTGTAAGGTAAATTCGACGATCTGCTCGTCTGAGACGTTTGAAAACGTCCCAGTTTCGATACATCACAGAACCAGTCCGGACTGGACGGGGGGAGATGTCAATACAAGAATTTAGCTTTGAACAAGGCTCCTAGATACCTTCCAAAGGAATCAAAACGACCATGCTACAAATAACTACCGCGGCGCTAGCATGACTCCTGAAGATGCCATGTAGCCATGAGATATCTTCAAATGGTCTAGACACTCACGGGGTGTTAATTCCAAGGTGACAGTAGAAGTTATTTTCGGCCCGCTCCACGAGATGGAAGCGTTTTCCAGGAAGAACAAGCTAACCTGATGAGAGTAAACCTTTAGGGGTCATAGATGATCGGGCGTACCATAAGGACCTCTAAAATAATCATAAAAAATATCAACCATGGGGTGATAACCAGCTAAAGAAAACCAAAGAATCAATTAATGGCACGACAAACCAATTGTTCTCAATTTACCCAAAATGTCCTTAGAAAGCTGGGTTGCCTTGGATTGCCAGACTTCAGGCCGGATATTATAAGGTAGAACTTGTGAGGGGACAGCTCAGTAAGTGTGTCCCCCGGGGGCCGTGAGGTGAAGCAGCCTACTTCGATATAATAACAAACCATGCTAGTAGCAACTCTTGAAACACATGTACGTGAGCACCAGATAATGAGAGTGCAATGATAGTCTCACAGTGGGGGGACGGCGTACACTAACAAAGTCTGGAATAGACACAAGCTAAACGGTGGTTCGTCGGATCCTTCCTGTCGCCCAACCAATAGTCCATAGCTCAAGGAGTAGACTAGCCATGCTGTCATTAGGCTGTACCATCCAATGCTCCTTTGAACGTTTTTGGACAATATCGCTGGAAGTAGTGTGCAGAGAAACAGGATCACGGCCACTAACACAGTCACATCAAAAAGGACGACGAGGGCATGACGAGACGGCATGGTAGAGGTAGGTTGGAGGAGTAGAGTCAGGGTCTGCTAGACGGTGAAGGGAAGGAGGGGAGAGGTTAGTGAACCTCGGAAAAGACAAGCTTCAAAGGCGGTCTAGCCTCTAAGCCGTGGAGAGTATCAGCGACAAGAGCTTACAAGCCTAAAAGGGAGCCAAGCGCACATCAAGATATACCCTACTAAGGCATTTAGCTTCCCATTCTGTACACGGACTTACACGATCGATTATTAATCCGGATCCAATACGGATCACCAGGTTCCAAGTGTATGGCGTCTATCCCAGGTCGCCTGAATCACACAAGGTGTCGTGTCAGCCAACAAGTACCGCGACAGTTGATGACGATTATGTCCCTGATCAATGTTAGTGATCATAGCCGTCGCCTGGAGGCTGAGTACTGAGTACTGAGCCGAAATGCTCCAGTACTCAAGCATGAAATTGCTCTCAGAAAGGAATCGTGCGATAAGCAGTACTCCAGCTTATCACGCGGGTACTTTCCTTCATGAAGTGAAAGCTAGTCTATTCCCTCCTGCCTAACTGCGGTGATTGCTTGCTTCGGAGACAAGTGCGGTTTTGACGGCCAATCCCACCCCCGCATGAGGCAATTTGACAAAGGCGATCAGGTCGTGGGACATCGGAGGAAGAATAGAAGTTGCCAAAACTGCCGCTGCAATACTCGCTATAATCGTCCAGGGGGAGGCGAAGGACGCGATATCTCTCGTTTCTACAGCGAACGCTATTTAGATCGTATACATATACGTCGAAAGTGCCCCTTTAACTGTTCCTGCTTGCTTTGTCGCATCGGTCGGTAGTCCTCGTAATAGTACTAATACATTGTCCTACGCCCGTAGCAATCTAGGAATAGCAACATACCAGCACGGGAATTGCTCGCAACATGTCCCTATTGTTCTCCGAAATCATGAAGGATGGAATGACTGGTGGCTAAACCCGGAGGACTCCGAGTTGAAGGTCGACTTGCATCGAAGTGTTTTTGGTTCTTCCGGTGATACGTGGTCGACGGAGCGTGCAAAATCGGAGCTTGAACTTAATGATCTAGTTCTTCGACAAAACCAGACGTTCAATAAATCCTGGAGAAACGCATAAGCCGGATGTTTGTGGTAATACGGAGCGTGGATGATCATACCTGCTGTGACGCGAAAATGAGGGAAACTGCCATGGACACTGCAAAAGAGGGTCAGGCTTCTCCAAGTCCGTTGCCTGACTGAGCTAGACTCACAACATGGGAAACTGAGGTCTTGTGCTAAGCTGTCCGACTTTGCATCCGCCAGCGTGATTGCACTGAGTCTACATTCATTGGTGAGCCCAGTCATAAAGGTTCACGAAAATTACGGACCCAAATGCGGCAGACGCGACAGCAGTGCACGCCGCAATCCGTAAATAGACTGCTAAATAGTGTCGGAAGTCGTCTCCCGCACGTATACTTCTGCTTCGATATAACTGAACGCCAGTCCAAACTGAGGTAGACTTGATCAGTGAAGAAAACAGAAGAGATTCGCGGATTTCGAACCTTCCAATGGTATTAACAGAACCATTGAGAGAACGACGATAGCCGCATTTAGCAAGCCCCTATATAGCATGGTCAACGACTTAGCGGCAACAAACGATGAGGCTCACACACGGGAAAGTATAATCCTTAAGATGACAATACAAGTTGGACTCAATCTTCTTCACGATTGGGTCAGCTTTACTCTTGAGAGCCAACTGAAGTCAAGAGAATCAGCGCCAGGAACGAGCACAGCGAAGCAGTGCACTCACAACCACTACTTCGATGTCAATTAAGAGGTGAACTATCCAAGGAACAGTAAGAATCTACAGGTTTAGGTGTTGAGGATTGGGTGGTTAAGGGGCTGAAAATTTACTTTACCAAATATGCAGTTCTAGGCCTTACCGAGCGGCGACGAGTGGGGTCCCAGCAGCTCCCGAGATAGAACTGTGGACATGAGATTAGCCTTCGCCTTTTTTGACCCTCACTCACTTACGTCGAGGTAGAAACATAAAGTGCCCACTGCGACTCTGAAACCAGAGATTAGTGGCCGGTGGAACGGATGAGTGCATAATAACTCACAGCGGAGGGGCTGCATAGATGAACATGGTCTGTACGAAGCAGTGGCCAAAACTAGGCTCGGTTCCCGTTTGCTTTCCGACCAACAGACCATAGGAAAGGGAGTAAATCAGCCAGTAGGACATCATTCCAAACCACCCTTTCCCTCTCTCTAGTTGCTTGGAACAGACAACGGTCAGGATAGTGATTGCGATAACAAGGGCTGACGCAAACGACAAGATGTCGTATGCAATGAGGTATGGTGGGAGACTGGCCATATGTACAAGAAGGGGGGGAGAATGTGAAGTCGGTTCCGTGGGTAAGATGCAATGGAGACCAAAGCAGAGACAGATGGATGGTGTGAGGATCGCTATAAAGGACTCGGAACCACAGTATGAGCGTTTATTTTGACGAGGCTAAATCCTGATGATCAAAACGATGGCTCCAACAACCTAATTATGATTCTGTTGCTGTGTGACGCTAACCAGAGCCTTCCATGACCGGATGTTCTACTTAGCCAGTGTCGCGTCGATTGGTAGTAATATCATAGCAAGAACAGCTTGCGGTGGTTTGGCACTTTGGGAAACCACCCCTATCAAGGTCAGCTACTGAGATGATGATAGCACGGCAAGACGTTTTCGAGCTTCTCGGCAACAGTGAAAATAGCCGTGAGAAGCGCTCACATGGTTGGGTGGTGAACAGCCAATGTCGGTTGTTTGGTGAATCGTGGAAGTTGTGCCTTTCGGCCCTGACGGCGCGCAGTATGGTTTTAGATGTTATCCCAAAGGGCTGTTCCGGATATGTTTAGTGCTCTTCTCTGGAATGCACCTCCGTTCCCGATAGGCTAGAACAGCCGCCTTGAGCTTCCCTGGATATTGTCTCGGAGGAATCAAAGTTCAATCTTCCATACTTACGACAATGACAGGTGGAACTTTCTGACGACCGTTCCGCTGCGCTTCAGTCAGGAGAATTCTGGTCCAGGGCAGATGATCCATTTTGATGATAGATAACAAGGAGGACCTGAAATTCTCTTGGATTCGTGCGTAGGAACGGCAAGAAAACATCGAACGCGGAAGTGCGGTTTTGTAGGGTGACAGCAGCGGCATGCAACATGATCCAGGGAATGAGACTGAGATGAGCTGTGTATGACTCAGAAGCTAACAGTGTTGCGTGTCTCATTTTATTAGAACCGCCTAGTTACAGTTGACAGACAGCCCATAGATCCGAGATGGGCAGCGCCGACGCCGCTACACTGAACATGTAAACATTTGTTGTTGGAGGATGTTGAGGATTTGTGCCTGATCAATGATCATTGGTCCTCAAACTGATGCAAACACCGATGTAGTCCTTTGAACTTCTGGTTAGGGGATAGCCCGAATCTGAACACAACATCCTCTTGTCTTTGCATCTTGACTCTGGCCGCGCATAATTGATCGCACGGCCCGGCAGTATAATGCATGAACAGGTACGTGCGATAGGGATTCTTTCCCGCAGATCTGGTTGCCGACCCTACACCATCTAGGTGACCAGAAAGCGACGCCGAAGGGCAATTGATCCTTCCATTGGTTACTACATATATGATGCAGACAAGAGCCCAGAATTAAAAAGACTAGGTGGCTCCAGCAAAGACAACTCCTCGTTGGTCGCAGCTCCTGCGGCAACCACTACGCGATCATCAATCGTTGAAGGGCAAAGGTAGTTCAACTTTCACTTGTCATCGTTCTCGTACGGTATTCATCGGTGTCTTCAGACCTACGTTGCCTTCCATGATGACGGTTGATAAATTTTTACGCATACAGGCACCCGAGAACCGTAAAGCTCCCCAACTGAGGTCCAGGAAGAGGAAACCACCAACAGGTTCTGCCCAGTTTGACAATGGACACAGACTCGCTACTATATCTACTCTGGACATCCTGCAGCTGCGCTCGCGGCCAATAGCTAGAGCCAAGACGTCCACTCACAATTCCTCATCCAACCACTCCGGATCATCCGATGGATCTCTGAACAGGAAATCAAAAGGACATCATCAACGCCGCTACAAACGGCCCATTCGGAAGCGCATTTACGAAGCTGCAGTTGCTAGTTGCGTCGACCCAATAGCTACCCTAGCTCAACTCAAGGACACACCGGCTTCCAAGCCGCCGCTTCGCTTTGAGCCAGTCACACCTCAAAAAGTGCATCGCGGACGGGTCGTCAGCCTTGCGAGAGGAAGTACTCTTAAATCCTCATCCTTCTCTCATCCCAACGACTCGAACAAGGTCAAATTACCCCTGACACGTTGGAAGCCGATTCTGTCCTCAAGCCACTTACAGAATGGGTCTAATAGAGCCCAAAACAATGCCAGGGAGGAGCCTGACAAGTACAAACAGGGTCGTCAAGAAACTCAAAGCTGTTTTCCTTTGAGTTTCATACCGCTTTCCCAGGCCGAAGGTGCATATACGGCCATGTTTCCGCCTCGCGGCGAGCGGTAAGTGTCCGTAGCTCTGGAATTCTTTGGTATCTCATTCCAGGTAGTCGGTCATCGCCTACTGCACCTCATTCTCGAAGCCAAGAGCAGCCCTCCGAAACGTTTAGACTATCGATGATTGAGCAAAATTTGCAGCTCCGGGAGTATAAGGCTCGCCATGATTCGACGGAGGAAATGGGCCCTATCAGTCCAGCCCTGGCTGAGGGGGGTAAACCCCTCTCCGTGCGATCTTCAAATACTTGGAATGTCTTAAAACTAAAACCGGTTAGTTCACGTCAGCCTACCTTTCAAATCTCCCAAGGCGCGCTTTTCAAAAGCCCTGACAAGTCCTTGTAACCGCCTCCGTCGTTGTTTTGTGTCCAATTTCAAACGTCTCCATGATCGACTTCTGCCGCAGGGAATGGACGACGTTCCTTGAAGCTTAGAAAACGTTCTTCTAATCGGTCGTCACCTCTAATGCTCTCCTCTGTTATGCCTGGTCAGCCTTCTGTTTAGGTCACAGAATCTCCCGCTTTCATGTGGTGGGCTGGTCGAGCACCACGGATCGGCAACTGTGTCTATATCAACACGAGGGGAGGCTATCTATGTGCTTCGCTCCGCTTTCAACCCAGGATCCTCTTTTCTGGTCATCAAGAGGATGACGTGAATCCAGTTGTCAATTGTTCTGTATACTTGCTGGGGTATGCATTGTAACCCTCATTTCGACTCCTCTGCGACTCCAAAGAAATCCAAAAGGATTTAGTTATCCTTCAGGTTTTTTTCCCGACCACTGCGTGTCATGGCTCAAGGCTCCGACCAGATCTTCTGTCATGATCCCTTACACCAAATACGATAGCATTTCGATACTCTATAAAGTTACAATTAGACTGATATATGGCTACAGAAGGCTTGTTCGGACACTTAAGAGTTACCAGACCTTGGCCGTGGTTCGACCCGAAGGCAGCGCATGTTGGGGTAGCGTAACGAAAGTCGACGGCCGTTCATGATAGCTTGGACCTCTTCGAACTATGATCGATGTCAAAAGCAGCACGAGAGGTAAGAATGAAATGGTACACACTCTTGTTCCTTCGGGCAGTGGGATTGTTCTGTGGTGAGAGCGTTCGTATCGCTCTCTATAAACAATGCCATCCTCTTCTGCATATTCAGTCATCTCCACGGTGACCCACGTCACGACTAAACGGTTGCGCTGAAAGCTGATGTGGACGTCTTGCTTCTCGACCTCTGGGGGCATCTCGAATGTCGCAACAATAGATCTTCCATCACCCGATTCACGGAAGGTGGATCTAGTAACCAGAGTCCAGCGAAACAGGCTTTTTAATATAATCACAAGGTTATGGTTTACGGGCACATACATGGACTTCTGCTTCTTGATGGACTTTGTTGGTGACAAGTGCGATTCCATGACGGGGATACGGACACTCGGACCTTCGTCTTGGGTGCCCCCCGAGGCCAGCAGTTCAGGGGTAACCTCCTCGAGGGACTGGACTTTGGGTTTCTCCTTGGCCATCTGACGTTCCTTCTTCTGCCTTATGGCACTCCAAACATCGTCCAACGAGACGGGGTTTGCAGGAAGTTCGGAAGCGTCGTCGATGCAAGACCCACCAGTGTTAGGGAGGTTGTAGAGCCGGTTGCTAGTTTGTAGATTGTGAAACGAGGACATGAAACTCGAGCTGGGTTGATTTTGGAATCTACGAGAGTCGACTTCTGTGAAAGTATCTACGCGGGAAGGGTAGTCGATGCCGGTGACAACGGGAGTGACGGGTGAGAGAAGCACTTGTTCGTCTTGTGGTAGACGACTGGGGGATACAGCACCTCCCCCTGAGCTGGTGCTCGCATTCAAATCTTTACGATTGTGTCCATGAGCTGGCATTTGCGTCTTCGGCTAATTACGCTATTGAGGATGTAGGTCGGAGGTAAGGACGTATGAGCTCGTACGTAGAAATGGAAATGAGTCGACAGGTAGTGATCGATGGTAATTTGATTCCCTGCAGCTTTTCATAAACCAATCAAGGCTAATTCTCGCGACACGTCTGATGTTACTCACGGAGACAGACAGCCCGGCACAAGATGGCAGACGTACACCGTGTCGGTGAGGATGCGGGATGGCTACCACGAGTGACTGGGGATGGGATGGGCGTGAATGTTCAGGGAGTGAGGGGGAGGTATTGGGTGTGTATATCATTCGGCATCGTGATAATCGGGAGAAAGGTTTTTGTAATGAAGCACCGCATTGAGCAGGGCAGTTTTCTTTGAAGCTCGGATCAGCTGTCTTGTCTTCTCGTGGTTTTGCCTCGCTGCGAACATGAGGCAAACCGTCATCGTCCTCCAACTGGGCCCCTTTTCCCTTTCTTGTCTAATCACGTGACCACCACGCGATTGCTTTTTTTTTTTTTTTTTTTTTTTTTTTCTCTCTTTTTCCCCTTCCACAAAGCACGTTTGCGTCTGGTGAGTCATTTGAGTCCTTGTTCCTTTCCTGCTCCTTCCATAGGATGGGCGTTTTGCCACAAGTCAACTCGCATGTTAGACTTCCGATTACCGCCATCTTGGCGCTGCGGACAGCTACCCCGACTTCTGATTCTTTTGTTCAACTTCTGATCTACTTTCTGCATTCCCATCGCTGACAACCCCTCTCTTCTTTCCAGTGGCCCCATCTAATGGTGTCACCGTATGTATAATTACGGAACTGATATCACTAGTGGATGTATACTATAATGGCTATGACAGAATACAATTAAAATGACTGGTACCCTCCGGAAACTCTATGCTTTGGCCATGACGTCGTTCATGTAGGGGGTTTGAACTTCTTGTTAGCATAACCGGTGGTGCTTCGACCCATACCAAGGCGTCTTTTAGCCCCAGCAGTGGATATCAGTTCCGGAGATTGATTCTGGATTGTTTTCCCTAATCCAGCCCCCAATGAACTTGCGGCGGGTCGAGCCTTCGTTGGCTCCGCAATTTGGTGGATCTGAACTGCAGGCTGAAATGGGTTATTCGGTACCGGCAGAATAGGCGATGGCGCCGTAGTCATAGATGGATGTGTCTGGGAGGGAAAAGTCATCTTTGTCGAAGACCCACAGGATGTGGTGTATCCCGGCCGTATTCTCACTGTCGGGGGAGTATGCGTCATAGGTCCTAAACGCTGAACAGTAACACCATTGTGACCATGGCTCATGACCTGGCCAGAAGAAATAAACCCCAAGGGGAAGGACAAAGCTTGATCATAGTTCTGTGGCAGGTGTGACTGAACTCCGGTCGTCCAGGATCCAGATGAACAATCTTGTTGGTTGACGTCACGAAGGACACGGTTCTGATACTTTCGGCTGCTGTCGTCATGCAGTGAGGTCAGTGGCATGATAGATAATGGGGTCCTTCATAACGCACTACTGAACAATTTGATGCTGCATTTGTCCTGGGTCAGGCGCGGGACGGCCTAGCATGCGGGATAATGCTTGGCGTTGGACGAAGTCGAAGTCAGGCATTGTATCTGTGAATAGCGTCTGACAAGGTCACTAGCATAAAACTTGAGATGATAGTTGCAATGGCCTACTCACCTGGTTCATAGCCTTCACAGCCGAAAGAAAGGGTGACAAAGTTCTATTCTTTGTTTCGCCAGCAACATTCCTCTTCGCAGCGTGTGATAAGTATAATAGGCACTGAGCACGAGTGCACGCTACATATAGCAACCGCCTAAAAACTCCTTAGCTCTAAACGTGTTGCATGGGTTCCAGACACCTTACCTCTCTTCTTCTATATCTTCTGTCCGGTAGAAGGGGAAAGTGCCATCTTCCACTACGGAATATTAGAGAAGTCTAGAATCAACTGACGGAGTACTTACCGGATGGGACAAAAACCACTGGCCACTCTAAACCTTTGGCAGCATGACAGGTAACGATCGTTACTTTCTGAGTAGATTTGCAAGTCAACGGAGATCACCTTATTATGGATTGAGAGCGAACCTCCGTATTACTCTCTTCACTCTGATTGTCACCTTCAGATGACAGCATTGATGCTTGCAGGAACAAACGGAGAGGGGTTGGGCTGACGTGATGTGAGATAAATGTGTTGGAACGAAGGGCACAACGCACCGCTCTTCTGCTGTATCATCATCAATATGGAGATTATTGGTATTGACTTCGTTTGCAAAATTTATCAATTCCCGGACATTCTCCCAACGTGTCTCCCAATCGTTTTGCGTCTTCTTTAGGTGATTCTCGTAATCTATGCGAACAAGCAACTCGCGGATGAGATCAGGAGGTGATACGCCCTAGCAAGAATTCATCTTCAAGGACCAAATTTGAGGTGGTCCATTAACGCACCTCGAACGCTAATTTCTTGAGTCTCTGAATTGCCTTGACGAAGTCACCCAGTTTACGTTTGATTGGAGGTTTGATATCTGGGATGCGGTTATCGCAGATTTTTTCAACAATAGCTAACATCGATAACTTCTTGCTCTGTGCCTTCGAGAGGAGCTCATCTAACGTCTAGGATTATTAAGTACGCGAGAGCAATAGAACAATAAAGCATCGGAGACGAACCTTTTCTCCAATCCCTCGACTCGGAACATTGACAGCGCGGAGAAAGGCAGGGTTATACTCCGGATTGTCGATGAGTTGAAGGTACGCGAGCAAATCTTTGATCTAAGAAATGGTTATGGGAACATGAGGATAAACTGGGCCATGGCACTGACCTCCAACCGCTCAAAAAACTTGTGTCCACCCAAAACGCGACTTGGAATACCTTCCCTCTGAAGGGCGCTTTCAAGAGTCCGGGATAAGGCTGTGAATCGCACTGACGAGAAGAATGAGCTGTCATGCACCTACAAAGGCAATATTGAAACCTACAAAGAATGGCAAAATCTCCATAATTAAGAAGACCACCGGCATACGCAATGGTACGAGCAATCTCAACGGCAATTTGCGCTGCTTCATCTTGTTCCGATGGTGAACAATAAAGGGTCGGCGTGCTCCCTGATGGATGTGAGGTGAACAATGACTTGCGAACACGGTTCTTGTCTGAAATCGTGAGTATGGCACCATGCTTTATCGCTATCGCTCACCTTGGGCGACTATAGCCAGGCTCGCGCTCAGTATCGACCCAGTGGATCGATAATTTTCTTCAAGGAAAATTTGTTTCGTTTGCGGATAATCTGAGAAACATGGATATATGCCAACTTTGAAGGGAAGCATTTGATTACATACCCTGCTGCATCCTAGAAAGGTTCCCAACCTCAGCAGACCGCCAGCCATAGACTACCAATAAGTGAGACCGCTGTTTTGAGTCCAAGTAAACTAGTTACTGGATTGGTCAGGATCACCAACAACTGTAATGCATTTGTGGATAGCCAGTTCATGCATGAGTTCGTATTGCATCACGTTAGTATCCTGGCTGAAAAAATGTCAGGTATTTTTTCCACATAGGAAATGAAGAAATGGAAACGTACAACTCGTCAACTAAAACATGGCTACACCACTCAACCGCTTTTCGATGTACCCGAAATAACTTCACTCCAAATAGTAGAAGGTCGTCAAAGTCTAGTGAATTTGTTTGGCGCAAAACATTCTCGTAACTCTCATAGATATCCGAGACAATGGAGTTGATTCGACTGTTCGTTGACAGAACCGTCGACTGGACTGCTTTACACTCCTTGCGCATAGCTGAGGCATCAAATCCCCGCGCCTTCGCTTTGGATATCATAGACAGCACTGTCGAGTCCTTCAGCGCGATATCGCTAGCAGCAAGTTGATCCTTGTAGGGTTTGAGGAGGGCCCCTATCAATTTCTTGCTACCGTAGGTGAGCATACGCGCTTTCTCTGAAGAATACGGACATTCTTACCTCTCCTCTGCGTCGCACACAGTAAAGTTTCGCTCCAGTCCAATGACACCCGGGTATTTTCTCAAGAACAAGGCACAGAGGGCATGAAATGTTCCTACTTTAATTTGACCCGTTAATTCCTCCCCGATTAGGCGGGTCAGGCGTTGTCGCATCTCGTTCGCAGCTTTGTTTGTAAAGGTAACGGCGCATATAGAAGCTGGAGGAATGGCATGATGAAGAATAAGGTAAGCAACCCGAGATGTCAAGACCTGGGACACGATGAGAAATATTTGGAGAGTATTCAAGTGGCGGGACGAGCCTTAGTTTTTCCACTCCCTGGGCCAGCCAAAATCTGTAACGGCACCGATGGAGAATGTTTAACAGCTGCTGATAGGTTAGACCAAATCCGACCCAGCGAAATCTAGCCCATACCTCCAAGCTGGGCAGGATTCAAGGAGGCCAAGATGTCAGGAATGACGGACTCCGCATCCACGTTTCCCTGAGTGGTTGCCATGTTGACACAACACTGTGGGCTGAGAGTTGGGGTGGTGGACGCCGTGGAGTCAGTTAAATGGTTTTGTCGCGACGCGCTGCTAATGAAACATCACGTGACCGTATTCGGTTTACTTGAAGTGAGCCAGGGAACATGCGTCACCAACTTGAACCCCGCAAGTAAGACGGTTTCGTTGTAGACTAACACCGCGAGTACTCTCACTGACAACGATATTGTCGTAAAGTGATCCACCGCCACCGGTATCCCGCCCATTAATTGCTATAAGCTTGTCCAGAACAGGTAAAAAGCGATCACTTCACGATTGGCGAACAACCCGGGAGCCTTTCGAGAGTCATTAGCTCCATTGATCGCAGCAAACAAATATGCCGTATATTGTATGGCGCAGCTGCTCCTTGTATCTGCATTTTTTATTCGCCTTGTCTGGCTGCCCGCTTGTGTTCGACATCGTGTTCAAACTTCTTGCCCCTCCTTGGGCTTGTGATGAACAACACTTCGAGGAACGCAAATGCTCCCCATCCACTTGCAATGGCAGCTGGAACTGTCGAGGACTTGCAAGCAACACGCACCGAAGATCCCGCACCTGAACCGAAGCCAGGCTTCCGACCCTTCCTCCTGCAAGCGTCTCCAAATGGCAGCACCGGAGACCGGCTCCCATCATTCTTTTCTTCACCGCGAAATCCAAGATCTTCATCCCTAAGTCCAACGCGAAGGTGGAGGGGAATGTTCAAGGGCTGGCGTCTTATTGTCTCTTATTCTTGTGAGGTTCCATAATATTCTGAACTTAAAACTTCTGCTCACTACTAGCAGGGCTCAATCTACTCCTCGTTTTCATCCCGGTATCGGCGAGTCAACGATTTTGATGTCAACCTTTACTTTCTTGCTAATGAAATTTTTTTTATCTCTATATTCAGTGGACGCTTAGTTTCACCACAGAGGAAGCGCACAGCGTGATTTTCGCACGTAAGTCTTGCTGAGCAGACTGTGATTTCCACAATTTGCTGAGGTCAGCGGAAGTATGTGTCTTATCCCTCGTCCCACTCGTCAAGGTTAGATTTTGGATCACCATGGATGACTTCTAATTTACTAAGGTTCACCTAGCTTCATGATCTTTGTACACGTGAACTGTCCATAAGGATGGGCGGGAATAAAACAGGGCTTCTAAATGCAAGCATGGTATGTGATTCCCATAACTTGAGAAGATGCCTTATTAACCTTCACAGAGTAATATGTGCGGTTGAACATTTCTATCTTCTTTCAATGAGCCCTCTAATTTTATGTAGGGTCGAGACAGTAGTCGCAGTAAGTTCTACCTTGCTCCATCCACCAGTCAAAATGACTAATGTCATTTAGATCAGTGCCCTACGACAATGCGAACTACGTGTTGTACAATCTGCTCGTACGTATCCAGGATCCACCTCAAGATTCAACTTTTATAACTGATCCTTTCGATAGTTGTCGGCTCAATTCTGAGCAAACTATGTACGTCGCCACAAAAGTAATTGAGACTCTACTCAATCGCAGCTCACCAGTGCTGGTCCTTGGGCTATGTTTCTTTGCCGGCGGACTGCGCTTCTCTGAACAAGGATTTGACGCAAGTAAGCAGCATAAAATCGTGCGATTTTGTAGCTAACATGGAATAGCTGCAACGCAAATACACTCCTCATTGATGAGTATTAGTGTCGGCGCCATTCTCCTTCCAGCTGCATACCACTTCACCCTGGATAACGGCAGGACCGTCGCGTCCGCTCAGCAAGACAAAAATATTCTCCATATGAGCCATGGGGTATGTTTCAATACGTTTGTTTACTTTCTGATGTTTACACGTCAGTGGAACAGGTTTCAATTATACTGATACTCAGTATGTGATATAGCGGGGCGATAATGTTGGTTTTGTTGTGGCTAACAGTGGATAACTCCAGTTTACTGCGCATACCTCACTTTCCAACTGTGGTCGCACACGCATCTCTATCACGACGAACACAACAAGAAAAGTCAGCGGCTACCTGTTCAAGTTCCAGTCAAGGTGCCGAAAGAGACTGCAGCCTTCATCAAGAACACTGGGAAACGCATAGCAATCTCTTTCTCGACACTCGATCTCCCCAAGTCCAATGGTCGCACCGCTTCTGGCTCCAATTCTCCTACAGCCCGAAATCGCTACACCCATTCACAAACCTCTGCGAGTAACTCCTCAGTCGCCGTCAACCCTTCGCCTGAGGCTCATAGCAATGCGGCAACGGCGGGTTGTCCCGGAGCTTCCGCGACACAACCTGTCTACCAATCGGGTATACCCATGACTCGCGAAGAAACGCTCATGACTGTTCAATCAAGTGACACCCTCAGCATTCCCGAGTCAAGGATGTCCTCTGAGAACCTCTTGCAGGAAGAGCTGGTTCCTGTGTCAACGGTAACTCGGAAAGAACCTCAGCTGAGCCTGACACTCACGCTGTGCCTCCTGCTCGTCGTCACGATTGTAAGTAACCGACAACAGCCAAACCTTCAAACTGACTGCGCGCTAGGCCGTTGCCGTCACCGCGGAATCTTTAGTTGAATCCATGGACGGGATCTCCTCCGCTATTAGCAAGGAATGGATTGGATTGATTCTGCTCCCCAGTGTTTCCGCGATTGCAGGTATGTCATGGCAGAAAAGGAGCAACTGCGGGTTTGACACCCTCTATAGAGTGCATAACCGCTGTAAACGTGTCCGTTCGAGACGAACTAACTCTCAGTGTAAGCGTCGCTGTTGGATCAAGTATTGTGGGTATTTTGTACCGCATTCATATTGTCTGGGTCTAACGATCGCTGCTCAGCAAACAGCGCTTTTCGTCTTCCCGTACGTTACATTGATCTAATCACCGATGAGACGATGCTCACGCGACGTAGCTTCATGGTAACCTTAGCTTGGGTGATGCACAAGCCACTATCGCTCCTCCTAGACCCGTTTCAGTCTCTCGTGAGTCACTAGTCACTTCTCACTTCCGCGCATTGAGCTCAACTCTCTGGCAAGGTCCTATATCTCTCAGGTATTAGAACCGTTTATCAACATACTGGGTAGCTAACCCCACTGTCATCTCAGTTCAAATCATGAGCTATGTCGTGGCGGACGGAAAGTCGAACTGGCTTGAGGGTGTCATTCTCATCTGTGGGTACTTGTTGCCTAACTATCTGTTCACGCTAACTGAAAAATACAAGGCCTTTATATCATAGTAGCCGTTTCATTCTGGTTTTACCCAGGTGTGTATTATCGCCGCAACTACTGGTACAATAGAGTTCACCAGGTGAAACGTAGGCTCAAATATTCCGGATGGCCTGGTTTCATGTTCAGCCTTGACTTCCGATGCATTTTGAATGGAGCGGATAAACTAGATTCCTGGCTCAATTTATCGTATTCCCAGCATTCTGATTGTAGCTCTATTTTGCTTACAGATAGACTCTCTTGACGAACATTTCCTACTTGGTTAATATTTCTTTGTCGAATCATAGTAATTTTCGACGTTAGCAGTGACCTATTCAACTACGAGAAGTGTCTTAATTAAGCCTGTACCTCATCTATTAATAGCGCACTCAGGGTCGGCTAATGAGCCCGTCAATCCGGATAATTGATTTGGAATACTGTGTTGTGCATAACAATTTACTAGCACTGCCTGGTCTGATTCGTGTTTGAAGTACCCCGGAAGAGGCCTTGCTGTGTAACAACATGTCTGCCCGATACCTTACTGGTGCGCAGCAGCTTTTCCAAATGCTCCCCAACTACCCGAAGCCGGGGTTCCAGGGAACTGGATACACTCGAATACACTGATGCACCGTAACTAAGGTCCTAGACGATCGAACGCATAAATAGCCCCGCGCATTTTTTGTGAGCAGGTAGGACCGCTTTCGAGGATCATTTTATGGCACACCGTCCGATCCACATCTATCACGATGCTGGTTTGTGACGTGGCGCAAAGGAGGCGGTCCCAATGTTCACTGGAACGACGCTCAGATACGGCAGATATTTTGGATCCACCAATCGTGAGTCATACCGAGCCCGCGACTCTTAAAGGTTGGAGACTATTCATAGACACGCTATTCTGGCAATGTAACCGTACGTCACCAACCACCCCGCTAACTGGCGGTGACTCAGCGATATAATCCATCCTACATATGAATATCTGAATGACTCGTGTCCAGACTATTCGTACAGCATATGCTGCGTCCAATGGAAGGGATTCCCCAGAAACCCATCATACCGAAAGGTACTTCGAACAACGCATCATCGGACACAAATGTATGATCCAAGTCGAATATTTATGAATACACGGCGTAGTACATCGAACAGTGAAACAAATGCGAAGACTTGTACACTGGCGCAGGCCAATAATTTAGCTCAGGCATCAGGCAATAAAGCTAAATAAGTTAGGAGAATTGGAGCGGTGGCCAACGGAATCGTGGTGGCAGTGATATGTTACAGATCCACCAGGACATTTTCTCGGAGTCCGGATCACTGTTGGCTGCAAGCAGGGCAGGGTCCGTTAATGTGAAGTGCTGGATCACCAGTTGAGTTACGTTGCTGGAAACCGGGATACATCGAGAACTCACTGTACCGCTCTGGAGACAATCGGCTGCAAGTAGTGCCAACATCAGATATAGATGATATGTAACGCGACGACATAGATCATTAGCAGATGACACGTACTATTGCCAACAAGTGTTTAGACAGGCAGGAGGCCTGCAGTCCTGGCGATGGTATGGACTGAACCTGCAATTGGCACCGTAGCAAACGATCTAGGGATTCGTCAAAGATATGTGGTTTTCTGGAGGTGCAAGACTGACTAATTCGTCGGGCTGCAATGATGCATCTTTGTTAGCATACGGCGGCACGACAAGTAGCGAGCATTTGCACGCACCAGAACGACAATATGGCCACAGGCACTAAAAACTTTGTTCACTCTGGAAGAGAGTAAGGACACTGGCAAGAATCAGTGTGCTACAACTTACTGTCTGTAATGACACATATTGTTGATGAAGGTCTCTGAGGGTGTCTAGAAGTCAAGGGGAATGGAGACCAGAGGTTCAACACATGCTTGCTTTTATCCTTCGACCAGCCTTCATTTTGCGAGGAGCCCGCTGTTTGTTTGAGGGTCTCCCGAATGGCGATGATTCGATTGAGTCAGTGATAATAGCGGTATCAGCTCGTCTGCGGATTCCACTTGAGTATTGCGTTGATTCGTTGACTTCATCGTGACAGGTGCCAATTATCATTTTTGAGTAACACCTACCTACATACTAAGTAGATGATCCTATCGGGAGTTTGAAGCTGAAAATCTAACTGGGGCAAATCAGCCTCGGATATTTGATCTTGAATTTTTACCCTCAATGTCGTCCTATAACTCGTTTGGGAAGTGGTCTCATCCGGAAGTCCCCACTGGACATAGATGAATGCCACGCAGTTGTTGACCGAGATTCCTTGGCGCTCGTGTTCCGGGAGCTTTTGAGGATAATGGCTTATCACGGCCCATTTTTAAGATTCCGTCCATGAGAGACGTCGGATTCACAGGGTCGGAGGTCAACAAGTAGGGAGGAACTCTGATGGCGTGTGATACTCGTGCCTTTCCCAGGGTCATCATGCATACTTCTTGGAATCTAACCATGAATCAAGAACAGGGGTCTACAAAGCCTTCCAATCCATCGAGGCGACGACCTCTCCCTGACTCTGATCCTCCCCCGTACACATTCCCAACTATCGGAATCGACGCACCGTCCCCTTCTTCCAACCCATGTCCATATCTTCCGAACCCATGGGATCATCCTCAAGACAGGGCTCGGTCCCGCGCTCGATCTATGAATGAACCTCCTTACCACCATTCCGAGGCATCCGTGCGGTTTCCCGAGCCACAGCTATTGCAACCGTCTATATCCGATTCCTCCAGTTTGCATGTACCCTCGCGGAATCTTTATCACCGGTACAGCAAAAGTGATACAAGACTACAAGCTCAAGTCTCGATTCCACACGGCCGGGGAGACTCCAATATATCTTTTCGTCCCACACCATCTCATCAAGGAACGGACGAGAGCGAGCATCATCCCGAGGTCCGCTGATATCCATGATCCATTTAGCGAAGAATGCTAACCATCGCAGTCTAAGAATGAGGTGACAGAGAAGCTATTATTAAGCCTTTCAGACGTAAAGTAAGCTTTCCTGTAATCTAAGCGGTGTTTGCTTCTGACACTTTGATAGCCTCAGTTCAGATGAAATCTTACAGCGCTTTCAGGACGGAACACTGAGGGAGGAGGACCAGGAGTGGCATCGGCTCGTTTCGAAAGAAGCGCAAGAAGCTTTGGGAAAAAAAGAGGTCCACCGACAATCTGTGATGTTCGAGATTATCAAAGGAGAACGTGACTACGTCTTTGATTTGGAGCTTGTCCAACAGGTGGGTTACTATTCCTTGCCTTCGGATTCGTGTCTTGAAACAATTGGATAGCTGTTCGTTGATGGTCTCCGCAGTGCGCGTGTCCAAGTCATTCCCGAAAGGAACCTACCCGGTTTCATCAAGGATGTGTTCGGAAACCTCGATGAAATCTTGACCTTCCATCGACACCTATTGGAAGCGCTGTTTAAACGTCAGCGTGAGCAACACCCGTTGTTACAAAGCGTAGCGGATATTATACTCGATAGTGAGTGTTATGCCTCCACTTGGAAGTGCTGCTACTGACTTGTATGCCAATAGCGACACTTAAAGCAGAGTTTCGATCCGCCTACGAGACTTATATCAAGCAATACCCATTGGCTGAATCGTATCATAGACAAGAACTGAAACACAATCGCGCATACGAACGATTCGTCCACTCTATTTCGAATGATTCCCGGGTCCGCAAACGTGACCTTCTTACTTTTCTGTCCCGGCCAGTTACCCGGTTACCTCGGTTGAATTTGCTACTAGAGCAGACTTTGAAGTCCACTGAAAAAGACTTTGGTCATCCGGATCTGGAGACTCTGCCCTTGATACTGGGGATTCTGAGTGACTGCATCAAGAGCACCCAGCCTGGTATCGAAGCAGCTGAAGGCAAGGTTAAACTCTGGGCCCTGTGCGAGAGCCTTGTGTATCAGAAAGGGGAGATTATTGTGAGCCAGTAGTGTGTCTCTACGTGAAGAGCACTCGCTTGACTATGGCTGATTCTCAGGACATGGGTGTTTACGATCAAAGCCGCACACTGATCCATTCAAGTCCGGTTGCGAGGAGAGTTAGATCCGACACTGGTTTTCACGAATGGAATGACCACATTCTGTCACTTCTGGACAATTATCGTTGGTAATCATTTCTCGCTATTTCTGGATTCGTGCCCACGTATTCAACAGTTCTGCTCACAACGGAGGAGAAACGAACGAACAGCTCTGTTGTCAAACGACATCTCACATCACGCGTAAGCTGAGCGTTCGCAATTCCTAAATTTCTGTTGATCATCGTCACATAGCCAATTCATCTATCCTTTCTCCGACTCGGGGGCTTTTCCGATCCTCCAGACACTCGTAGGGAAAAGAGCGAAGGAAGACTACTGGATTCCCTGCGATTCCAGTCAATACCGGTTTTTCCCTTTACCGTTTATCATGCATCAAGCCGCTCTACTCGGCGCTATACCTTGTACGTTGCATCAGAAACGCAGCGTCAGAAATGGAAGACCATCCTTTCCGAAGCGATTGCTGTGCACCGTGTGAGAGAGGATTCAAGCAAGGTTTGTCCAGTTTAATCCACTCGCATGTATATTAACCATGGCACAGTGGTTCGACCCGCAAAACGTATCGAGCCGATTTTTCCGAGTTCAAAGTCCCGTATCACCTTTGACGTCGGGCGTTACAGGAAGAATCACATCGGCTGTGCCGTTTTGTGAGTCTTGTTATCTTTGGGTCTTTTTGCCTATTCACAAGTTTGCAAGCCTTCGGGGATAGGAAATTCATAGCCGTGGCATGTCCGCAGGGTATCTTTGTTTCTATCGCCGGTCATGAAAGTGCGTTGTGAATGTGTATATATATCTGTATGTCCTTGTCCTACTTTTGGCTGACTCAAGCTTTTTAGACTTCAGAAAAGTCCTGCATTACTCGAATCCGAAATACATGGCTGCTCTGCAAACGCAGGGAGACAAGGTCTTTAATCGCTTCATCGTTTGTTCTGAATCAATCATAGTGTCATATTCGTTGGAGTTGTTGGCGCGCTTGGCTCTGAATCAAACAACCCCCGAAGCGCTAGATGCGTCAATGGAGAAAATGTATGGCAGCGAGTCAAATATTGTCTTCTGCAAGTGCTTGCAGATGGGTGGGAGAGCACTCGGTAAATTCTCAATGCCGACTCTTCCAAGTCCTTTCTAATCGGACTCAGTCGTCTCTGCAAGTAAACGGCGACTCAGCACTACCCTTACTCTCCAAGTCATGGAAGCCGTTGCACAGGCTGAAAGAGAAGTCATGGCACGGAAAAGGAACAATGTAGTTTCATTTAGACCCTTTGGCGAGGTATGGAATTAGATCCTTTGTATCTCTACGTTCTGATTTTTTTTTTCAAGCCGGGCTTCGTTCCGCGCGACGCATATGATGTCACTGCACTGACAAAAAAAATCGCAATATGCGCTCAGGAGGGTGTTGTGATTTTAGATCCCACCAAGTGCGTCTGATTGTCCTTACTTTGGTTAAACAGTAGTCATTGCTCAAATCTCTACCTCAGTCTCGCACATTCTGCGGTGACGGTAGTTCCCGACTTACGTGATGCTGTGCACAATTTGCCGATGTCAAACCTCAAGGAGCGTATCAACGGCGCAAAGCCGCTTGGTCTCGTCCGCGTCGATGCTAATGAGCTTTTGGTGATATATGATCGTAGGTATTATTTCATGACTCAAATGTATGCGCATTGACTTTGGAATGCCTTAGTGATTGGCTGTTATATAACCAAACAAGGCGTCCCAAGCCGTTCATGTGGATATATCAGATGGGAAACAGCCGCCAGTGGGTTTGCCCATCGTGGCAACCACGTTCTACTGGTATCTTCGCAATTTATTGAGATCAGGGACATTATGACAGGGAGGATCGTCCAAGTAGTCGAGGGAGTAGATATCCGATTGCTGTACAGTGGGTTTTCAGGGAGCGATAAAGATGATCGCATCTTGGTAGGTATGAGGGGGGACAAGAGAGACAAAGACGGGAGCTATCCCGATAGGCTCGTGGAACTCATTGAAACTGTTGAGTACGTTCCGCAAACGCCAGCTTCTGCAGTACCACCGGCAGATATGTGGGAGGAATGGGATATGTGAAGTAGGTTAGAGATAGATCTTGGACATGAGACTCTTGACTTATCACGTACGACTATGATGGCATATTTATAATAGACTATATTTGAATTGGTACTAGTTCGGACGGCACGAAGATCTCTCAACGAAAAGTCGGGTCATTGCTTCGGTACTCATATGTTCACGCTAGCAGTGCGATCTACGCATATATTACACTAGCAGTGCGATCTACGCATATATTGTACCAGTCATGATGTGAATCAGGAAAGTATCAAAGGGTGATGACAAAAAGATCTACGAGCAGGTAGATCATAGAATGAGCGTTGATGCAAGGGTTCAGGCAGTGGTCGACTACTCCTTGAGGAATACTGTCATTCCTTGAAGATTGTTGCCATCTAAAGTTTTGTGGTTACAAACACAGGATACGGGTATTAAAATGAGTCATTGCTCACTAATCTGCAAACCAGCAGTGCGGGCGGGGCCAGAGATGTCAAGTTTCTGGATGTTGGAGGCTTTCCCGGGTCCATCCAATGACAACACATCAACGGCGGTTGCATTGGCGGCGAGGACGTATAGGAAACTAGTCATCGCATATGAGCCTCTCCCACACCTTGAGTAGTGCAATTTGGCAATGCTTACTCCTTGTTGCCTACTGATGCGGTGTCGAGATCAATTGTCGCAGATTGTTGGGTTTGAGGGTATTGCTGTGAGGACATGGAAATAAGGGACTAATGGAATCGACAGAAGTATGAATAACATACCTTGACGATCTTGGGCACCAAATTATCGTCAACGCTCACCTCAGTAATGATGGACGTCCCAATATCACTGAGGTAAAAGCTCCCGGTCTTTGAACTAAATGTCGACCAGCAAGTCGCGGATTGCCCTTGGATCTCGTTGGCAGAAGACCGATCATTTGTCGAGTTTTGTCCTTGGGTACCACCGATCGCGGCTACATCGAAGATATCGAAACCGAGTCCAGCATCCGTCGCAAGGATGGCATTCTTTCCCGGGATTACTGTCATTGAAAATGGTAGTAGTCCCCCCTGCGCTGGAGGGATGGACCTGAAGTTCTCTGAAAGTGACCCATCGTCCTGGACGTCCCAGACAGCAAAGAAGCCAGGCTGAGGAGGCACGCCCTTGACCGATACAACAAGCTGCTTGCCGTCCTCAGTGAACAAAATTTGGCTGGCACTGCCAGCAGGTCCCGTCGCTGGGCTTGTTTGATTCAAACCCAATGAGCGAACCGTGTTCTGGATTGACATCAAGCCTTTCTGTTGGTCGATGGAATAGCAGCTAGAAGAGCGTTGCGACCAGTGTATTAGCTTATAGGATCAAACGCCAACGGAGGCAATTTAATACCTGACTCCATTAATCGCGCCTCCGTTTACGGTGCAGGCGACGTTCCCAGCTTTATTCAAGGTGACAGAGACGGGGAACTCTCCACCACTGGGTACAGGCTTTCCCATCATCTCGAGGTTGGCCGGATCGTCTGGATTGATCTGGAAAGCCGATAATGTATTGGATCCAGGCTGGCGAATATTTGGCAAGACGATCAAGGAGTGATACCGCTCGAACTCACGTTGACAGCGACCAGAACATTTCCAGCACTGGATACCTTGACGGACCCTTGGCTGAACAACGGATCAGGACCATTGCCATCCGTTTGACCGTGAGCACCAAGGCCCCCTGTGCCAATTGCTCTTCTCAACCTCTGGATCGCCATCGCCATGATCAACACCAGCAAACCGAGGTACTGAGCCAGCAACTCACCAGTTTGCCGTCAGTACCAATATCCGCAGCTACGATGAAGTTGCCAGCAGGCTCATTCGTGATGACTAGATTCAAGTTAACCATCAAGGATGTTTGCCTAATAAGATGGCACGTACAATACGCTGCACCAACGGACTTGCCCTTGGTGGAACCCATCGGGATGTGATGCCGCGGTGCTACCGGCGCAGCAGAAACGCAAGCCAATATGATGGACAAGGTAACAGATGCCAAGCGGAGCTGCATTATTCTTGAATCTATCTAGAAGGTAGCTGGTCGAGGCGGAGAGAAAAGAGGCTTGTATGTCGCTTGCGACGATACTTGAAATGATGACTTCTGAAGCACAGTGCCGAGGCATATATGTATTTTATAGTTTTCGAATTCTTGCTCAACGTGCAGAAGGGTTTGACTCCTAAAATTGTGTTGACTGAGCAACGATATGGGAAATCATTCGAGAGCCCGTTCGCGAGCGACCTTGTTTTCGGTAGTTGCGTAGCCGACCAGGACCAACAGGCTCGCTACGTTCAGTTTGATCAACGTATTCTGGGTTCTCGATAGGATTAAACTGGTCGTGATTGGGTGCCGTGACGGAGCTGGACCGGATTCTGATGGTTGCGAGTCTGGGGCAAGGGCGGTAAGCAAGGAAACGCCAAAATTCATAGCTACTGATGATTAGAACTTGCTGCCATAGTGTTAGTTGTTGAAACGACTTAGGTCTTTGTTTCTTTTTTGTCGATTGCGCCGAAGAGAGGTGAGAGTGGTCGACGGCAGTGATCGTGGTTGAAGTTACTGGCGTTCCTGAGGATTAACTTGATGTTGGCCATGTGGTTGGTTGATGAGTTACGTCCAATTCAATTAGCCGCTATTCCTGGCATGGTCACCATTCATTCCAGGTCTTCCTCCCCATCCCACTCGCATTGCCAACGCAATGTCGGCCCATCTTCTTAAGCATGCTTTCAGTGGCCCGCCGATGTTTTACGCCTCTCCGGTTCCTCCCGGCAAAGACTTGAAGCTCTTTCAACCCAAGAAGAACACCGTTTTGGTGTCTCATGGCCGCCCTCCTTGGTAGAATTACTTTTGTGGGAGTTCTACTTGGTACGTTGACCGATACTTCAATTGTACAGGTATGGAGAGGACGGAAAGCACATCGGAAATGCGTTTGTGATTGGCGTTGCTGGTACGCATCACCAAAGTATACTCAAGTCGATGGCTGATTGCACTCAGGCGGTTCGGCTAGTGGAAAGGTCTGCTGTTGAGTTTGCTCAAAAGATAGTAGTCCAATACTCTCTGCCGAACAGACCCATGTCGCCAGAGAGATCGTTCGCTCCCTGGGCTCTATTCCCACCGTTATCATCCTTTCGCAGGGGAGTACTCTTGATACGCATCGATTCAAGGGTACTAACTCCACAATAGGATAGTTTCTACAAATATCATACACCAGAGGAATTGGCTCTGGCTCACGCCAATTTGTTGGACTTTGACCATCCTGATGCTATTGACATGCCAATGTTCGCGGCTGTGGGTGCCAACGCGGCCCTGAACATTCATCCCAGCTCACGTCAAAAAGTGTCTAGCAGATCTCAAGGAATGCAAACAATCGAACATCCCAGTCTATTCGTTTGCGGAGCATCAACGCCTGGCGGAAACCAAGTATCTATATGGCGCTACTGTTATTATTGGTATGTCGTGCGCGGACTGATCATCTGGGACGAATCTAATCCTAGGGTGTAGCGGAGGGTATCATGGCCTTGCATGACCCGACGCTACGCGCTTTGTACGATCTCAAAGTGAGTAGCCGCCAAACTACCCTATCTTGTCCTTACCTTTTAGATGATATTAGATCTTTGTGCAATGTGATTCGGATTTGATGCTTGCTCGACGAATCAAACGAGACGTTAAGGAACGTGGTCGCAGTGTTGAAGGGGTTCTAGACCAGTAAGGTTGTCCCCTCATTCCGTTGTGCTCCAAAGCCTAACTCATTTCAAAGGTATCTTCGATTTGTCAAGCCCTCGTATGATAATTTTGTACGACCTACGGCCTCTCACGCTGATATTGTGAGTAAAACTCAGATACGGTCGGGGGGAACAACGAACTATCCACTGCCTACTATTACAGATTGTCCCAGGCTCAAATAACGATGTTGCTATTGAGCTTATATGCACGCATGTAAGGCGTCAGCTCCAAGAGCGCTCCAACCAGTTCCGCGAGAAGATGGCCATCCCTCACTTGTACATTAAATCGGCATCTGGTTCATCCACACCCCCTCCCGCCCTCGAGGACCTTGATCTTACCGTTCTTCCGAATACACCGCAACTTCAGGTATTCATGCTACTTGCTGTTTAGAATATAAGGAATATTAAGAGGGTCAAATAGGGTATTCTCACCATACTACGGGATCGGAATTGCAATCGCCAAGACTTCGTCTTCTTTGTTGACCGTTTATCTACACTCCTCCTTGAACATGCACTCCAGCATTTGCCATATATCCCAAAGACAGTCGTGACGCCAGTAGGAGTAGAATCACATGGCAAGCAACTTGACGCATCAGTAAGATTGTCCGACATAATCACGGAGGGATATACGCTGATGTTCGATAGCTTATATGTGGCGTCTGTATCCAAAGATCGTACGTGAAAGGCATTTTATGAAGGTTAACCCAAACTAAGATTTTCATGGTCTAGTGGTGGAGCTCTCGAACGTGGTTTCCGAAGGGTCATTCGCGATGTCCCCATAGGCTCTTTGCTGATTCAATCTGACGCTACCACGGGTGAACCTATGTGTCTTCAAGTAATGCTTCCCGTCTGTGTACGTTATCGGCACTCAGCTGAGAAAACATGGGTCTTCCTCTTTGATGCTCAAGTAAGTTTAGAATCAATTATCCCCGTCCATATGCTTAACATCGTAATCATTGCAAATGTCAGATCGGTACTGGTGCGGCTGCATTCATGTCAATACGCATCTTGCTCGACCACGGTGTCAGAGAAGATCATATTGTATTTGTGGCATTCCTCGTCGCTTGTGGAGGTGGTATCTCCGTTCTTAGGCGCGCGTTTCCGGAGGTCAAGATTGTTTGTGCGGCAGTTGATAATGAAATGGAGGAAGGATGGCTTGAAGGAGTGCAAGATGAGATTACCAACCCGGAAGGCGTTGGGAGAAAGGTTTGGGTTATGAACCCTGGTATGGGGCAGATAGGTCAGACAACACGCCTAAATCACAACAAAGGTTTTGCTGACAAAAATCTCAGGCGATCGCTATTATCTCTAAGCGTGCTGAATTCGCATCTAGGTTTCGTCTTGGTCCCATTCCGGATATTCCTTGATAGACGTCACCGGCAAGTCTTGTGTATTTTACTACAACTGAATATATCATCAATTTCTGGTATCATGCGTCCCGCCTGACTCTCCCGGCCCAGACGGTTCACTGAGCGGGCCGCCAAGATGGCATCTCTCGGGCCTTCTCGCCCCATAAGGTGTTTATAAGGACGCGGGCGTTGCACAGGAGACTACCAAATTGTCGATGTTCACCAAATATCTGTGTTTCTTGGTTGCCGCCAGAGCTGCGCACCCTGCCGTTATGCCAACGTCTTTCGTCCTCGTGGGCGACAGCACAACAGCAAACGGGTAACTCCAGCGCGACCCCCGGTATCAACGATGATTACTAAAACAAATACTGGATAGGACCACTCCGAACAGTGGTGGTTGGGGAAATGGGTTTTGTGGATCAGAAATCACGGGTAATGCCGCTTCCCTCGCCGCGGGTACACCCTGTATCAACACAGCAAAGAACGGAGCCACAACGGGGACGTTCGTCGCCGACGGGTGAGTAAAAAAGACGCCCCGCACGACCCCACCAAGAACCCCGGATACAGCCGGGGGAAAATCTGATACTTCACACCCCGTCTTTCAGATTCTGGAATGTTTCACTTGCAGCCATACGTGGTGAAATCGCTAAAGGTCGTCGTACATTGGTAACAATCCAGTTCGGTCACAACGATATGAAAATAGCACCTCCCGAATCGATGGGTACCAATTTGACCGAGATGGTGAAGCAAGTCAGAGGATTGGGAGCAGAACCAGTACTCGTGACGAGTTTGACGAGAAGGAACTTCAATGCGGACGGGACGGTGGCAGATACATTGGGACCATGGGCGGACCGTAAGTAGGTTCTTAGCCCCTTTGGGTCGTGCTCGAATTCGCCTATTTTTAGAAACTATTTTAATTGCCCGGCAGCAGAAAACACATCTCCTGGATTTGCATGCGACTTCGGTCAAATATGTGAGTGTTTCATGAAAGTCGGAAAAACCATCATGACGCTTTATTCAACGATAGGTCGAAGCGATCGGTCCAGACGCGGCCCATCGGTTGAATAGGCTGCTTGACGATAATACTCGTGAGGCATTGACAATTGAGGCCAGGTCTTACTTATGATGTTAACTCACCTTATGCTAGACCTGAATGTCAACGGAACCACTGTATTTGGCAGGTACGAGGCAGTCATCTCAATGTTTGACGAGGTCGTTCCTCATGTTCCGGGCCTAGGATGGTGGCGGACCTGATAAATATGAGCTTTCCAGGAGAACTCCCAGTGGTCCCTAACCCGAAGCTCTCCTTTGAGATCTGGAACGGCATTCCTTCATTTTGATGACTTTAAGGATCAGATACTTACACACATTGTGTGCATACGAGTCAGAAGGGCACATTACGAATTTGATTAGACGGTGATGTGATATATTGAAGATACATTGAAATGAGTGTGGGTGATAGCCGCAAATGATGTGCCGACCTATCTCGTTTTATGCGGTTTTTCTTCTATGTCTTCTCCAAAAAACATGTGCCAGAGTTCTGGTCCATCGCGAATCAAAGCCTGTGACCGCCGACTCTTGAGTTCTAAAATAGAACAATAGGAATGATGACTCACAATCACGACCTCTACTGCGATCAGTGCAATGATGACGAGCTCCATTCGATGCGACGAGGACTACATTATGGACAGTAAGGAGCGAGAACATCATCAGCGAACGCCATCCTTACCTCTGTCAAGAGTTGTCGAAGGACGGACTGAGCCTGAAGAATGTTCAGCTACATTTTCGTGAAATGATAACAAAAATGCTACCTCGGCAGCATAAGTGATTTTGTCATTGACAGATGCTGTTCGTGCCCTGACTTCTAACGCGTCGCTCAATGATTTGAAATAGCCTATGAACGACGTCTCCGACTACTCTTGTAATGGATCAGGGGCACTCACGTTCTAGCTCCGGCTCGGCCCAGTAAAAATCGGGCACATCGCTGAAGTTTTCTCTATTGAGGTTCAAGCCTTGCCTGAACTTCATCAGCTGACCCAGCTTTTTTATGAGCTGCGTTCGGCCCATGCCAGGTTTACCGTTTTGCTCTAACGAATGGGGAAGCAGGGCCATGGAAGTCAGATAGTCGTCTAAGGAGACTTCCAAGGCAGATAGGGCGGTGGAACGTGAAAGGGCTTGAGAGTACGCATATCGTGCAAGAAGTGTCTCCGCAGGGAAAACCATGGGAGGTATTTTGATAGGCATCAACGAACATTCGCTTAGGGGGGATGTTTGACCAAGGATAATGAGGTCTCCTTGAAGGCGAGTTTGCCTACAGATAGTAAGTCAGAAAAGGCAGGGCTCAAAAATACCGGGGTGCTCGCACTCTGTGGGGTCTACGACGAACTCGAGCTCTTCATCCTCTATTTCTCTTAACGGTGCAACCTGCAAGCCGGGTGTCTTGTCAATAACTTGCTCCTTGAAAGCCAAAGCGTCCTCCTCCCCAAGTCCCCAGCATACATAGCTTCCGTTTGAAAACACGAATATCTCCCCTTCTCTCCCGGCTTTTCCCACCCATTTAGGGACCCACCACGATTCATGTAGTGCTTGTGACTGAGCGGGGAGGTCCGGGTGGACTCGGAGACGAGAAAGCAAGTAGCGTTCGGCCGTCGCGAGCGTGAAGACGGGTTGGATATCACTCCGTGTAGGTGTAGGATTGACACGGATGGGTAATGAAGCGGACGCGGATCGCCGCAGTGTCGTGGTTGCCTTTGGTTTAGGTTTGGAATCCGAGATAGACACCCTCTCGCGTTCGCCGTTTGCTACAGCGTAGCCTCTGCAATGCCATGAGGCCGCTGTCGGGGTAATAGTCCTAGAGGTCTGGAGCGCGATTGCATATTGGAGAGCCGAGCCAGAACGACGAACGTATGGCAAGAACATGAAGGACATGTTCAAGACGAAAAGGGTATCATCTTCTCACCCACTCTCACCATCAAGTCCACCATGCGCGAGTCACAGCAGAAACGCGTCCACAGCGTTTTATTCAACCGGAACTGAGCGGACTAATTCCGTCACTCCCGGCGGGTAGTGTGGGCAATTGACATTAAGTGAGTCTCTTCACATCCTTCGGAAACGTGTTTAGACCTTGCCCGATAACCGGAAGAGCATTGTACTACAAGGCGTTGTCTAACGCTAGTAACGCTTGGAAAGCGAGTAGCATATCTTCGTCCTGTAGATTCCTACTTCCTGGTTACCTCAAAGCTTAGGAGCTGCATTTCGATGACTTGCGGAGTTGGTCGCAGCAGCCTGCATAGCCCAATACCATACACCAGGGGTGAGTATTTTGAGAATGTATGTGAGCAGTTGCCCCGGTATTCACTTCAAGGTTCAAGCACGCCACCTTCACTGTTGTGTTACCACATCCTCGAGGCAGAACGCCCCCCCGCCCCAGCACACTTGCGTGGTTAGTGACTACACGGCTGATTTTTATTCGTTTCGAATGACGTCTAGGAAACAGGTTACGGGCGCACTATTAAGTCATGATCATTTCTTTATCGTCCTCAAAATAGGATGCTGCCCTAGATTTGACCTCAGGCTCCGTGGAAACAACGCCAATCCACGTTCAAAAACCTATCAATCGCGAGTACACGTATTACAGTTCCTTTGGCCGCCACCATAGCCCATGTCAGGATGCTTCAACGGGCTTTCTGGCAGCACATATGGTTGCTGACGTCCGTTGCCTTCTCTAGGAGACCCATCCAGATGCTCAACAAGGCGTTGGAGATTGCAAAGGACTCTTATACGTATATCTCTCATGTAGGAAAGCTATTCTTTTGTATTTCAACTTATCCAGCTCTTACAGAGATTCAGGAGGATTACTTTCCACGGTAAAGCAGAAGGCTCGGAACGGAAGTCCTCCCAACGGCGAGCAGACTCCAGCGGCTCAGTTGCCGATGTTGTTAAACTAAGTACAAAACACTCAGTCTCGTAACGCGAGAACTGATGTATTGGATAACTACCTAAGTACAAAACACTACAATACATGTTAGCTATGATTTGACTATACTAAATGAGCTTGCTCACCTCAGTCTCGTAACGCGAGAACTGAGGTGCACAGGAGGTAAAACAGAAGCTACTATACTACGGGTTACAAATGTGAGACAGAGGATTTTAAAATTAGAAACTGGTCAGTGCGTCATTGACCACCGCCGACCCCGTCTAAACACCACGGGCATCGACGCGCATTTGTCTCCCAACAGATGTTGCGAAGAAGGAAGGTTTGACAAAAGACAATATCATCATTGCGTGAGTGGGCTGATGACTCGGGGGTGTGGGATTCAGTCCTTATTATAACATGGGTAACAGCGTCATGGGTCCAACAGGAGCCGGAAAGAGCATGGTCAGTGCAACGGACTTGATACCTTCGCCTCTGTTTCCTGATGCAGGACGTCAATGTAGTTCATTCAGGCGGCAACAGGTCGCAATGGGGGCGTCGGGAATAGCCTCCAATCGTGCACGAGCGAAGTCAGTGCTGACCCTCGCGGACGGGGTCAAATTCGTCCTGGTTGATACTCCCAGTTTCGACGATACCTATCGATCGGACCTGGACACTCTTGAACTAGTTTCTCGTTGACTAAGAGACACGTGAGTCCTACGAATAGCTTGCTCGATTTATGACTGAACCCTCGGACAGCTATAGAAATGATGTTAAATTCGCCGGGATCCTCTATTTGCACAGGATCTCTGACAATCGAATGGCAGGCACGCCCCTGAAGAATCTCGATATGTTCCAGAAATTGTGTGGAGAAGATGTTGGATGGACAAACGCGACGCGACGCCGTGACCCGTCCAAGCGTTGACCGCCTGGACCAATACCCATTTTTTTTATCTTTATTATTCCTTTTATTACGGCCACTTTCCAATTGACCCATCTTATT